>JAWDEX010000007.1:880177-911845 GCA_035221805.1 Trichilia hirta | reverse complement strand
GTAATAATAATTTTCTTTTAACCACACAAAAAAAGTGACAATGAGGTGAACCAACATTCCTCCATTTTACATACATATGAATAGCTAAGTGTGAGCGGTTGAGCTAACAAGCATTTATTTTATCTATTGAATGTATAGATGAATTTTTAAGTTCTCACGTCAATCTTCTATTTTCAAAGTGTTCCCACTTTTGATGTAACTATAAGAAAATAATAAAAAATATTTTAATCTTTGCTAGTAGAGTGGTGGGGGTGATTGTCAGAAGTTGTAGCATGGTAATCATAGTTTCAATAAAATCCTTGTGAGCAACACAGTAGGAGGACAAAAATGGATGTCCATATATCCTCCTGAAAAAAAAAATATTCATCATCACCCACTTCTAGCTTTGCATGTGAGAAGAAAGAAATTCAATCACGTAGACAGTTTTCCATTGCAAGTGATACAGAAATATTAATTAGTGTACAGTTTGTAAAGGGATCTGTTTTAAGCTATTAAAAGGCCCAAACTGTGAGATTCTCCTGTAGACATAAAACAACTTTTTTAATTATTGATAAACTTTTTTCAACAAGAAGAGAAAAACAGTATTACCTTGTATGCAGTAGCAAGTGAAGCAGTTGCCTCTTGAATAACAAGACGATGAAATGGGCTCTCTGCTTTCAATGCATCAAAAAGGCGAACTGCCATTTCAGTCTTGTCTCTAAGATGAGAAGAAATAGCATTCATGTTATTCAATTACACAAAAGGGTATGAAACCAGTACAAAGTAGAAATGACAGGTAAAACACCTGAAAAGCTGAGGTAGGCGCTGTGCAAGCAATCCGATTGCCTGAAAAGAAAAACTTTTTGTCTCCCTACCGATAGCATCTGCATGAACAAATAGAATAAGATATCAATCAAATAGAGATGTAGCAAAGAAGCTCAAAACAAGTCAACTGCATTGCCAACCTGTATCTGAATACGAAAAACCATCAAGTAACTTCAGAATTGCATTCAGTATTACAGGACCCATAAGCTTCAGCTGATCAAGTTTTGCCTGAAAATATCAAAATGTTTAATACTTCATTCAGAAATTCATCTCTCTATTAAAAATTTCTCTACAGTCCAATTTAGACAAAAACTTGAAAACATATTAAAATTTGGAAATCACAATAGTTATTAAGACAACCAATTCACAATTTAAGCAAGCATATGGGACAAAAAATAATATTAACAAGAGCATAAATAACACTCCTTCCCGCATCTACAATCTCCCCAAGACATAAAGCAAGCTCTTGGAGCTCCAATTAGGCAAGGTAACTTCTTCAAAACTCTAGGTGAAATGTTGCCATCTTTCTTTCGTTTAGGAATTGAAAAACCTATATAAAGGGAAACCAATTCCACCAATTTTGTATCTCTAATAAAAAGGTTACAATATTAAAAAGAAAAAACAAAAATTTAAACCTTAATCTATGAACGCATCTCAATCAAGCTGGATGATACAGAACAATGAATCTCGACTTGCTTATGACACCAGCAATTGGCAAGAATTATGAAAAAAATAAGAATAAGAACATAGTAGAACAACAATATTTTGGAAAGTAGAAGCATCATTTGTTTTTCATTAGAAAGTATGGATATTTTTTGTTTCTTTTCCTTCTCACTAGATATACCTTAAGAAAGAAAAACTTATTTTCTATTTAATTTTTCTTACACTGTAACTAGCCTCCCATCCAATTATTTACTAGGACCCGATTTTTAATAAGTTTCATTAAAAGATTATTCAACATTCAGCTTCTAGTATTCCCTTGCTTATATTTATATCTAGCCACCAAGTCACTTTTATTACACAAGATAGCTTTCTGAATGCAAATGACACCAATGTAGAAACTGAAAGGGTAAGCTTGAAAGCACAAGGAACACCAATCTTGGGCAGAAAGTACAAGGTATGATGTGTAAGCACCCCTTCAGACAAACAAAAATAAATAAACTAATAGTAATTATACATGGAAGGTAGATAAATAGGTAGACAGATCTGTATCTACTGTTATGCATGTGCATATAGATAGAGCAACAGATAATACCCTAGGCATTGTAGGCCTTCCTAGGAGTATTATTAGCCATTACCATTTGGAACATTCTTGGACACACAATGCATGTTTCAAAAGTAGAAACACAGCTTTATTCTGTGACAAAGGTCATAATAAAGGTTTCATGACAAAGTGAGTTGTATATTTTCATATTTTCAAGTTATTCAACTCCAAGTAAAATATCATTCAAGTTTAACCAAAGACTTATTGTGGGAGTGGACCAACTGTACTTAAGGATATATCCAGAAATTCATGTTGTAGAGGCTGTGAGAATTTGAATCAGCAAAAGCAATATGATTGTAGCTCTCAATCCTTCAGCAAAGTCCTCAATGGATGTAAATAGAATCCAAAACAAAACCATATCATCCTTACATGTTTGAAAACCCAGACAGTGAATTCCATTCCCAGCTGCTTCAACCTTAAGGTGGCACCGGTGCCTATCACATTCCCAAGTTTAAACAGGAAAGAAAATGCATTAGCAAAGGAAACTGATACCACCAACTAAGCTTGTCCGATTTTGAGAAGATAAGTATAAATATATCAATAATAAGAAATTCAAATCTACATCTCATAGAGGAAATGCAATATAGATAAAGAAATAGAAGAAACATAGCAAAACTGTTATTTTGCCACTATTGAATGAATATGTATCAGGAAACCAATTAACAGAAATTCTGCTTACCATATATACACCCAAATATGCACTGCAAAGTTGCTGGGAAACTATTTGCCGCTGCAATAGATCGGCAGAAAACAGACATCAATTTGGTCTTCATAGCAGCATTTCCAGGATTGACTTTGGATTCTTGAGGAACATTTTCAGCTGCCAAAGTACCTGTATAAAGTGTGTAACAATAAATTACTCAAACTGTATGTTGACCAATGTCTTCTATTGATATGAAAAGCAAATATATGCACCTGTCAATATAAAGCTATCCAACAAGCTACCCATTCCACAAATATAAATGATAGAGATTGCAGTACAATAGACTTACTGTAAGACAGACCACTTTAATCAAGTTTATAAACTGAATGAATGGCAACCAACATAACTGATTACCATCGGTTTAGACTTTGAAAAATATAAATTAAAGGTGCCCCATATGTCGATAAGATGACAGAGATTAAATTAAAGAGGACAATGCACTATATTGTCATGAAGGAAAAACGAAAATCCATCAAAGATAATTAAGCTCGAAGCTTGAGCTAGAAAATTTAATGTAATATGGTGGCTATTTCAAACTGATGTAATGGACTGAAATCCCAGTATGCACTCTGTTATACTATAATAAAGAAACAAATTTGTGCCCTGCCTCACTCACCCCCACCCCCACTCTGCGAAAATTAAAAAGAAAAAAGAGAATAAAATTATTCAAATTTCCTGACTGAAGAAGAAAAAATGATCACAAGTAATACGTACTATTTCTATGGACTATAGACTTCCAAAAATTCCATGTCATATCTCAAACTCTTCAAAATAACAGGGTGGAGTATGTTATCTAATATCCACTTGTTCCATGCATGCTTAGAAAAGCTTCTCCTACAACTAATTCTCGCCAATAACTAATTTTTAATAGATAGTCAGATATGCATAAAGTAAACAATTAAAATATAACAAATCAACCGTTTGACTTTTGTCGTTGAAAATCCAATTGAATTGAACGGCAACATAAATCTGCACGCGTACCATTAAAGAGTAAAAACAATCTGTTTATCAAGTTTGGATCGTCTAAATTAGCACCAGAAGCTTTCTTCTTCAGAAGCTCTTCCCCTCTCCTCACAACAGGATCTTGGCTTGATTGAACAATCATTAAAAAACAAATCATAGCTTCTATTTTTTCTTTGACAGGAAAAACAAATCATTGCTTCACTCTCAAATACAAGAAACAATATCGAAATGAGGAAGAAGTGACTTTTTCACATGCAACAAAAAGAAAAATAGGTATGTACCAATCTACACAAGCAGACACATATAAGGGATAAACAAGTTCAGGATCCAGCTCCATAGCTTCAATGACATTCAAGATTCCCAACTGCTTATGAGAAAATAGAACATATATGAGATCATGAAAGAGTTTTGGGTGTCTACATAAGACAATCTATAACTCCAACTAGTTTCACCTTCATTGTTAAGATTACATCACTTTTCAATGGCTGTTTTCCAATAACACGATTGGTTTGAGCAATTGAAAGCCCAGGTGGGCTTCCCCCACTGCTAAAAGTAAGTATGAATTCTCAGTAAATTTTAGAACAGAAAATATATTTAGAGATAATAATACTCTAACAATAAAGAGAGCACCAAACCCTTGAGATGGCATTTGATACAATATTGTATGAAGGCAAAATTCCATAAACAGCTCCCTGTCCTTTGAAACACTTATTGATCTATACTTTGCGGCAACCTCACCATCAATTCCCCTCACATGGCATTCACCAATCACCTGAAATAGATTAACAGTCAATGAACACAAATAGCCATGACTCACATTAAAAGAAACAACAATTTGAAATAAAATTATCAAAAAATAACGCATACAAACAAACACACACACACACACATATCAACCCCTCCAGCACACCCACACAAAAACCACAATACTGCAATCCAAAAAATATTTTCTATATATAATAATAAGGAAAAAAAAAACTTTGCATAATTCATTTCTATAAAAAAGAAAATTGACAGAAATTGATAGACTACAACCACTGGCCTATCTTAACTTTACAATATCTTTTATGCCAAGTCTCTAAAGTCCATGTTCTACACAAAAACAAAATGCAATTTCAAAGCAGAGCAGCCTCCCAATTCTCAAAATGAAACATAAAGATGAATTCAGAAATTCTCTAGAAACTAAAGCCAATAATGACTCCAAACAAGGAATTCTGTCCCACAACAAACTGCTCTCGTTTTCTCTGGCATCTTCAAATGTTATGTCGTTACTTAAACATTTCCATAAGACTTTAGCCATTTTATTCCCTTCAAACTGCCATAGCACTTCATCCAAGCAACTGATTCAATTACATAAAACACATCTGAGCCAAACCCACATTGATTGGCAAAGGGCACAAGTCTCCTCCCATTTGACACAAACTACATCTAAGACAAACTATTGTTAAAGTATATAAAACTGGAACATACCCTAGCAGCAATTCTCAGGATAATCTCTTGGTGTTGAACGGGAAGTTTTGAAACATTTGCTACAAGTACAGGTCCCATACGTTCCTTTTCCTAAAACATAAGCAAGGATAAGGATTATTCGCTCTAATGCTCCAACAGCAAGCTTTCAGAAAAAAAGAAAAAAAGAAAAAAAGAAAAAAAAAAGGTATTGAACAGCAGATAAAGAAGTACAGACCTTTAGTTCCACACGCTCAAATGCCATTTCAATATACACAATACAGAAGTTCTTAACCATTGAAGCAGTATTAGGTGCTGCATACATTGCCCATAACTCTGTCAATGGCAAACGAATTGCAGGTTGGTGTTTTACTCTCTTGTTCACATGACTTAATATCTCAAGAACCTGTAATCACAATAAGAAGGGAAAAACAATGAAACAATTTTCTGCATAATTAACATAATTGCAGAGACTCACCCAAATAAGAAAGAGCCTCAATTCCAATTCTAATTCTCGTTTATTCGTAACTATTGAGCTTCTGCTTAACTTTAAAAATATAACAGCTAAAATGCCCAATGAACTATCAACTTATTCACTTATACTAGGCAGCTGGCGATTCAGTTTCACAATGAATACGGCTTCAAACTACAACTACTTAATCCCAAGCATACCCTTTAATCAACCGCTTAATAACAACAAATAGCCTTCAATTCCAAGTCCGTTTAAAAGCGTAACCGTGACTTCTGAGTTTAAACTACAGCAGTTAAAGTGTTGAATAAATTATCAATCCACTAACTTCTAATTGACTGCTGGTGATTATGTTTCACAGCAAAAGTGCATCCCAAACATAACCTTTATAAATAGCATAAAAATTATTTCCCTGAATCATTTTACAAAGCATGATTAGCTAGTTTAATAACTAACAAGATAGAATTCAAACGCAAAGGAGAGGTTAAATTGCCTTGTTCCGGATGGGAATCGACGAAGAGGAAAGAGAGGAGACAGTGAGAGGGAGAAGTTTGGAGAGCAAAGCTTCGAGTTTGGAGTCATCACAGAGAGCCAATCTTGTGAGCATTCGATCAAGCAATTCTTCTTTCTCTACGTCCGATAACGCAGACGACGAAGACGAGTCCGCCATTTCTTTTCCGCCAAGACAAACAGAGAGAAACTACAATTCCGACTTCAGAGTTCAGAGAAATCGGCCTGCTTTATTTTTTTATAGAACACTTTGATGGGCCGCGGCCCATTCATTGGTAACGCTTGAGGCGATAGGACAATGGAGTGTCTTTTAAACCCCTCTTTGACTTCTCAAAATAAATAAATAAAATAAAAGTACAAAAATGACACAAGTTTTAAATATTTTTACCGAAATAACCAATTTCAAAATTTATTAATCAAATTAACCATTAATATTATAATTAAACAAATTTACCCTTGTATTTTAAATAAAAAATTGAGCTGAACACAAAATTAATCATTCCATCGAACTATTTGTTAATTTTTGTTAAATTTATGTACAACGTTCACACCATTATCGTCAACGGAGAATTAATTTAATTATTTTAGCATCTCTTCCTAAGGAAGGTGAGTTTCTATAATTTGTAAAGTTATGTTTATCTACAATTTTTCAAGTTTGTGTGTATGGATTTCTAAATTTTGAATTCTAAAAATAAGTGAGTTTTTAAACTTTTAATTTTGTTTAGTCTTTTGGTTAAAGCTTGACTCATCGATTTTATTAGAGAACTGTATATATAGATAGTTTATTAGAGTTCGAAAGTATATTTTAACGTATTGTTCGAAAGTACTTTTGAATATAATGTTCAAAAGTGTGTTTAATATAGTTTTTGAAAGTGTCTTTTAATATAATATTTGAAAGCGCGTTTTAAAGTATTATTTGAAAGAATCTTTTAATATAGTATTCGAAAGTCTATGAACATAATATTTGAAACTGTTTTTTAATATAATGTTCGAAAGTATATTTTTGAAGCAGTGTTCAAAAGTGTCTTTTAATATAGTGTTTGAAAGTGTGTTTAATGTAATATTCAAAATTGTCTTTTAATACAATATTCGAAAGTGTGTTTTATGTAGTGTTCGAAGGTATATTTTAACATATTATTCGAAAGTGTGTTTAATGTAGTGTTCAAAATTATTTTTTAATATAACGTTCAAAAGTGTATTTAAATTTAGTATTCGAAAGTATGTTTTATAATTGATGTTCAAAAGTATAATTTTAAACTAAGTGCAAAAGTATATTTCATTTAAATTGTTAGAATCTTTTAAATTGACTGTTTTCATAAGTGTGTTTTTAAATAAATGTTGTTTGTCATTCCTAGTCGAGTTTATGAAAATATTGCAAGATATTATTTTGAATCTCAATTTAAATTTGCCTCAAGCTTTGTTAACATATAGCTAACATGTTTGTATTATTGTGTTTTAATTAGGCTAACAATGGGTCATAAAAATCTAAAAATAACAATATTCGACCACTTTCTTGGCGTGCTAACTATATTGTCACCAATGTGGGTTATGGATTAAATCAGAAACAAGTTGAACAAAAGACAAAAAAGATTATTTAGGAACTTGCCTTGGGTACTTCCTAAAGTTACGAGATGTTTACTTCTCACACAATCTAATATATCATGTGCTTCTTTATGAGATAGTGATAGATTCAAGTAATGAGAAGATGTAGTTTGCATTTGGAGACAGTACCTATAAATTTTTTTAACATGAGTTTGGCCTCATCATCGATTTGTTGTTTGGGTCTTATGCGAATTTTGAGGGTGGTATTGATCGACTAGTAAACAAGTATTTTGGCAATCGCAGATAAGGTTAAATTATGCGAGATAGATCGTCTTTATTCAATATTAGACTTCAACACAATAGATAATACAGATACCGTTAAGTTATCACTATATTATTTAGTGGATAGGTGGTTGTTGGGCAGGTCTGGGCATCACCCTGCTAACACTTACTGTTAAAGATTATTAATGATCTTGAGGCTTTTAATTAATACTCATGGGGCACTATTTTATGGCGATACACATATAAGCGCCTCAATCGCGCTATATTGGTATATTTTTAACATTATCAGCAGTTATCAACTAAAGCTATACCAAATACGAAGCAGAAGATAAATAAATATAGTGTTCAGGGTTTTTCCATTGTACTTCAGGGACATTAAAAATAGGATACGCGAACTTTAATTAAATTTCAATTCATTTTTGCTATCTAATGAATTTTTGTATATTTTGTCCAGATATGGATAAATGAGACACTTGAGAAGACTAGTCACATGATTGCTTTATGCAATCACATTTGCATCCCCTACATCCTCAACTGGCGGTCGAGATCAAAGAATATTCGCAATGATCAATTATTAAAGATATTCAATCTAAATATGACAACATCTTGTAACTCCTTTCATTAATATATAATGCGATCAATTACTGAATTATTTATTTATTTGTTAGTTTGATAAATACATTAAATATTTGGATGCAACAGTGGAGGAGTTACAATAATATTTTTACGTTTGACTTACATAGTTCAATGGAGTAGCAGAGGACAAATACGGTGGGGGACTAAGGATTAATGATGAATTTCATCCTTGGCCTGCCCATGTTAATAGAACAATGATGTTATTGATACATTCTCAGTTAACTAAAGTATTAAACTAGAAAAGTTAAAATGAGAGGGTAGTAAACTAATTTGTTATTTTCAAATTGCAAAGTCTATCCCATCATCAATGTCCTCTAATGCCAAGTGATATCGGTGATAATTTATTAAGATCTTCAACACTCCATCATTTTCCATCTTTAAATTAGTCTCCACCTTTTGTTAGATCGTCATTTACCTGACTCAATCCATCTTCTAATCAACCTTTGTATTAGAGCCTACAACCCCACAATTCTTTCTCACCTTTGTTAGATATCTCCTCAAACTTCTCATGGTGATGACTTACATGCCTCCAATACACCAGATAACTATAGGGTGATCATATAGGAGTTGTAGTTGTTGCGAGTTCAAGTCAACAAAGTGCAACAATTCCAGGTGGAACAATTATAAATTTTGTCAGAGTCCATAAAGGAGGTTCATAGTTGGATACAATCATTTACAGCTATTAGATCTGATCAAAAGGCTGACGACCATCAACAATTGGACGTAAATAAAGATGCTATGACACACAAAGCATAAGTAAAATTAATATAAGAAAGTCTTATTTATATTGTTATTTCTAATTTGATATTATTTTTTGAATCTCGGTTATTAGATTAAAGCATAATGCACACAACAACGTAATGATTATGAATAATGACACATAGCTCCATACAAATTATTAATGATATTGCTTTTATTATGGTACTTGAGGTTAATATACATTTTTCAAATCTAATAGTTTTTGTGAATGCCAATGTACTAACTACATATTAATTAAAAAATTTAGGTTGAAAATATCCATCAATCTAAACCAGAAAATGCTGATATAATAACCACTTTAGAACAATTACGTAAAATTATTTACCTTATATATTTTGTAAATAGTATATATATTAAATTTGATTGGGTATTACATTAATTTTTTATTTCTTATATATAACATATATGGCAGTTTTATGTTATACATCTTTTGTATTGTAGGTAGTTAAAGTTGTCGAGAAGGTACTCAACGATCGTGGAAATGTGGTTAACAATGTTGATGCTCCTGGCGATAATGTATAAGCTTATTCTACTATTAAATTCTTATATATTACAAACATAATTGTTAACAATTTTATATTTCATCTGTTAGCTCCATGATCATGAACCAATTCCTAAAGAGCTTTTGACGAGTCAGTTCGGTAGGGTTTAAAAGAAAAGTTGCTATGTGAAAACACCTTATACAACACAACCACTGAAGATTAAAAGGCCAAAATTGGGTATTGGGCATAGGCCTAAAGGTAGGTATTCATTGAACTGCGAGATTATCCTATTATGTCCTATTTTAGACGTGTTGTTCAATCAATTCATTAAGTCAATACGCAATGAGAATAATGAAATCGAATTAGAGCACATTCGAATCACTACTAAATGGTTAAGCGCAGTTAGCTGTCATCTTACGAGCTTAAAGATTGAGTAAGCTCACTAATATATTTTGTAGTAATCCTTCTTTTTTATTAATAATGTAATATTTGTTCATCTTTTTATGTAGAACATATTGATAAGTATATTCATTTGTTGGCACATCGGTAACAAATATTTTTAAGTATTATGCCATAAGATTAGATATTGATGGATAGCACATTATGTGTAAGAATTTGAACTATTCTTACTTTTGAATTATATATGCATTAATAGTAACATTTTTGGATTTCAATATTTGTTATTGATATCATTTTTAACTGTAGCCTCTTCTCAAGGTCACTTGGGATGGATATAAAAGGGATAAGTTAGAGAATCTTAAGTTTTACCCTAATTCAGATGTATTTTCATATGTTCATGGTAGGAGAAAAGGATTATATAGACCTTGATCATCCGTTCAATGGTTGTTTATCCCTTAGAACAAACAAAAAATGCATTAGGTCTTATGCATGGTCAATTTTACTGCCTGTAACATCATCATCTAAGATTTATCTTTCACTTCTTTTTTCTCAGATAAGTTACATACAGCCCTAGTGCCATTATGCTCCGTACTTCCTGCGTTGATGTGAGAAATTAATTTCTAAACTGAACATAGCTATTGACTTGACTTGCTATCCTTATTTATAGCTATACTAACAAGGAATAATATTCTACATCAGCATCCTAATTTGAGAGATTATAAAGTATTTATGTGCATCTTTATAGATTATCTAGGATTAGGTCTTTCTCTCAATTTCAATCCTGACTATGGATCTTTTTTTCAGGACAAGGATGGCAGTTGAGTTATGGTTAGGTTGGTTATTGTAGTATGCTTCATTTTTTATAATAGGTATAATGCAATTTATTTCCTCTCATATTGATATATTTCTCTCATATTCTCTTAACAGGTATGTACATTGTTAATTGTAGCTCCTCTTTTTTTGCCATGCTGTCATTAGCACTCCTAATAGATCTGTACATTGCTAATTTTTTTGAAAGAACTATTAGTTGGTTTATACTTTTTAGCTTTAGGAATAATATATGTTCAATTATTTAAGTATCCTTAATAAGTGGACACAACATTTTACTCTTTAAGGATCCTTATTTTTGAGAAAGATAGGTGGTATTGACTAAAATTTAACTCACTAACTATATTAATGGATGTTGTAATTATGAGAATTGTAAACTTCTCGCATTAGTTGAAATATCTAGCTGGAATTGTAAATGATCAACTTAGACCACTCTCATAGAGCCAATACCTTTTTTTGTGAATATTGTCATTTATCTAAAGTATTGTTAGAAAGGTATTAGGAACCAATTTGTTGTAAATAATTTAGTTAGCATAGTAGGAACCAAGACCCACTAACTGGGATCAAAGTTATAAAGTATATATACAAAAAACTTGGTGGTTATACAATTCACATTCTTTTGATACATATGTATATATATACCTCTTCAAAGCATTTGCAAAGGTTTTCACAATGACCTTAGCAATGAAAAAACTTTGTTCTTGGCCATTATATATCATGTGGCTTATTGTCTATGAAATGCGTGGGACTACAGCCAACTTTCTTTAATTAGAGGCTATAGTACAGTTCTTACACATGTACGCAAGTACATATTTTGTCTTAAAATTGTATGCTACTGCAAACTTACATATATAATATACATTTATGTTTTCTTATTTGTTTTCTATTAAAGGAGTACAGGGAAAAACATCTAAAAGTTACTATCATTGATCTTCTAAATACGATAACAATTAGAAGTCAATGCTTCAAGATGTCATGGATCTTAACTTAAACGACTATCATGGTAATTTGTGCATTCTTTTCTTAACTATACCAACCATTTCTTTGAAGGCCTTTTAAATATTTTTTTGTAACCTATTGGTTAATTGGGTAAATTAGTTCATTGATTTTTGCATTGATTATACTTTTTTGTAGGCAAGATTTGTGTTCCTAAGCAAATGGTCATCACAAAAGATTCGTTATTAATTCTTGATGAAGTTTTTAAAGCTGGTCTAAAATTGCCATTAGGTATGTTTTCTTTTCTAAGTATGAAGTTTGGCATTTGACCCATGAATATTTTATACATTCACCTGTATACAATATATTGTAGAAATTTTAGTTTTGGATGCCTAAGAGTCAAGGATACTAAGCACTTTATTCAATCTAATTAAATATTGCTCACATATTTTTCAATGAATAATTTTAGTTATAAAGCCTTTTTTAGTGGATGGAAGTGCCAAGTTGCATGAATTGTTTCTTGCTTATAATCAATTTTCCCTCTCAAAACTTAAACCTCCCATGGTTTTACAAGAGTTTGTTAATCATAGTACATTGCTGCTTCTAAACTATTAACCTCATCTATCAATCATTGTCTTTCTATTTTTGAGTTTGATTAAATTCTTCTACTTGTTGCTTGTAGAATGCGTTTGCTTTAAAATTTATATCGTTAGGGAGATAATAAAGATTGTAAGGTTGTTGGTATGTTCTATTTTCTAAGGGTTTCATCAGCTGCAACTTCAGTAGACTATGCAGGTTTAAACCCTGTAATTGC
This sequence comes from Trichilia hirta, assembly GCA_035221805.1. Taxonomy (NCBI): domain Eukaryota; kingdom Viridiplantae; phylum Streptophyta; class Magnoliopsida; order Sapindales; family Meliaceae; genus Trichilia; species Trichilia hirta. The sequence goes on along the minus strand of JAWDEX010000007.1, from coordinate 899,008 downwards.
TAGTGAGCCTGTTGCCTCTCAATGTATGTATTTATTCATGCTTTGAAATATTTATTTATGGCACAAGTTCTCATTTTGATTAATTTAGGATTATTATTCTAGAACTCCCACCACATCTTCTTTTAGAAGTGCTTGCAAAAGAACTCTATCGTCAGCTGGTAAATATCGCTCTTATTTCATTTTCACTATGTTAAGCAATGCAATAGTCATGGTTGATTATTTTTCTTAGTTGTAATTATTGTTCTAAGTTTTTAGTGTGAAATCTAGTCTAATGCTTGTTAACGATATTCTTTTCTTTAACCCAATCCTTGGGGCCTCACAGTTTTGTTCTTGGTAATAGGTCCCACCACATCTTCTTTTAGAAATGCTTGTAAGAGAATTCCATCATCGGCTGGTAAATATTGCTCTTATTTCATTTTCACTATGTTAAGCAATGCAATACTCATAGTTGATTATTTTTCTTAGTTATAATTATTGTTTTAAGTTTTTAGTATGAGATCCAGTCTAATACTTATCAACGATATTGTTTTTTTTAACCTAATTCTTGGGGCCTCATAATTTTGTTATTGGTAATGGGCTAATCTGAGGACCTCTTAAGAGGTCACTTATCTTAGTACTACTCCCACTTAAGCACGCTTAACTGCAAAGTTTTAGAAATAAACTACCATTCATCCTAAAAGGTCTAATTGACATTTTAGTTTTAACTCTACTTTTATAGACTAGAAACTTTTTTTTTCCATTCTGATGTGAGACTACCCCACGATCGTACTAAATGGAGTTGGCTCTAATACCACACAAATTGTCACACCTTTATTATCCAACATTTGTCTAATAAACCATATTTATTTTTAACATAAATAACACATTTAAGAGCAATTAAAACAAAATTTTATTTTTTTAGCCAATATTCATTCTTCGTATGACAAAAAGTATGTCATTTATATGATATTACAAAACAATAATATATTATATATCACAACATCATACACATTTACATATGAACACATTACAATACAAACATGCAAAATATTATATCCTTAACATCGTATACATGCTAGAAAGAGACTCATGAACCATTACACTCTAGTCTCTCTGAATATTCAATGCCTACTCACAAAGTTTATGATAACGAGTTCTTACAAACTATACTCTAATTACCTGAAAAATATATGATAAGGGGTGAGCTGCCTACTAAATAAATAAATAAACAAGATAATATACAGAGCATTTATAATAGCATGTATATGCAAAATAACATACACATATACTACCGCATATATTCGTTATTATAATTTAATCACATTCATATTGTCACCGAATATCATTTCAATCAAACATTCATTTTTATATAAATACTCAAAGCTTTTAATTTTATCATTTACACATTCTTAATTTTTTTGAGGCCCAATTTGCTATAATTGTTGAGATTTTACTCTTATCCAGTATATCTTTTAATATCACTTCTATTTTTTCGGGATAATGCATCAACTATATATCATATCGCATATCAAATAGGCTTATTCCTAAAAAGATAATTACTTTTGTCTAAATAATCTTCTTATTCTGTATATGTACAATGCTCTCCCTCAAGGATCTTGCTAACCAGGTATTCCTCAAAAAGAATTTACTCTTACCTAAGAATAACTCATATTAAATTATAATTAAATTAATTAAGCTCTTTTAATGCCATTAAATAGCCCCACCTCTCAATAAATGATTACTATTGCCTACCTAATAACATGACATTGGATAACCCTACATAATATAACAAACTAATTTATACTGTTTCATTACATTTTTATAAACATCAACCTCTAAGGTTATTTTTATTAACATTCTATTATATTTTCATCTTTTTCATTCCCATCCATAATATTACCTTTACATATATTCATGTCTAAACACAAGAATTATCACCATTATTCATGCTCATATATCAAATATCACAATATTACAATTCATAACATTTTAATAATCACCATCATACATACTCACATTTTAAGTATCACAACCTCACAATTCATAACACTTCATTATCACTATGATACATATTCACATATCAAATGCCACAACATCATACTGTATAACACTTCAAAAATCATATAACAGTGAGTGTACCGCAGCCTTACCACATTATCCATTCATAACATAATTTTATAGTATACTCATGTCACAATTATAAAGAATAATAATTATTAATTATTAATTATTACTTATTTACTTACTAAAATTTATACCACTATCCTTTATGAATTTTAAGCCTCCGAATCCAACTTTTCTTCTAATTTTCCTTTTTAACCTAAATATTTATTTACATTCATAAATACAAAATCAATAACACTTTTAATTCATTCTTATAACTTCATAAGAAAACTTTATTACCTATTTCTTTATTTTATTCATCCTATTATTACTATTATTATTATTCACAAAATATAATATTTTCATGCCATTACAATAATAATTATCTAATGCACTATTGAAAAAAAAATAAAAATAAACACACAATTTATTTAGGCCAAATTTGTATTCTTTATCATTTTTATAAACTAGATTTTAACAAAAAAAATTTTCAACATATATATTCAATTTCTATTTTTTCATCATTTCACCTAATTTCATATATCATCACCCTCATTCAATTAATAACAACTACTATATTTATTCATAAAACAAAATTCTATCATTATAATAATTAATTCTATTTTACTAAATTCATCATGATGTTATTTTCATTATTCACAAAATTCATACTTTTTCATCAATAATTTAATTATTAAACACATAAATCAACCAAGTTAATATTAATTTCATATCTAAACCCTAATATAAAAATTAAATTATTATAATAATACAACTAACTTAATAATAAAATATATAAATTAAAATAATAATATAAACTTACTAAAACTCTCTTTACTTCCACTTTCTTTTACTCCTTCTCTTTCTTACTTTCTTTCTTCTTTTCCTTCCTTCCTTTTCTTACTATTTTGAACGTCCTCCTTCTTCCTTCCTAGCCTACGTTTTGTTTGGTTTTCAAAATGTGAAAATATTCAATTTTCTCTAATTTATTAATGACTTAAAAACAATGGATGGTTAAGAGTTAATCTACTAAATCTTAAGGTCATTATTATGCCATCTCTTTTTCACTTTACTTGGCTAATATTTAGCCACACTTTAATCTAAATTGTGTTAAAATGGTAGACAAATGGATGGTTAGGATTAAACACAAATAAATAGCTAGGATTTAAACAAATAAATAAGCTTAATTTTTATATTTGGGCTTAATTAAAATTCACGAGCCTAAACTTTAATCTTGGGTCTAAAACAAAATTCATGGGCTTTAAATAAATTATTTAACTTAATAAGGTTAATGAGCTAAAAGTTAACTTATAAACAGAAAGATATTCAAGTCAAATTTCTAATTTAGGCTCTAATTTAAATTAAATTCTATTTCTTTTTAAAAATTTCTAAATCTTGATCCAACTATATTTTAAGCCCATAATCTAATAATCTAATAAATTCTCTACTATACAAAAATTCAGTTAATAAAAAAATTAATGCAAAAGTTACAAAAAATTAAAATTTCAAACATTAAAATCATAATACCATGCATGTAGGGTAATTAATACATTATCGGGCAACTACACTTAAAATAAAATATTAGGATATTTTAGAAAAATGAGTATTACAGTTCTACACCTCTTTAGGAATTTTCATCATTGAAATTTCACTAATTTAAATTTTTAAATAGATGAGGGTATTATTTTCTTATATTTTTCTCAATCTCCCAAGTTACTTCTTAAGGTGAATGGTGGCTCCACCTCACTTTCACCATTGATATAACATGGCTTCTTAATTGCCTAACTTCTCTAATTAAAATCTCTATCGATTATTCGCAATATATAAAATCTTCTGCTATCTCAATCTTGAATTCAAATATAACATGATTGGGATTTGATCTGTACCTCTAAAGTATAGATATATGAAATACATTATGAATCTGAGATAATTTTACAGGTAGGATAGTCAGTATACAAGTGGACCAATTCTTTCAATAATTTTGAACAGTCTAATGTACCTTAGACTCAACTTTCCTTTCTTTCCAAATCTAATTATACCTCTCTACAGAAAAACTCTTAAAAATATCTGTTCACCAATTTCGTACTCTATTTTCCTTCTATGTTGATCTATATAACTTTTCTGTCTATCTTAGACAACTTTCATACACTTTCTTACTATCTTGATCTTTTTCATAGTATTCTGTACCAATTCAGGTTTTTTAATCCATCTTATCCCTTCTTCATCTCAGCATATTAGACTTTTATATTTTTGTACATATAATGCGTCAAATGGTGCCATTCTAATACTGAAATGATGGCTATTATTATAGATAAACTCAACCGATGAGTTATGTATTCAATAAGTAAATAAATAATATAATACACAGAGCATTTATAATAACATGTATATGAAAAGTGACATACACATATACTACCACACATATTTATTATTATAATTTAATCACATTTATACTATCACCGAACATCATTTTAATTAATCATCAATCAAATATTCATTTTCACATAAACACTCAAAACTTTTATTTTTATCACTTACACATTTTTAACTTTTTTTGGCCCAGTTTGCTATAATTATTGAGATTTTACTCTTATCTAGTGCATCTTTTAATATAACTTTTATTTTTTTGAGATGATGCATCAACTATATATCATATCACATATCAAATATACCTATCCCTAAATAGGTAATTACTCTTACCTAAATAATCATCTTATACTGTGTATACACAGTGCCCTCTCTCAGAAATCTCGCTAGCCAAGTATTCCTCAAAAGAAATTTACCCTTACTTGATCACATCTTATATTAAATCATAATTAAATTAATTAAGGTCTTTTAATGCCATCAAGTTGCCACAACACTAAATAGGTGATTACTATTGCTTACCCGATAGCATGACACTGGATAACCCCACATAATATAATAAACTAATTTATATTATTTTATTATATCTTTATTGGTAGTGATACTCTTCCTCCTATTTTAGTCATTGAAAATTTAATATATTGCTGCTAATTTATTCCTGGTAATCCTAGAACCTCTCTTAATACCTCAGTTTGTTCATCACCCTATTGTGCTCCACTTAGTAATGACACATATGATGCATGATCCTCTACATCATAACCTTGACTTTTAGACTCTAGGTTAGAATGTCTCTCTCCTTGACTACTATCATGTGATGTTATAATTCTATTTATGAATGTACAATCATGTCAATGTAAAGTCACAGAATTTCATATACTAATCAAATCACGCAAGTCACCCAAATCAACCAAATATTCAATCATCACAATCTACAAAACTATATAACCTTACTTTACTACTATAATGTAAGATTCAATCCAATGTTTGTCAATAATATTGTCCCTTTGGCTCAATCATTAGAGTTTCATAGTTTTATTCTTAGTAATAGGTCAATCTGAAGATCTTTTAAGAGGTCACTCATCTTGATACTGCTCTCGTTCAAGTAAACTTAAGTGCAAAGCTTTTGAGAATAAGCTACCACTTATCTCAAAAAGCCTTATTAATATTTTGGTTTTAACTCTACTTTTATAAACTAGAAACTTTTTCTTTTATTCTAAGGTGGGACTCGCTTCTACTCCCACAACCATCTTGAAGCCTATCAAGAGCTACTCCTTATTTAGATACCCTTGTTTTAGCAATACTCTCCACTTTTTAGGATCGAGATGTTACACTTAGGGTCTATATTTGTTCAACATTGATATGATTCAAGAGCATGGAACCAGAGATGTGTTTTATATGATTGACATCAATTACTTTCCTGCCATGTAGAATTTTTTATAATATAGCTCTTATTAAAGATGATATATGGTTAAACAAAGTATTTATTGTAAGGTATGGGAAGATGATAGATTATAAGCATGTATTTATGAATTTTTTACTAAACCTAGTGCAAAGCAAGCACGAAAAGAGAGCTCTTATTATTGTTGCTTATAATGTTGTGAATCCAATATGTATATTGTATATGATAATGTCTTTTGCAAGTGAAGACTTTTCTTCAAGTAAGAGGGAGCGAACTCTTTTAACTTTTAATTTGTTTTAACTTGCTTAATGACAACCATGTATACAAATGTTCTTTGCAATTTTAGTAAATCTAATATCCAATTACCCACTTTTGATGAAATAAAAATTTTCTTCTAATGACCTATAACTTATATTGCAAGTCAATATTTGGGTCTATGATGGTGTTAATTTAGGCATTTTTATCGCCTCTACTACAACCAAATTGACATAACATTTTTGTAAATTAATACTTAATTTGTTAAAAATGCTTTTGCAAATACAACAAATAAGTCTAAACTAGGATAATGGAAAGATATTGCGACTTATATATCTGTCCAGAACATTTAAATTATAAATAACTTATGCTGCTAAAATATCCATATAGGCCATTACAAATGCACTACGCGATCAAGAAGCAAAGGCTATATCTTGAAGTCTTCAGGATATATATGTTGTTTTCGATTTTATTTTCTATTTGTAAATGTTTCAACTACTATAATTATACGGTCGAGCCAAAGGGTGGTTTTTTAATTTCCCAACTAAAATGTTAAAGATTTGTATTTAATTACAAAAGGAAGTTATAAACTTCTTAAATATAGTGTTGTTGTTTTTGTATCCTTTGATTTTCAAAGAGTAATGATATTCATTAATAATATTATTTAGACAACCTTTGTTGTCTTGTGATGAAGAATTGCTGACTTCAAGAATCTTGTATATTGTTATTTCTTTTTTATTTTATTTTTAAATATTTTTTTAACCTGAATTTTTAATATGAACTAAAATTTAATAATGTTTATCTATTTAAATTTAGAATAAAAGTCTGGATAATTAAAATTTTCAATTATAATATACATTTTAAAATTTAATTTGTTATATTAATTTAAATTTTTTAACTCAAGCGAGATTGATCATTATAAACTTGATAAATATTAGTAGAAATTTAATTTTAAAATTTTGTTAAATATTATAAATATTTGTTCCTTGTTAATATTAATTTTTGTATTGAAATAACTACATTTTAGTTTAAATATTGTCAAGTATTTTCAAAGGATACTTATGTAAATATTGTCAAATATTTTCAGAAGATACTTACGTAATTAATGGTAAATATTATGTTGTAAGTCAAGCATAGTTATTAAACACGTAATGTATTTGTAAAAATTTATTTTAATATTATATTTTTTATCTTAATTAAAATAAAAAATTTAAATTAACGTTATCTTACTTTTATGAGGGTACAAAATCGCTTGCTACTCAAGAAATAAATTTACTTAAATTGCCAGGAATATATGTTTTGTACCATCTCCTTTTCTCTTAAATAAATTTATATTTTATAAAGCAATAATCATTCTAAAAAATTAAAAATATATTAACTGGGAAATTTTTATTAATAATAGTAACTTAATATATTTTACAATGATAAAGAGTAAAATGGGCTACTCTAAAACAACATGTACATGTTTTGAACATATAGGCTACATCGATTTAAAACATAAAAATTATACCATACTAACTGCTTTTAATTGTAAAAAGACAAATAGTTCGACGAACTCTAACAATCAATAGTAAATATTTGATGAGTCATTTGACAGGTTACAATTGGATGTCATCGAAGATAAAAATGTTTTTTTAACTTTCACTTTCATCTCGTTGATATTTAGCATTACATATGCATATTTTCAAAATTAACATTTCAAGTCATATGTAACAATATCATGTGAAATCATGGCATATCAAACTAAACTCTGGGCTAAATCAAATACGAACAGCATATCATATAAAAAAAATATATATAGCAACAGTCAAACAAAAAATATGTTCAAATGTTTACAAGTCATATGATTATTGAGGAATTAGAGTATTGGTTAGTTTCAAATTGCACAACAAATAATTGATTATCTTTATAATAACCCTGACTTCTATTGACGAATTACTATTTAAAAATTATTAGCTTCAACTTGTTCATCATGGTCTTAAAAAACTGTAATGCTAAAACTTCAAATAAACAAAACACCAATATCAGTAGTTATTACTAATAAACTAACTTAAAATAAGAATTTAAATGCAACTCATACCAAGTGAAAGATATTTTCATCTACTTTTATGTAATTAAAAAATAAATCAAAACACAAAAGAAATCAAGGAACATATATACGATTTTATGATGTCAAAACTGTAATTATATTCTATAATTTAATTCACAGGATCACAGTATTTTAGTAACCCAATAAACTAAGTTAGAAAAGTTAAGACCAATATAAAAACTAACCTAGAAAACCAAATCTAACGTTATGAAATCAGTTGTCCCAACCTCTAACACACCCAAAACATTATTATCTTAAGGAATTAAGAAAGAAACCTATGTTTTCATAAAGGAAAGCTTTATTATCAGTATAAGGAGTAATAAAGACACAATATCATATAGCTCAAAATTCTAAGTAGATGTGAAGGTAAGTAGAACTTTTAAATAAACTCATCTACAAATATGTCTTCGTAAATACAAGATGTGTCAAATTCGTATCATACCATATGTGTTAATTGAAAAGCATACATTATTTCACAAGGTCGAACACAAATTACATAATCGTAATACTAATTTCACAATAGATAATAGCCTAACAAACGATTCATTAGCTCGAATAAAGAGGAACCGATATTTTATTAGTGGCATAATTATGTCTAATATCACAACATTTACTACATTGCTTCTTACACATCTTCACCTTGAGAGAGAATACGTTGTTTTCTCCGTTGACCTATTGGAGTTTTAACTCAAGAAGCCTTAATAACCATCTAATGCATTTCAGCTACTATTACCTAATCTGTCTCGTTTTTTATCGAATAAATACCTTCTGTGTATGCCAACAACAGTAAGTTATTGGTATAGTACTTTAAGCACAATGTAATGTGATTATATCTTATAAATTTACAAACTGCCAATGCATAATAACACAATAGTTATTGTAAATTAAATCATCTATAAGTATATATTTTTGCTTTCAAATTCATAAACTCTTCTTTTTCTCTAATCTTAACTAAGAACTCAAATCTAAATATTGGAAACACGTTACATGTTCGAGATAATTCAATCTATTCATCCACAACTGCTTGTGCTACATCAGTTAAAGTTGAATCTTTTGCATTGGCTATCTCTCTTTGTTCATAAAACCAACGCTGTAATATGCATCTAATAAACTTAACTAATGAAGTAATAATAAGATATCATACATATCTTAATAAGATATTAATACTTTTAGTAATATTGGTGGTTATCATGTCATATCTTCATGATAAAAAATATAAATTAGCCTACTTATGAAATTTAATTTTGTGTTCTAAGTAGTTAACAATATCATAATGCATTACCCTTATTTTTCTCAATGTGCCTATTAAACTCATACAATTGATATATTTTAGCTGTAAAAAAGTAAGCTTACTTGAAGGATTCAGTCATATGAGAATGCATATTAAATTTTGGTTTTAACATTACTGGCTACATGGTAAGAAGAAAATTGATGGGTTGATTTTTAAAAAATTACACTAATACCCTTCTTAATACTATTGTGTTAATTTGAAATGAACACTAAATTGTCCATTGACCTAATTGACTATCGAAACTTCAACGAAAATCATTCTCACGATACATTATTTTTTAAATCAATAATTTCAAATGCTAGTGAATATATTTAATTATTACCATTAGTTACTGTTACAATCAATAATGTACCATAAAATGGTCCTTTTAAGAATGTACCATTAATAGTAATAACAGGATGAACAATTATACAGAACTCTTAAATATATGCCCTAATAGACATGAAATAGTATAAAAAATGGTCTTCATTATTCTGTTCTATAGCAGTCATCGTACCTAAATTATGTTCTTTTAACACATGATAATATAAGGTAAATGTCTGAAAAGACCTTTTTGGATCCCATACACAAGAGTAAGTTCTCCTTTTATATCAAGTCATGCCTTGTAATATCCATACACAAGAGTAAATGCTCTTTTTATATCAAGTCATGCCTTGTAATATGATACTCAAACTTTATACTCTTTTTAAATATCATTAATTATAATATTATGATCCTAAAGGGCAAGAAATGGTGCTGGAATAAGGGTGTCTAAGTAAAGAGCAGCTCTTAATAAGTTTTAAGATGATTGTAGGGGTAAGAATAAGTCCTACATCAAAATAAGAGAGTTTTGATCTAGAAAAGTGGAGTTCGAACCAAAATTATTAACGAGATCTTTTGGGATGGGTGGTAGTTTACTCTCAAAAACTTCGTAGTTAAGCATGCTTAGGCGAGAGTAATACCAAAATGGGTGACCTCTTAAAAGTCTTCTAATTAACCTATTACTAAGAACAAAATTATGAGACCTCAAGAGTTGGGTCAAAGCAAATAATATTGTTAACAAGTGTTGAATTGAATTTCAAAGTATAGTATCAAAATCAACACTCCTCTAATACGATCGTGGGCTCAATGACAAGTTAGAAAAAAATTGGTGGTCCTATAACATCCCAATCTTAAAAAACAGAGAGTAACACTGGACAAGGGTACCTAAATAAAGAGTGGCTCCTAATAAGTTTCAGGATAACTATAGAGACAAAAGTAAGTCTTATATCAAATTGAAAGAGAAAGTTCCTAGTCTATAAAAATGAAGTTGGAACAAAAAAATTAACGAGGTCTTTTGGGATAAATAATGGTTTATTCCCAAGAACTTCACAGTTAAACGTATTTGGATGAAAGTAGTACCAAATTAGTGACCTCTTAAAAAGTCCTCGAATTGACCCATTACTAAGAACAAAATTGTAAGATCTTAAGAATTGGGTTAAAGCAGACAATATGATTGATAAGTATTAGACTGAGTCTTACATTAATAGTATTTTGTAAAGTGTAAACACGATTGACATTTATAAATTTATTCGTATTGATAATACAATTATACTAGTTATTGCTTGGTGTCCATCATGTAATTGATTATTAACACATGTATACATCATATCCGTATCTAAATAAATGACTCAAAAATATAATTCGCCTCTAATCTTAATAGCCTACATATGCCATTTTTAAGAATCTAATATACATTTTAACTCATAACAATCAGTTATAGATTTATAAGTCCTCAATTAAACGTGCCTTTTAATTATCATTATACTGAGCTTTTGTTTTAATTCTTCTTTTGTGCTAAAAATCTATCCTATCTAAACATTATCTTTCTCAGTTGTCGAGAATGTATCTTACTCAATCATAATTATAACCAGTGAAATAGGTGATAACTGTTGAGTGATTAGATTTGATGTTGATAGAACTATCATTGAGCTACTGAGATTATATGATATATCATAAACATACCTAATTTGATTGGATTCATCTTCATAATAATTTAATCTTACTGCACAGTTAAGGGATTCATTAGATACATCAAATTATAACTATGGACGACTATCATTATTGTATCAGATAGAAGAACAAACCCCTTCAGCAGTGACCTTATTACCAGTACCATTAATAATATATTTGAAAAGGGGTCTATTATGACACTGGTGTAATGGTAAAATGATATGGTTTACTTGATTTCTATCATTCGAAGACATAAATGGGTATAAAAGTCCTCTTGAGTAATGTCTTGTTGGTTTTAAATTATTTACAGGCTCAGTAGTAATTAAAAGTGGGCATTGTCCCCTATCACAATTGATGTACATACTGTTAATAAAAATAAAAGTCTCAAAGTCTGATCTAGTTACAATGTTAGTTGGATTAACTTGTACAATCCCTAATTGTATCGCATAAATGTAAACTGTCCTTGTTTTAATAGTAAATTCTTTCTTATTTATCTCAAGTAAATTATATAACATTTGTAAAAACTTTTGGTAACTTATTATGCATTCCACACATACGCATCTATTAGAACCTCCCACATAAGATTATTGACCATATGCGTTCATTTTCTATGAATCTCTATGTAGTACAAGTAACAGCAATCGATTAACTATATCTACATTATAATAAAATATTTAAATGAGTAATACGATAATGTTCACTCTAGACAAAAAAAATGAACTTACTAACTCAAATATAATTGGAATATTTGAAATAACTCTAATGTGAACAATTGTACTTTTTTGAACTTTCAAACTAAGCTAAATTATATTTTTGCACTAAACTCAAAATTGAACCTGAAATTTATGTTTACAAGTGAACTTTCAAATAATGATCAATTACTCAATGTGGAACTAAGTTTATATGTCAACATTAAAAAATATATATATGAAACAAATCTTCCAAACAAACTTATTTCACTATAATCTACACTTACGAACATATTTATAATGCACCCTTTCACAAACATGAAAAACAAACACTTTCGAACACATTTCTATACCACACTTTCAAACAAACAAAAAAAAAAATACACTTTCGAACACATTTTAAAAGTATACTTTTGAAGACAATAAAACGTTAAAGTATACTTTTCGAACACAAGCAAAACCTATACTTTCAAATACATTTCTAAAAAAATACTTTCGAACAAAATTAAAATTCACACTTTCGGACACATTTCTATAAAACACTTTCGAACATGCTTCAAAAGCATACACACTTTTGAATATACTTCTAAAGCACACTTTTAAACAAAATCAAAATTTGCACTTTCGAATTTATTTTAATAAAATACTTTCGAATATAATGATGGAGTACACTTTCAGTCACATTTTAAAAATACAGCTTTCATATAAATATAAAGTTAACATTTGAACACAAGTTTTCTCTAGACTTTTGAATGCAACATATTTTCATACTTTTGAACAACGAATTCGAAACAAACTTTCGAACACAGACAGATCACTATACTTTCGAACAATTAATAAATTTTGATTTTCAAAGGTCTGTTACCTCCCTAACAACATTGATTCCTACAACAAAATTAAAATGTAAAGTTAAAAATTTTAATTGTACAAACTCACAAATTTGGCAGATAATAGTTTGTAGTCTTTAAGTTTTGTGCGTCTATAAATACAATTGTGATGTTAAATAAAAATAGAAGAAATCTCGTAACCATTCATATAGAAATTGAGTTGAGAATAGAGGAGTGAATGAAATAAATATTTTTTTATAAATTTAATGATATAAGGGTAAATTTGTCCAATTAAAATATTAATGGTTAATTTGGTTAATGAATTTTGAAGTTAGTTATTTTGATAAAATAGTTTAAAATTTAAGTAATTTTCATACTTTTTTCAAAAAAAAATCCATCACAAAGAATTGAAAATAATTATTGAGGCGGTAGGATGGAGGGGTGTGTTTTAATCCCCTTTTAACTTCTTAAAAAAAAATCCATCAAAAAATATGAAAATTATTATTACTCAACTCAAATTTTTTTGTCAAAATATATTTTAAGCGCTCATTCAATGATAGAAAAATGAAGTAATAAATAATTTTAAAAATTATAAAAATTTATCATTAAATATTGAATGTACATCAATTCACTAGTGATTTTCCTTTCGTTTGATTTTTGATATTGAGATAATAATAATAATAATAAATCGCCAAATTTTTTTAGTGCATATATGCTTATGGGAATTGACTTGTATTGTCTGAGGATTATGAATTCTTTTTTGTTTTTGTTATTTTTTTATTTGGATGACTTATTTGTTAAAGCTTTCAAAGCTGAGTAATGAAATTATTGAATATTTTTATTTCGAAGGACAAAAGCTAATTGCAGGGCAAAGTTGGATGAAACCTAACACTAACGGTAGGGACGGATTTATTAAAATTCGCCAAACTGTGTCCTTAAATGTTAAAGCACAAAACCTCAAGGATGAAAATTTTATTAAGCCTTTTATCTGGTATGACGAGTCTTTTATCTAAGAGTCTTTTATATGCGGAAGGAACTGTTGGGTAAAAGAGGCCAGTGAAAGGCATGACAAAATATTGAGCTACCATCAATCTTTTCGAAAAACTCTCTTCATGTCATGCATGTGATCCCTAAGAAACAAAATACTTAACAAGAAATATTTAACAAGACTGCTAAGGCACTGGGAGCCTTTCTCCCCTTAATTTCTTTCTTGTTTTTCTTTCGTATATTTCTATATATTGTATTTAGTAGTCGTGTTTTCAGTGGCATAGTCATAATTTATATTCAAGTGAGCTGAAAATCATATTAAAGAAAAGTTTTGTCCTACACTGCTTTGATAGTAACTGCAAGTTCTTTTAAATGTATACAGTTATATGCTCGGCTAGTAATTTATCCTCATGTTGTTTTTGAAATATCAAATTAGTGATTCCATCAGTTTTACAATGATTTAAGCTTGAGTGGCCTATTATGACAAAATTTCTATTGCTGATAATTACATTTATTTTGAAGGCCATTTCTGTTTTAGATTGCCAAATAAAATTATTCAGACACTAAATCTAAAATTATAAGCCAAAATATTTAATTCAGTTATATTATATTTTAAAAATGGAAAGATTTGCTTGCACCAGCCCGGCCCCATCTGCGCTCGGTGTAGGCATGATTCTTTGTTTTCAAAAACTCCAAGATACATGTTATTATTTCACATTCATATTAACAATTTAATTCTGTATAATAGAGCTGTTCATCATGAGATAAATAACGTGTCCTCTGACTCAGAGCTTTCTCATTTCTAGTGTGTAGGTGAATTACGGTTCGCTGCAGTGCCCTGCTTTAGTAAGTGCAACGGGCAAGTTGTTTAGTAAATTTTCGAAAGTCAAAATACAGTAACACCGGAATCTACGCAGCTTAAACTCCAATTCTCACGCAATTTTTATCTGGCCTCAAGCATTTTCTTTTATTTTATCCCTCATTCAATAGTTTCAGCAGTGCAAAATTCAGCAACGTGGATGCCTTCTTTAGTCCGTTACGCGATGGGTTCGTTTGCTGGAGAGCGTGTTTCTTCACCTGACCACCATCCAATTTTCCTCGTAGTCCCACGTCATCGAATCTCCGACAAAGCGTATACTATAGTGACACGACACGTGCAACCAAAGACCCTGGGAACGTATGAATTCACTCAATTTCAAGATCCGCGGGCGATCCACCAATCTGCACCGTCAATAGGATGACACTGGTGGATACACATCCCAAGGCACAGAACCCCAATCCAATTCACACGTCCACATCAACTTCTATCTTGTGGACCCCACAAAGAATAGATCGTCCAATTCAAAAGATCGACACTAGGATGACATTGAAGGGTACACATCCCAAGGCAAGCTCCGATCCACTTGACACGTCGACGTCCAATCAACTTTTTTCTTGTGGACCCCAAAAGAATAGATCATCCAATTCAAAAAGAGTCCTCATTTTGTGATTTGCTCGCCATGCCCGTTCGTTCGAGTGTTTTTCTGGTTAAGATGACATTCGTTCGGACAAGACTGTTATAACGATGTGTTACAGATTGGTACGACCATTTGACCAACTTATGTCTTTTTGCATGCTAGCGAGTCTTACCTCAAGCTTTGTCAGCCTCAAGCTTTGTTGGGTAAAAATATCTATTTTATTTATTACTACAATTCTAGCAAAGCCAGGGGTTTTATTTAATTTTTGACTTACACTTAACTTTATTTAATAGAATTATTGTGGTTTATGAAATAATGTACTATTGTAGTACTAAAAAGATAATCAACAAATAAGAAAATACCTAAATATTTGATAAATAGTATCGTTAAAAACAAGCGGTGTATGTTCATATGTATTTTGACATAATTATATATATAAAATATGATATACGCAACCTAAACATCCTTCCTAAAAAAATGAAACTCCTATATGTAGCATCTGATTTTGATAGGAAGGCTATTAAACCTTGCGTTCAAAAGCATTGAAGGACATTTCGTGTATATGAAAGCAATTGAAATATGACATAAAAGTAAGACTAACAAAAAACCTAATCAAAATCATTATTAGAATGGCAGATTTGTTGATGATATTTGTTGATTCGAGATTGATTTCTGACTAAAACTTTTTAATTTTAGATTGATTAATCAAAAATTATAATTCAGTATGATCGCCTCGATTTTTTGGCATTTACCTTAATTTTTGAGGCTATCCCTTCTTGATTGTCGAAGCAACTCCCACGCCTCTTCCAAAAATAAGAATTGAGGATGGGACCGATAACTACGCTGTTTAAAGTAACTATTCAAACGTCCTGTCATGTTAGGTAGTTCAGTGCATGGTAAGTTATAGGCACTTATTATTAGGCCAAACCTAACGTAAAGGAGTGGTGAAAAGTAGTGAAAAGATTGATTCAACTACCATACCTGCTCCTGTCTAATTAAACTCCTGTTTTCAGCTGCTCACACGTGCAAAAACTCTTTAAAAAGTGAAGGCTATGCATGTAACAGGGTTCGAATTCTTCTTCTTCGGGTGGACCTTATTCTTCTCCTAACTTGGGAACTTTTAGAGAGGGCTGCCTTTGAGCAGTTAAGAGATAACTACTGCACTCACAAACTTTTTCCTAACCCATCCTCTCGGGTCGGTAAAACACTCAAACACTTGTAATCTCTCTCTTTTCATTTGACCCTGTAATATTTCACTGACTTGAGCGTCGGAGTTTATTTGTCGATAATTTGACTTCACTCCTAGCTCGCTTTTCTGTGATTTCAGGTAGTCTCCGAGGAGTTTTTACGACGACTGCAATAATAAATTTATGTGATGAGCTATACTTCCTTCTTTGGAAAATTTGGGCATTAACAGTTGGCGCCGTCTATGAAAAACGAGCAAAAAGCCTTAGAAGGAAGTTCGAAAAGTGTTCTGTGTAGATATGGCAGAAAACACTAGCAGTCTCCTTTCCAAGAAAGTGCAAAAAAAATAGCCGGGGGTCCCCCTCACACAGGAGAAAAAGGGGGCACTTCAGAATTATCGGATGAGAATGAAGTATTGGCTTATCAAATTGAGGGTCCAATTAGTCAAGCCATTGTCAGAACAGAAGAATGTGAGTCCTGGCAAATAGAAGGAGGGCTGGTGAAACCAAGAAGTATAAGAGAGATCGATAATCAAAAGATTATGGAATTAAAGCGTAAGAATTAGTTGTTGGAAAAGTAGATAGCGAAGCTACAAGTATTGGTTTGGCGACAAGAGCGTAAAGAAAAGCAATAAATTATACCGAAAGCCTCAAAAATAAGGACCGACTGTCTTTTAGAAGGGAGAAAATAAATAGCTCGACACCCGCCTAAGGGAACGACTGTTAAAAATGCTCGATTTACTAGCTTATAGAAAGAAAAGGGCAAGGCAGATGCACATGACGAAGTAAAAATACACGATTGTAACGAACACATGATGTCCACTACTCTATGCAGTCCCAAAATAGACCCATACCAGGTCTAGGCACACCACGATGGACTTGCAGTCTTAACTCGATAAAATCAGGTCTCGAGACTACAGTGTTTAATTTGCAGACCCCCAAACGATCGAAGGTTGTGTTAGAAAGGTATTACAAGAAATCGGAATCGAAAGAGTGAGAGCTAGTCTACTAAGGAGCGAGGACGAAAAGATTAAAATGGATAGATATGGTGATTCCCTTTTCACCAGGAATATAATAAAATTGACCATTCCCAAAAAATTCAAAATGCCACAAATAGCGCCCTATACTAGGAAGACCGACCCCACATTGTATCTGGATACCTTCAGGAAAATAATAAATATCTAAGGGCTGAGCGAACTTTAGATGTGCCATTTGTTCCCGCTAACAAAGGAAGAACAGTCTAGGGTATAGTTCAGGAGCCTCCCGAAGGGCATCGTCAAAAGTTTTTGACAGTTAGGACAAAGTTTTGTGAAAGAATTTCGAAGCATTATAGACATTGCTTGCAGTGCAAGTGCCCTATTCCTATTGCAGCAGGGCCCCGAAGAGAGCCTCAGAAGTTTTATGGTGAGATATCACGATGAAGTAATACAGTTGGGGGCTTTTCACTATCTATTAGCATTGGAAGGATTAAGGATAGAGCTTCGGGTAGAGAGAAGGTGATACGCCATTAATAAGCGGTCTGCCACCACCTATGAAGCTGTCAGAAGAGAGCTCTTTGATGAGATAGACATCGAGGATAGAGTATTTTTGAGAAACCAATAGGAAGGGGTGAGTCGACCCGAGTGATAAAACAGAGAACTTTTCTTGAGGAGAGACTCGAAAAAGTTTTGGATGGCCGTTGAAATGACTGAAGCGATAGAAATGCACGATCGCCCTGATAAAAAGAGATGGTGAAGAAGCTAGCCCTGAATAAGGAGCAGCCCTAAGCGGGCAGGGCAAACTAGAAGAACTTCGTACAAAGGACAATGGTTTATATGTGGCAGAGCCAATCCCAATCAGATTCGAGAAAGCTAACATTTTGGGCAATTGATTTTGCGATTACCACAGGGGCTACGGGCATAACACCGATAGTTACTTCCATTTAAGAAAACAAATTGATCTCTTGGCAAAAAATCAGTACCTGGATCAGTTGTTGGCCAGTTCTGAGGGTAGGGGATCCTGTCAAGCCAAAAAATACTGAACCATGGTGATATCAGGTGGGCCTACCCTCGCAAAAAGTTCGAACCATTCAAGAAAGAACTATTCAAAATACTCTTTACCAAATTCTAGTAATGATTTTTATATCATAAATGTTTGAGAGGCTAAAAAGCCAAGGATCGCCTTGGTACTGATAATGTTTACTGATGTGGATGAAGTAGGCATACACTATCCCCACGATGATGCCTTGGTAGTCACC
>JAWDEX010000007.1:852548-872015 GCA_035221805.1 Trichilia hirta | reverse complement strand
TATGGTGGTTGAGTCAGTTTTTTCATCACTTTTTATCACTCCTTTACGTTAGGTCTGTCATGACAATGAATGTCTGTAACTTGTCGTGTACGGAGTTACTTACTGTGACGGGACACTTAAATAGTTACTTAAACAGCATAGTAATTAGTCATATTCTCAACTCCTATTTTTAAAAAAGGTATAAGGGTCATCTCGGTAATTTAGATTGGATAGCCTCGAAAATCAGGGTGGGTGTCAAGAAACCAAGACGATCATGTTGGATTATAGCTTCTGATCTGGGAGCCAGGAAGCTTTTGGAAAAGAATGAGTCTCGGGTCGATAAATACTATCAACAAATACTATTCATATATCTAGTTAATGAATCAAGTTATTTTTGATATTCTTGTTAAATAAATCAAGAAATTTTGTAATTTTTTTCTTCTTAAGGGAAGAAAATGTTAAAAAGTGTCATAGATGCGTTCACCATTTGGAATTTTAGTAGTTTCTAAAATTAGTGTTACTTAACAGCCAAGTGCTTCCTACAAAAATGCATAGCTGCTCTTCTCATCTGGAAAAAACAAACATGCACCAGAAAAGGAAAATGCAAATCAAGAAGAGAATTTCGATTGCATTAATTATGACCATTTTTTAATATTTATTATATAATTCAATGAAAAATTGTACATTAAAACAATAGGTGGCCAAAACTTAATACTAGACTGGGTTAACAATATATTAAAACAATAGGCAGCCAAAACTTAATATATATTAAAAAGATATTATTCATAATATAATAATGATTATAGATACACCCCTCTTTTGAGAGGACACAGTTAAAATTAAATGTATATTAAATTAAAATTTTATTTAAATAAAAATAATTTAGAGAGCAAGATTGGTAATAAATTCTTATTTTCTTAATAATTTAGTCAGTGAAATAAAATTTGATAGTAAATTCTTGTTTTTAAATAATTTATAGAAAAACACTTGGATTGTTAAAAGAATATGAGAAAAAATAAATTATATTAATATTAAACAATTATGAATTTTATAGGATATACTAGAAATTTTTTGAGAAGTACTTTTAATATTTCTTCATTTATTAGAATTTAAATTTAACTTTTTAAGGATTAATTACAACTATTTTTAATATTTCTTCATTTATTAGAATTTAAAATTAACTTTTGAAGGATTCAATAGAACATTACTATGTTTATTAGGATTTAAATGAAATTTATTGAGAACCGAATTGAATAATACTCTAATAGTTAGGACATATAAGAAATTTTACAATAACTAGCCGGGAGTCTAGCCCCACCTAAGCTCCTCCAGTTCATAAAATTCGATTAATAACTCAAGTTACCCTCACTTGGGTCATTGAATTATAATTCTTTTAGTATATATGTTTATTCTGGTGAATTTCTCTCCCATTTAAAAAAAAAGTATGAATTCTAATATTAAAAAATTACATTTAGTAAATTAAAATCATATAAGAAATCATTTTTATGTGAACTTCCTTCTATTATTATTTTTTTACTTTTTTTTAAATAATATGTTTTATACCTTAAAATTAAAAACTAGATTACTCACTCCCATATTTGAATTTTAATAAAATTATACTGTCTTCACTAAAAAAATTTAATTTTTTTTAACACGATGTATTTTTTTTTTTTTTATATTAGGCTTTCAATTTATGAAATTAGTGTTACATTTGTATCTCATCATAAATTTTAGTTATTTTTTATAAATTTTATTTTTAATTATTTAATTAAATATTCTTTAACATAATTAATATAAAAATTTATTACATAATATAGATTATTTCTTACAATATTTATTTTATTTTATTTGTTTAGAATAGTGTAAAATTAATTTATTTAAAATTTTATTAAAAGAAATTATCTTAATAACAACAACAACAACAACAAATGAATCGATATGCATTACTAGATGATATTTTATAATTTTTAAAATAATTTATGATTCTATTTTACCGTGATGAGTAATACATTATTTGTAATCATAACATTTAGAAATGTAGTATTAATATTAAAGTTTTAAATGACTATGCATTTTCATAAACCAAAAAAAGAAATGATAAATAAGTTAATTATCCTATTTGTAATAATTAAACTTAAAATATCACACTACCACAATTTCCATACCCCAAATATAATTAAGGAAAACGACTAATGCCCCTCATCTTCCTAATTTTTGTTTTCTAATAGCGGTTATTCATTGCAATTACTTCTTGTTTTGTTGACTTTTTTGTTAATTTCATGTCTTTACCTTGACGTTAGATTCAAGTTCGGGCCATATTTAGTTCAATTTTCTAGGTATCCATCCTTTTTTTCTAAGGTTGATTCTAATAGTTTGAATTTGGATTTAATAATACGGGTAAAAAAACTAAATTAAAAAAAATGACAAAAAGATAACGGAATAGGAAGGGGAAAAAAAGGAAATTAAATCGCTAAATTAAAAAAAAAAAAAAAAAAAAGGAAAGGGGAGAATGGTGATCTTTGCTATAATTGGGAGTACCAAATTTTAAATTTGTCTAATTTTATCCTTGTTTATTCAAATTCTTTCTTCTGCTCCTTTTTTTTTTTTATTGATATATCGCTCTGGGATTACTTAGAATTTATTTAAAATATAAATAAACACTAATTTTTATTTCATAAATAATTATATTTATTAATAGTTATTTACGCTTAAAAAATGTAAATTTTATTTTGAGTTGTGTTATTGTTACCTCTATGAAGTCTTCTTTATATTTTTGATATGGAATTTTAACCATTTGTGAGTAACGAAAGTATTTTGTACAAAGAAAAAGAAGTGAGAATGGCAGAATTTAATAAAAAGGAAAGCAATCATGTTTAATTTTAGAATTATTTATTTATTTATTTATTTTCTTTTTGAAGATAGAAGTTCTTTTCAGTCAAATATGGGACTTGCAATAGAGGAATAAAGAGACTTCCACGCATGAGGAATACATTTTCTTTTTAAACCATAACATTAAATAACATTTTAAAAATTTTTTAGAACTAAAATAGAATTTATTTACACCTTTTTTTATTGAAAACCGAAAATAAATATCATCAAAATTTTATTTTAAAAAATAGGTTAGGCCTTTTTACTAGGAATAAATATAATTAATTTTCAGTTTTTTAAATATTTTAAAGGTATATTTGGAGATAGTTAATTTAACTAATAAAATCTTTTAAGGTGATGCAAGAGATTTAGGGTTCAAACTTTGTTCACACCAATTTAAAGAAGAATTAAGCTTATTTACTTCTAATATTTATCGGGAAAAAATAAAAAATTAAAAGCATATATTTTTTTCAATTTAACACCAACAACTTAAATTAGATTCAGGTTAAAACTTTTATAATCTTGCACAAGTTTCTACTGTCCAAAGTCTGTCCACACATAACGTGCAAGTTTTCTTTTTGAAATTTTAATTGATTCATAGTAGCAAGGCTCGAAAGTCTTAAGTGAAGTATTTTTTTGGGAAATTTTAATTGATTCATGATAGCAAGGCTCGAAAGTCTCAAGTGAAGTATTTTTTACGCCTTAGGACAGATAATGTTATGCTTGACTATAACACAGAAGTGGGGCTAAGAAATTATTAGGTGTACGGTACAATTTTTTACAGAGTGACATGCATGCATAATAAATAGCTTTAATTGATTGATGCTTGTGTGATGAACTGTCAATTAATTGGAGTCACTGGAACAGAACGAGTACCTGCAAATTTTGGTAATACTTGGACTTTTATGGTAAAACAGATTTCTCCGCTTGAGCCAATTTAATGTCGTCAATGTGATTTGTGAGGTCATTAAAAGGATAGCATTTTCAACTTTCAAAATTGATTGACTGTATAAGCAAATACACGTTCACGAAAGACTCGCATTGTTTAACGACATGTTTATAAAGGCTTGTATTGTTTATCGACAAGATAAATCAAGCTAAACAAAAATTATATTTGTTGACGTATGATTCGTACATCTTAATGCTCCATGAAGTTACGGGAAGTTGTATTCCAATTAAACTCTAGTAAATTTTTTGATTTTTTAGTTCATTAATAAATCGCCTCTTTCATGGTATCTTTAGACTTTAATTTTTGAAGGTGATAGAAATCGTACACTACATGTATCTTATCTTTTGTGGAAATAGCATAGATAACTTCTTAAGTTATAGCTTAAGTGGGCTATTCACGACAAGCCTATAAAAGACAATGTCCAAAATTTGATGCTCATCACCCTCGTGAATTATGAGATGTCATGGCAGAAGCAAACTAGTAGTCTCATAAAATTAACCTGCTAAAAGCAAAATAAGAGATGATATATTTTTTTTTTTGTTTTTTGTGTGTGTTTATGTGTCTCTCTCTCTCTCTCTCTGTGTGTGTGTGCGTGTGTGTGTGCGCGTGCGCGCGCGCGTAATCACATGTAAATTACAAAAAAATAGTCAAAGCAATAAGCAGGGGTATAAATAATATATAAATATATTTATTTTTTTAGTAAATTAAATAATTTAATTTAAAAATTATTAACTTTTAGTAATTAAGAGATGAAAAGTAATATCAAAACTGTGATGCCTCTAAAAAATTAAATGCCTTTAATTTTTATACTTTTGATCATTGTGAAAAAGAGAACGAGAAAACTAAAAAAAAAGCAGAAAACTAAAGAAGATGAAACAGAAAATGATTATGATTATGCTTCTTTCTATAATTTTATGCAAAATATCATTGAGATTTTTAAATTGAAAATATCATTGAGGCTCATAAATTAAAAAATATCATTCAGTCCTCTTAATTAAAAAATATTATTTAGGTTTCTTAACATTTAAAAATTATAAATTAATTTTAAATTTTATTTAAATATTTAAATATTTATAAAATATTATAATTTATATTAAATTATAATAAAGTTAATTTCTCAAACTCTCTTTTTATTAAACTATTTAACGCGTAAATTATTTACGATTTTTAGTTAAAATAATATCTTTGAGAGTGCTAGTTCTCTTACAAATATTATTTACTATCTCTAATAATAAGGATAATCTCAAATTTATGTTGTGACATTTCAGATTCATTATGATATTAGCCATGAGCTGAAATCAATCTTATTAATAATATTTCGAATCATTCGAATGCTCTAAAACTATAGTTAACATCTAATAATGTACTATAACCCTTAAATTATAATGAATAAAATTGTTATCAAACTTTTATTCTTAATTATAGATTTTATATGAATAGTCTTCTTCTATTCGTCTAATCCTAATTAAATTAGAGCTTACGAATATCAAAATTTTAAATTTAATTTTATTCGAATAATTAATCAATACAAGTTAAACTTATTAATAAGTACTTTTTGTATGACATTTATGCTTTGGAGAAAAACTTTATTTTTACTCATTTACTAATATCCGACTGAAAACTTAAAATTGGATCGAGTCAACAGTACCTCAAAATCTATTATATTAAGTCAATAAATTTTTTCTGATAGTCATTTACTTCTCGATATAAATAATACATGATCAAATTAATTTTTGTGTACAAGACATGATTAGTCTTGTATTTATACATCATATGAACCATGTTCATCTATACCGATTAATAACTAGAACGTCTAAGGTTTGAGGAGTAATTAACACACTCATATAATTTAATGATAAATCATTGATAACATGCACTCGTATGATTCATCATATTTTGATAACGTTTAAATAATAATTCTCTAACTATTATTACACACTAATATTCTAATGACATAACTATCATAACTATCATATCACTCGCACTAATATCATCTCATGATATTTATTAAAGATATTTAGTATACTTATTATACAATCTTAATATCCAATTGATATTACGTCTATAGGAAATAATTTAGATAATTCAATTATCTTGAATAATTTATATGTATATTCTATCACTATTATGATTGGATAGAAGAAGTATCATATACACATAGATTTAAATAATTTATTTATTAATAAATATATGTACAATACACATATTCCAATAACTTAATATAATATGCCTAAAACTGACAATATGAATGATTTTAAGGTATATAATACTAATAGAACTCATTGCATTTAAAAAAGAATTTTTTAATATAGATACCTAAATTCTCTTTTGAACAATAAAAAGTTACTGATGTATTCACACTTGTAAATCTAATAGGCCATTAGAAAGAATTTGTTATGTTAAGGGGTATTTGTAATAGGCCATGAGCTTATTTAGCCATTATCATGGATTGGTTCTTTATCAAGTCTATAGGATCACCTTTCCCACGTTGAATCTTAGTAATGCTGGTGAGGGAAATTAAATAAGGACTTATTCATTGTGGTTGTAACAGAAGTACTATCATTGTACTATGCTACTACCACAAAAAATATATCTAGAATTCCTATCAATTTCAAAATTAAATTCTAGAGATGCCACGGGGAGGTAGGCCATCAATGGGTCAAAAAATTCTAAATTTTATAGAGTTTAATTGGGATATAATAAATACTATTTGATAAATCATAAGGTCCACGAGTGTTAGTGTTGATTTTATTTTCCTCGTATCACTAGGGAGTGTTGGAGTTGACTAATTACAGATCAACAATATTTTTAAAATTATCATAATATGTTGTGAGTACTTCCAACACCATCAATAAAATTCTACAAGCTGTTTTCTTTTTAATAATAATTTTTTAAAAGAGAAATCAATGAATTTTACAATTCTTTCTCGTTCTCGTTGCATAGATATTTTTTCATTAGGATACCAACTTATATATTTTAAAAGATAACAAATTATTAATGACGTGTGAATGAAAAGAGTTTGTAAAAATAAAATAAATCATAATGTTTAGATTTAAAGTATATGTTTCCTTTAAAATGAATTAGAGACTATGATAATCAAATTTCAATATAATAAAAGCACGTTTATAACTAAGTTAAGTAAACACTAAATTCAAGTGAAGAAAGTATAATATTATTTGTAAACAAAAATAAAAAAATATATATACTTTACATATTAAAATCATCTCCTCATCTAAATTTTTATAATATTTCAAAAAGTTATGACAAATGGTATTTAGAGTATCCTAAAGTTAGGATTTGTTTACTTATAAATCTCTTAATCAAACACTTAAAAAAAATTTAAAAAAAAAAAATGTATAATAGATTAGAAAAGATTCTAACAATTTGTATTAATGAAAAAAAATTCATACGATGAAAAATATTCATAATTTTTTCAAACGGGTAATAGAATATTACGGGACAAAGCATATTGGAAGTTGGAAAAATTGATTCCGTTGATTTATTAAAAATCAAGTAAATTAATTCAAATTTAAGTTAAAAAATATATTACAAATAAAATAAACAATTGAATCCAACCGGTACCCTATTGATATTTCTAAAAAAATATATTTTTAGATGATAATTTAAAATTTTGAGATATTAAATATTTATTATTTTAATTTAAGCTTCTGAATGAAACCCAACTATTAAAAATTCAATTTATTTTTTCTTGTTCTATTGATGAGAGATAAACAACTGAGTATTAATTTAGTTGTATATATATTAATAATGAAATTATCATACATCATTTTATAAAATTATATTAATAAATATTATAATTACAATATTATCTATTATATTAAAATCTTTAAAATTATATTAACCTTACTCTTCTCATAGAAAGCTCTCCCTGTCCTCTCAAAACAAAAATTCTAATTCTGCTTTCACGTGAAAGGGAGACAATCTCCCTCTCCGGTGCATTAAATTTTTTTTTTTCCTTTTTGCTTTGTCCTCTTTTTTAATAAATATTGTCTTTCATTTTGAGATATAGTCTTGTCCTAGATTGATGACATAGAAGGGCGACCCAGATTCTGATTTGAGTTGGGTTTGGGAGGTTTTGTCAATTTTCTTTATTTATATTTTAGAATATCAATCTTTTAGATCAGACTCTCTCTTGAGTCACATCCCAAATATGTGCTTGCTGTCACTGTTGTTGGTGAAGAAAGCCTTGTTGTGCAAAATATTTTCCTTTTGTAAGACAGTATGCATTAAAGGATTTTTTAGATCATATGTTACTTTAGTTAGCTGTTGTAATTTAATCTTATAAGGTCTGCTGTTATTTGCATTATAATTTATGTATTATTATTTATATTGTAATTTATGTGCTGTTATCTGTAATGTAATCTGTTTTATAAGTTTGTTAAACTTACTCCTTTAAAACACAAAATAGATGAATGATTGCATCATCAATCAATAGCATGTAAACATAAGTTTGTATATATGTCATATTGGATTCAAAATAGTGACATATACATATACATATTCAATTTTATTTTTGAGTTTTTAAATAAATGTGAATAAAAAATATTATATTTTAAAATTTTGATTATATATATATATTAATCTTATTTTTAAAAATATTCACAAAATTAATTTAACATATTAACTCTTAAAAATATTATAATTAATAGGGGATATTAACGGATATTTCCCCTAAGGTTTAGTGAAATCACAATTAAATATAGCTATATGAGAAAACTACAAATACACCCCTTATATTAAACGCAATGATTTCAAGTATGTATCTTAAACGAAATCACATTTTTTTTCATTGGAAAATGAGAGACAGAAAGAAAAACTTAATTTTCTTCTAAATTGCTTTGAAGATGAACGGTGAAGTCTACGAAAACAAAACCATATTCTTATTTTATGTTTGCTATTTTAAACCTTCAAAACCAAATCCATTTTCGTTTCCTTTGTTCAGTTGAAAGCAAATATAAAGCGAAGTATGGTATTTTTATGAGATAGTGACGGTGAAGTAGATTTAATGGTAATGTTAGGTGGTCTACTGTAAGTTTTCAATTTAACTCTATCTAGCTGTGGGTACCTCAAACCTTTGGGGAGGTATTGGTTAACATCCCTCATTAAGAAAGCATTTGGCGGGAATCTCTCGACACCGCCTGGAATCCCAATCATGCTGCCATTTCTGGCAGCCGGAGACCATTCAAATGATTAACACCGAAATTTCGTCTCCGTCTTTCCATGTTATTACAGAACAATGTACGTACAGCTCTTCGTCTACATGTAGCAGCTTCACGATGTTTCTGTAAACCTCGCTTTCTCTTCCCGGAAATCAACCACTCCCACGTAAATCTTCTCACAATTTCCACTGATTTTAAAACTCTGCATCATGTCAACCTGACCCAATGCCTTTACATTCACTGTGGGTTTCTTCCTAGAAGTGTTTCTCTCTCTGCCGCTTTGATTCTGCGATATGCAGACTTTCGACCCTCCAATGCGCCTCTTTTGCTGTTCGAACAAACTGCCTCTTATAGCCGTACAGCGTTATTATGGAACATCCTCGTTTGCGTTTTATCGGTTGCCTAGTTTATGATGGTTTTACTACTTGTAATCGAATGGTTAGGACCAGAAGCGGGAAAATACGTGTACAGAAGCGGGAAAATGGTTTGAGGCAGAGTCGATGCAACCAGAGGGGCAAAGAACCCTGGATGCAGTTGGGTGCAAAGCAGGGACCGGGTGCATGCTTTTGTAGTTGGGAGAGAGGACATGCAGAATTCACTTAGAATTTGCAAGAGAGCTAATTCTGATATCTAAGAGAAATTGGCATCAACTTGTATAAATGTTACCGCCATTGGAGCAGTGAATAATTTAAACCAAAATTTAAAACATTTTATACGATTTTTTTCCCACGCATGAAACGTAAAATGACGGAAACAATGTCCCGACTCTTTTAAGAAGAAAAAAAATGATAAATAAGGACAACTGACGAGCAGAAATTTTGCCTTTGGGAGTATTCTAAACTAGCTTGCATACTGAAGTACAATCAAATGGTTAGCAAACAGAAGCAAAGCTACACAAATTCCAAAAATATCTGCAATCTGTAGGGTCCAAATAATGTTTCAACAAGATTTTCGTGGCATTATTGCAACTGATTGGTGCACAGACACAGGAAGTTCAAGTGTCTATAAATTACTGGACAAACTGCCAATGTCCCCCCCAATTGCCATCAATCACCTCTTCGCAAGTATTTAAACCAACCAAAACTCGAAATTTTGTATTAATCACAAAATCTTGACCAGCACGAATACAGAATAACCAGACATTCACATATCTTTGCGATAATATGAGCTACACACTCCTTTGGTGCCTGGATTTGCAAGCAGCAGTATCAAAGTATAGTTCAACCTTTCTCCAGGGCATGAACTTCAAACAACTTTGAGGGAAGCCAACGAATTTGAAATATGAATAAATGAAAATTTTTAACAGTGTGAGGTTTTAAATTTCTCACTCATGACAAATGATGGCTCTGCAAGATAACTCACCATCTATGATCCACATATTCAATTCTTCAAGCCGTTTTTGAACTAAATCCAACCCCAGTCCCACAGACCAATAAATAATCTTGCTTCTAACCACAGAAGTGGATTGATTAACATCCCTGGAACTAATTTCCGTGCCAATGCCCGATTCATCAACTCTCTTAATCCTCATGCCACCCTTCTGTTCCAATAAGTTTGCCACAATACTTACAAAGCTTCCGCTGTCTCCGGCTATCAAAACTTTGTCTGCCATGGTTGCAACTTCATGTAAAAAATCATTGGTCCAGAATGTCTTAACTGAAAATGAACCTCTGACAAAAAATAGTTGCGAAATCTTCCCAGCATAGAAGTCGGAGGTGGTATCAATGAGCTCAAGAAACAAATCATTACTGACAACAAGAAAGTTTTCGTCCAATACCCAAGAACTATACTTATACTCTAAACACTTCTTGATTACATAAGCCTTCACCAAAGCCTCCTTTGTAAACCTAGTATCGGAAACTTCAAATTTCATAAATTTGAAAGCTTTGATACTGTTAAGAAACTGGTCTGTATCAACCACTGGATGTCCCCTCCGAGCAAGATCAAGAATGAAGTCTGAATGTGGGCCGACAAATATGTAGTTCTGGATATTTAGCCTCTCAAAGTGGCAGAGGAGGTTCCTTATTAATGCTTCTGATGCCCTAAATAAGCTCACCAGCAAAACATTTTCTTGTTTCTGCACCGAGGGAAGAACAGCACCAAGTTCATCCATATTTCTTATAACTCTTCCAGGAAACACATCTCTGAAGCAGAAATCATACCATTTGAGATTACTCAAAGGTTGCATTTTTAGAGGGGTGAAATCAAGGGCACTTTCATCCAATAGTTCCGAGTCTGGCCCAGCTGTTTTCCCATAGTTAACACCTGCATCACGGTGAGAGATACTGAGTGCTCTCTCGTTCTGAAAATTGGTGTAGATATTGAAATAGCCACGAGCATGAATAAATTTAATGAACCAAGGAGTCCATATTCTTTCTCCCATCTTCTTGTACCATCCTGTTGTCACCTGCAGACAGCTTTTATTTTTCAGTAACAAACCAAAATTATATATACAATAAGAAAAATTCAAGGAGAGGAATGAAACGTATAAAATTACCATGCCATCAAGAAATGGCTTGATATCCTTGGCCTTGTGATCGTCATACCACAACCTGAACTCCTTCCAAGGTTTTGGAAACAGAAGTTGACCCCAAGTGCCAACCAACTGGTACAAGAAAAGTTCCGTTCCACTATCTAGGTGTATTTTGTTTCCATGTTTACCTACATTTAGTAACTAAGTAAATCAAAAAACTATCTTAAGTGTATGAAAATTCTTAAGTTCTAGATACAACCAACAGAATTCATACCACAGGATCAATACTTTAGCCATGAAAAACCT
The DNA here is from genome assembly GCA_035221805.1 of Trichilia hirta. NCBI lineage: Eukaryota > Viridiplantae > Streptophyta > Magnoliopsida > Sapindales > Meliaceae > Trichilia > Trichilia hirta. The sequence goes on along the minus strand of JAWDEX010000007.1, from coordinate 860,260 downwards.
CAAGAAAAAAAATCAAACAGATAAAATATGCTTTCTAGGAATAAGAGATGTCAAGTGATCTAATTTAATCAAAACAGAATTACCATAATGTTCTTCAATCAGGCAAGTATACCATGTATACAAGCAGTAAGTGAAAAAAGGGTCCAGTAATTTGTTCGCAAAATGGTTTATGACAAGATGCATCAGAAAAAGAAACAACTCACCGCAATCAAGCAAGCAAACATATTGTATGGTATAGGTCATATCACTAAGATCTTCAACCTAAAACTGAAACTGCCACTAATTCAACCTCCAAACTTATTGTAAAGAACTCAAACTCAAACACCATCCAGCACTAACTCAATAGTGGAATTCCATGCTATACAGAACACAATCAATTGGGCCACTGAGCATATAAAATTATACATTCCAACTAGCTCATCCTTCCTCATTTTACATAGACGAAAATTTCCTTTGATCCATAATTAATCAAAAGTATAAAATCTTGACATAAAAAAATTTGGTACCTGGGACAAACCTTGGTCGCTGAAGGGAGGCTCCAAATATGGAACGAGTAGAATTCGAACAACTATAATAATAATAATTCACAATCAAACTCCTAAGAAATTTGTAGTACGGAGGCGAAACCTCCAAATCATCCTCAACAACAAAAACAAACTCGTCCTCCGAACTGGGCCACCACGCTTCCAACCACTGAGCCTGCAAACCCACATTTCCCGTCCGGTAATGCACAACTTTATCCCCGAATTTCCACTCGAACCCATCAACAAATCTAAGAATCCCACGTGACTCCTCCAGAAAAGAATCGACAGATTCGGACGAATGATTCTTGAGGACAAAATGGTCAATGTAAACATGGAGGTGGACTCTGTCGGTTAAGTAATCAGCGGCGGAGAGAGAGCGGAGGCAACGTGAGAGGGAGCTGAGACGATTGAAGGTAAGGAGTTTGATGATTACAGTGAAATTAGGGTCGTGATTGGGAATGACGTTAATGGTTTGGGGTTGAGTGATATTTTTCGAAGTGGGGAGAGACGAATGGTAGTAAGAGTAGAAGACGAGGGCAAAGAGAGAGAGGATCAGCAAATATTTCCTCTGATGAGCCAACATTTTTTTTTGTCTTTTTTTTTTTCTTGTGTTTTTCTAAATCTCTATAAGGGGAGAAATTCTTCACTGTGTCCTATGCCGCGATCTTGTTTTGCGATTGCTCCGATTGGTTTCTATCGGCTGCCCGCCTGAATCTCGGGATATATCTCCGAGTGGTGCTAGTGGGCTTTGCGCTAGCAGATCAATATTGATTCATGTTTAGGATATTTAGGCCCGGCCCATATGGCCCATTAGAAAATTTTTCAGCCACCTCGTCTGGGATTTAGGGCTTTGTAACTTAAAATAGTTAATAAAATTATAAAAAAAGCAATAGTAAAATTTATCAACTTATCATAAATTAGCAATAATTAATAAATTTCAATGTAATAATTAATAAATATTTTTAAATAAATCAGTAATTTTTTATAATTTTACTAATAATTAAAAAGAATGTAAATCCAATGAGAGCTGAATAATGACTTTCGAAAAGATATGATTTAAGTGATAAAACCTTAAATCTTAAGAGAGAGAAGTAATAAATTCATGATAAAAAATGAAACACCCATGTACATTCTATTAAAAATAATTAAAAAAAAACATTTCTATTACTTTTAAATCATTTTTTTATAAAAAAAATTATTGTTCTTTCTGGTAGGGAGTCATAAATTATAGATTTAGTGTAAAACACTTGTAATATTTAATATTTTTATTATTTTTATTATCAATAAAAGCACACCAACGCCTGTGCGTGCATACACGCGCATATATATATATAATTTAAAATTTAATTTCATTATAATAAAATAAGTAAACATACAAATCTTTGTTATATGGATCCTGAATTTTTTTTTTTTTTTTATGATATTCTATTTCTTCATATTGTTATTAAAATAATATGTAAGATGTTACACATGTTTAGATTTTTATATATTTTATTTATTATTTATTATATTAATGTTATGTTAGTTGGGCTTTATTGACACCTTATCTTTATGTGACTACTTCCATCCCCAGCTCCTTTTATTTGTTAAAATTTCATAAGAATCTCAACCTAACCAATACCGGTTGGTGATGGGTGATGAGCGATGTTGTAGAGATCAATGAATATTAATGAACTATTACTAGTTTAGGTAGTGTGGCTTCAAATTATAAAAAAGAAAAAAAAAAAATTTAATTGATTTTATTTTAATGTTAAGTTTAGAAATAAATATATTTAAAATTTAGTTATATCTAATATTCAATTATAAAAATAAATAATTTTATTAATATTAATCTAAGTCTCGCTTAAAATTATGATGTTTCCAGTTTCAGTTATATTTTAAAATTAAAATTATTTTTTCTTTTTAAAAAATATAAAAAAATAATAAAAACTAGATATATTTTTAACTCTTAATTATATGCTAACATGTCTAATCATTCGATCAACCTCTCGAAAAAATTAAAAAATATTTTACAATATTAATTTTTAATATAATTTTATTTTTTTAAATTAATAACTTCAAAATGATAATACGTTGTTATCAATCAATGTCGGAAACACCCGAAAACTATCCCTATCCCAATTTTTGATTTTGAAATAAGTTTGTTTGCTAATTATTAAAAAAGAAAGCGATTTCTTTATGTTAGTAAGACAACGATGGCTTTGGTCAAAATAGGAGCGAGGACTAAGGTATACAGCTACTCCGTCTCCTACGCACGGACAAATTTACAACCGTTCCCTAATCCATCTCTTTTTCTTATCTACCTTTCACTCCTTCTTTCTTTACTCTTTGTCTAGAGAAACAATACAGAATTTATGACATTTTGATTAAATAAAGCAAACTTTCTTTGGTTTGAAAATAGATAAAGATCGTTTTTTGTTTAAAAAAAAAAAAAACAAAAAAAACTGTACAAGATTATAATATATAAAAAGAAAAAGGATATTTAAACATTTAAATTTAATCAAAAAATATTTCATCCAATAAAGTAAAAAATATATATATTTTTACTCTCTTTTTATTATTTTTAATACAATTAATTTATTTTTTATATTATTAGATTTTAAATTTTACAATTTACGTGATAATATGGTTAATTTTTAGAGCATAGCACTAAATAAATTAAAAATAAAAAATATTGTCAAACAGACGTTAAAACAGTTTTTTTTTAATTTAAGGAAATTAAAATGTTATTGTGACTAAATTTTATACAAATTATTTTTTAATATTTTTTTAATATTTAATAGATTCTTTAGTTAAAAGGTGCACCACTAAATTCGCCGTTAGTGTATTAGAAAAGTTTATAATATGGATGGTAATTTAATTTTTCTGAAGTTTGATTGAGACGTTCAGCTAATTATAACGTCATATGAAAAAAATAATAAAAAATTACAAGTGATGGCATTAAATAATAATGATATTTTATTAATTTTAAATTCAAAAAAGAAATATTAAAAATTTGTTAACTAACGGTTGGGTATTGTGGAGTCCAATCAAGTAAAAGCCAAACGAGAGAACAGCAAACGGGACCCGCGTGCAAGTTTTCAGTTGGAGGAAGCTCAAGCATGACAAAAACAGTGCATACAGAATTTGAAGGCATTTGGTTTGCGGCAAGGCCCTACAAAACGTTTTAAAATTTTACATATAGGTCTAGATTCATATAAAATAAATAATAATATTAAAAATATTTGTATTTTGTATAATTATATAATTAATGTTATAATATTATATTAAATAAGTAAAAGATTATTAGTCTGAAAATAATTTTTATAAAATATATAATAATTATATAATATTATTGTATTAATTTATATAAAATAATTTATATTATTAACACTATTTTAAAATAAATTAAAATAGCACGTCTTAGAAGGAGAGGATATTTTAATAATTTTGATATATATTGCCATTCTAGGGACTTGTTTGCTTAACCGAATACATTATGCCTTTATTTGAATAATTCTAAAATTTCAGTGACTCGGATTTCGTGATAGATCACTTAAAGAAATAATAATAAAAGAAAAATAGAAATAGAAAGAAATTGAAGGGCGTTTTTTTCATTGGCTTCCTTTTGAAAAGTTAACAAAAATCTCACACTTTTAGCTGCTTTCCCTTGTACAAAATCTTCGCTTCCTTCTATTTTCTTCTTCTTCTATCAGCAATTGGAAATTGTCTGCGCTCACCAATCACATCAAATCCCACTACTAAATTGTGATCTGATCCAAAAATCCCCGAAAATTTCGCTTTTTATTTTTTTTTTATTTCCCACTTTCTCCTTTTACATTTCCATCATCTGTAAGTCCATCTTTCCTTTGGGTTTCGACTACATAATGAACTTCGGTTCCATTTTTTTCTTTACATTTATGTCATTTTTTGAGTTTTGTTGTTATCCTTTATGGTGGTGCTCATTTGGGTTTGGCTTTTTGATATGAAGTTGTTTGACTTGTTAATTATCAGCGTTGACGGAAATTTTAGCTGAAGATTGAAGATTTCGCTGTTTAGTTCATCGATGTATGCTGTTTTTGGTGGTTATACGTATGTTTTAGATTTTATTTTGCTGTTTGTTTGCTGGGAAAACTATGGAAAAAGTAGAGAAAATTCCTTTAGAATTTTATTTTCCTGAGTAGTCTTATCGTTTTATTGAGTGATTGTTAGAAATTGAATCTGTAGTCTGTTAAGGTTAAATTATTACTTAATTGATGAAATAACGGTTGGTAAATGCTACTGACCCACGTTTTCTTTTCTTATTCTGTTAGAATGTCTCTTTTTACAACGATTATCTAGCTAATTCTTTGGTATTAAGTTTACTTTGGTGATGAACAGACCAGGTAGTTTGTAATTATGACGAGAGTAGGCCGTGAATTTGGTTACACAATGCAAAAAGATGCTATTCCGGCTGTATCAGCCGATGTGATATTTGCTTCCAGTCGGTTTCCCAATTACAGAATTGGAGCAAATAATCAGATTGTGGATGGAAAGGATGACCCAAAAGTACTGTCCATGAAGGAGGTTGTTGCTCGTGAAACTGCACTATTGCTGGAGCAGCAGAAACGCCTCTCAGTTCGTGACCTGGCCAGCAAATTTGAGAAGGGTTTGGCAGCTGCCGCCAAGTTGTCTGAAGAGGTTAAGTTTATTTGACATTTGCTAGTTTTTATTTCGGTTTGGCACCTCTCTAGATTTTTGATTCAATAGTCTACCTTTAATTTTATTGTATCCTTATGTAGCTTCTTCTACTGTGAATTCTGAGGTGATTAAAAGAATCTATCTAGTTGCAACTTAATTGGGTTCTATATTTTGAGCAATTGAAACCCATATCAACTATGACTATTAAACTCAGCGGTTGGTTCTGGGTTTTAGTGATGCAGGGTTTAGAGTGCAAAAGCTTAGGTTGGGTTGTGCTGGATATCAGTTTACTACTCAAGTTCTTCCGTTTTGCAAAACTAAAGTCACATGTAAATTGCTTTCACCTGCTGTATCAAGAAGCAAGTTTTGAGATACAAACTCAATTACATCAATATAAATTTTGAAAATGTTTTAGGAACATTTGAAAATGTTTGGACCAATAGTTAACATGTTTAGCTTAGAAAACTGTTATTGATTTACACTACCAAATATATCCTCAAACCTTAAAATGCAAAATTTTGGGTTTAGAGTTATCTCGTTTTTCTGTTTTCCTATCATAAGGGGGCATAAATGGAGTTTGGAGATGAGGTACAGACTCTATGGTTTGTTTCACTTACGTATTGCTACTTTCTTCATGTTGTTTCTGTCTACAGTTTTGAAACGGTAGGAATGTAAATTTTCTATGTAATTAAATCATAAGGTAGTTCTTTGTGGTATGCAGGCTAGACTCAGAGAGGCAGCTTCATTGGAGAAACACGTTCTTCTGAAGAAGCTGAGAGATGCACTGGAATCTTTGAAAGGGCGTGTGGCTGGAAGAAACAAGGATGATGTAGAGGAAGCTATTGCCATGGTTAGTCTCGTATAAATTTGCTCCTTCATTGAACTTGGTACTTCCAAGTTTTAATGCTCAAATGCCAAGTGTTAATATAGGTTGGTTATTTTGTTGTATTAGTACTCAATTTAATTTGGAAGGATTATTAAGAAAATGCATTGTCAGGGTACAAGTACGCCATTTTTTTTCTATTTCTTTCCTTTCTGTCTTCCTGTCAAGGTTTCAAATAGATATGATGTATGGGTGCCTTTCCTACGTGTAGTTTCTTCTATTTTTGATAATGATAATAAGTAGTCTTTGGTTGTGAGACTTGTGGTATTAATTGATGATTTTGATTCATGCATTAATGGTAAAGTTTAACATAAAACCTTTCCACATAAACGTAGACCTGTAGACTTTCCATCTTAAGACCTTGCTTATGCTGCACCAACAGTGCTAATAACCTTTATTGTAGAACTGCAATTATTATGAACATGTGGGGCCCTACATTAAAATATAAACTTGTATCATGTGGCAGAGTACCTTGACCAAGAGTATACCGATACCGGTTACCTTGACATTATGGTGTTTCAGTTGTTTTAAAATCAGAAATCCTTTAATTTAATGATGCAGTATTAATTTTACCTGCCCAATTGAGGACAATTGACCGTGCTAGTGGTTGTTTGGGTCTTCCTTTGTAATGATTGCCGAGCTCCTTATATAGTAGTTCTGCTTTCCAAACTAGTTTTTACAACAGTGTCATATGACTTATCGTTTAGAAAATGACTGTGAAGCTCATGCTAACATTTTATTTCATCTTACTATATAATAATGTTTGAGAATACCTTGCATTTGATTTCTTGTGGAAGGACTTATAGAAATTCCGTCCCTCCAACACCCCAGCACCCTTAAGTCATTGGAAATGTTATTTTCATGGTCTATAAAAAAGTACTTAGTTTCATTGGAAAAATCAATGCAAATCTGTTCTTTCTTTTCTCTCCTAACTTTATTTCTCATTCCCTTGAACTATTTTTCTAGTGCAATTTGTCTAGATTTTGTGCTTATATAATACTGCCTATGCCAAATTTCAAGTACTGATGTGGCCCTCTCCAGGTGGAAGCTTTAGCAGTTCAGTTGACTCAAAGGGAAGGGGAGTTAATTCGAGAGAAAACCGAAGTGAAGAAGCTAGCAAATTTTTTGAAGCAGGTAATTGAAACTTTGGAATTAGTTTATTGTGTGCTTGCCATAATTTTTTTGGCTACTGTGTTATGGGAATCCATAACAAAATTGTATTTGCTTGAACACATGTTGATACTCTAACGAGTTGGTGATTATTGGTTGTGTGTGCTAGTGAGTTCAAGTTCAACCAATAAACCCTCTTGGGGGTGGTATAAGAGTTTTTGAGTTTGGATCTTGCTCCTGTTATGGTTTTATTAATGTATATAGGGTACGGACATCTTAACTTAAATTTTTGGATTAAAATGGTAATATAAATTTTGTGCAATTGATGCTATGCAATCCGATGTTGAGAAGATTTAAGAGTTGGCAATATTAAATCTGTTTCAGCCATTGGATTGCATGAATCAATGAATGCAAATTTTGTCACAATTTAATTAAAAAATTCAAGTTAAGGGATTTCCATGCATGCATGCATGTATGTATGTATGAAACTCCATGAAAGAAATATTAATGATTCATATAAATCACTTAATGGGAAA
>JAWDEX010000007.1:797195-817918 GCA_035221805.1 Trichilia hirta | reverse complement strand
CACCCTTTGCTGGTTTTGATAGCAATAAGTAGGAAACAGGTCCTACTAGCACAGGAACAGTATCAACACCGATCTACATTGAAGAAAAGAAAAGAAAACGAATATTAATAAATTGAAAAATCCTAAGTAAATAGAAGATTCCCAGAAATTACTGAGATATAAGTTGAAACATATCCTTAGGAGAATCTTTTATATTGAAAATGATAAATTCCAGATTTTATCTGGTGATGGTTTACGCATACCAAGGAAACGAAAACTTCCATCGTTCATTAACAGATAAAGCAATCACTTTTCCATAAACTTATGACTGATTATTTTTAAATGTTTGCATTTGATCATTTTGAAATTTTCACTGAATGTCTTCTATAATTTCTCACATTATTAGTAGTTTCGTGTTCCCACAATGAAATAGCTTAAGCAAACTTACTGCTTTCGCCTCCTTATACTCCTCAATGGCCTTGTGAGATGCATACGAGAAGATAACATCTGGTCCCAATTCAGGCACAATGTAATGGCTACGAGAAAACCAGAAACACAAATTAAATAAATCCCACAAAAATGGCGATTCAAAACCCACAAAATATGATAAATGAAAGATGACTCACTAGTTTGTATCGAACCACTTGGTCATTTCCATGGCTGGAACAGAGTCATTCCCTCTAGCCATTGAGAAATAAACGTCGAAACCAATCTCTCCGCCATTCCAACTGTACCTCCGCGGCACAGCGCCGAGCATTGCAGTGGTGTCCAAAACTTGATCGTAGTAAGAAAAAGTATTGCTGGGAATATACTTGATTCCAGCATCAGCCATCTGCTTCCAAATCGAAGCTCTCAACCCAGCCGCCACCTTCTGCAACTCCTCCGCTCTGCTCTTCCCGTCCCAGAAAGATTCCAACGCAAACTTCAACTCTCTCTTCGGACCCATACGAGGATACCCAACAACATGCGACGCCATGGCTCTGCAGAAATCAATTCAAAGCCAAATGAACAAAACCTTAACAATCAAAATTAAAAGGAAAAGAAAAAGTTGCACCAAACCCAGATGGAATTATTAATAATTTGAATCACCTGAAACGTGTCGAAAGAAAAGAGAAGCGGAGAGAAGAGAAAAGAAGGGTTGTTTTTGAAGAATATATGGAAATAGAAACTTCTGTTATAGAGCTTGGCGATAGTTGCACAGATATATGGGTCATTTATATAGTGCTACGATTTTGGCTTCCCCACTACTGCGTATTATTCGAAATGCCTTATCTTTAAATCTAAGTTTGATTTTTAATTTTTTGAAAGGTGGACCAAATTGTGGAGGTTCATAATCACATATGAGTGTCTAAGAGTCTAGCGTTAGTCTCAAGGAAAGAGATACAGAAGATATGCTTGCTTTGCTTTGTTTTGCTCTCGTTTTAATAATTTATATATATATAAAATAAAAAATTATTATATATATCACATTATTATTAGATGTTTTGACTAGAATCGCCTTTCCAAAATATCTTTTTACAGTTCCATCAATTTTAATAATAATTATGATAAAAAAAAAATTAAAAAAACCTTACACATAAGATATTATATTATTATTGAATAATTTCATTGGTAGTGTCTTACCTATTTTGATGAGCTATAATTTGTTAATTAATAAATATAATTTTAATTTTAAATTTTCAAAATAATAATTTTCAGTTCAGTTTTATTTCAAATATGCACTTAAACTTTTCCATTGAACTGAAGTCAATTTATGATATTGGCAAAAGGAGGACAAAATTTTCACGACTTCTTAGTATAAAGTTAAAAGTGAACCATTATTTTTAATTGTCATAAAATATCTAAGTAAAATTGATCATGACTTAGCAACTAATCGGATTATAACATTTAGGTCTATGAATTTTTATATATTCTTAAATAAAAATAAATTTTAATTTTTTAAATAAATATATTGTTATTAAAATGTTCAAATTAATTTTGTAATATTTAATTTTAATTATCACAATGTGAGAATATATAATTAATAATAAAAAACATTTTAATTATATTTTAACAAAATTGAGAATTTATTTAATATAAATGAACATGTTGAATTTATATTAATTTTTTTTTTAAATTAAAAGAATCCCAATATTATTAACACAACAACTAATTAACATTTATTTCTCATATGTATAATCATTTGATGGTTTGATGGGAAAGTGTTGGTAAGACACTATCCTAGCACCAATATTTGCATTCATTTTACTCAATTTGAAAGTTGGAATTATTTATTATAATTTTGTTTTACTTGAATGATAAACTTTTTATATTAATTAATCATATAATAATTTTATTTTGTTTGAGATTGAGTAGGTACAATGGGATCCTTAATTATTCACTAACATTTAGATACAAGACTGTCTATTTTCTCCTTAATATTTACATACAAAATAATGAGATTACATTTTGCTACGTGATTCATTATAGTCAATAAGTTATAAAATTTTACGGGTAAGGTTATGCTACATATAAATATAGCGTATATATCTTTATTTTTTTTTTTTTTTAACATTTTGTCACAATAATATAAGAAATATAATTTTTGTTTTCCAAATTGATATGAGAATATTATACAATTAACATATATCTCATAAAATTTCTTTTAACTTTCATGAATTTGTACTTATTTTTCATATAAATATCAAATATCTGATAGTTATACAACATGATAATCTTAACATAAAGGTAGTTGTCGATGCCAAATTTTTTGTGAATTTCAATTGAATAATATATTTATTGTTCAAAAGCTGATACCAATAAATATTTTATGTAATAAATTTTTTGTTATACTTTTCAATTCTTGCATACAATTCTTTCTTTGTATATAACAATTTTCAAGTTACAATTTTAACTTGTTATATAAAACAAAACTTGTAACTCAAGATTTAAAAAATTTTAATGAAAAACTTGTTATATGCGTATGTACAAAAATTGCATCCTTGTCTTGCCCTCAAATTTGATACCAATAAATGCACCTTAATTTTGAAAATTATTGTAATTCCACATAAATAAATTCAATCCAACAAAATCATCCCTAACCAGTAAATCAATGCCTATTAACAATCACGAAATAACCATTGTCACAACTATAAAATAATAGCATATTTTATAAAAATAAATAACAATGTCATTTTATATACAAAGAAAAGAAAATAGAAAATATATCAGCAAATAGTACTTATATGGAAACTACTCACATGAATCAAGGAATGTGGATTCTTTGCCTCTCTTAAGAACTAAATATTATTTTGGATGAGTACACCAATGGGAAATGCATGAATTAATTCAATAAACAAAATATAAACTGAAAACGAATGTTTAACATATAATATGTTCAAAACTTTATACTAAAATAAAACAGAACAGTTTATGACAACTTATAATTCCTGTAATTTCCACAAATTACCAAACTTAGATGATAGGGTTACAAATTTTTTTTTTTTTATTTTTTATTTTAATACACTGCAATTAAAAGATGAATGGGATACAAAAAAATGAATAATACCTAAAGGCTTTAATTATCTTTCATTCAAACCATCAAAATTTACATCTATATCAAGTGTGTGTGTGTGTATATATATATATTTCAATGCACTTATACAACACAATTTTTATTTAAATATATTATTATAAGTAATTGTTCCAATCCAATCCAACCATTGAGTGTAGTAGTTCAAATGCTTCACTCAATAGTGCATATGTAACTTAAAATAAAGGCCTAGATTTGAACATATAATTGGAGGATAGCAATATTTTTATTTAGTTATATTTATTTAAAATAAAAAAAAAAAGAAGAAGAAAGAAGGTAGATAGCCGTACACTGTGATTTAAACCCATATCTCCCCATGAACCTTGCATCTCCTAACTATAAAACTTATTTTAATCTAATTAGGGATAATATATATATAATTAATTAATAACATAGCAACTATTTTAGAGTCAACCAACATACAGAGTTTTAAAATATTAAACAACTTTTCCCACCAAATAAAATTTCTCACCTAATAATTAATATAGCTTAACATTACTAAAGATATTAACCAAAAAATACCAAAACCTATTATTAGCATTAAGAGCTATAATCACATGGAACAAATTTTCAGTAATAATTAAGTTATAATTAATTCTCACTGGAAAAGATAATTGTTAAACTTTAAATAGCTTGCCCTTCACACAGTATAATTATTTCAGACATAATATGATGTATAATCTGATCAGCTGTCATCCCTACATGTGGATTACCTGGTTTTTTTCTTAATTAAAGAAAAAAGGGTTAATTTTTCTTTTTTTTCAAGTTTCAACCAATTGAACTATGCTACGAAAACTTTTAAGATATGAGTTGGGGAGTAAGTGCCCCAATAAGAAGGCCATTTTAGAGCCTTGAATTTGGAAGAGAGATCAGTAACGTTGAAAATGTTTGTGGGTACACTGTACACTCGTGTGCTTGTATTGCACATACCTTTATGCGAATATTTATTTATATTTTGCATGCGTAACATGTTGGATATGGTCATATGGGCTATGATATAATGGATGCTCATTACAAGTTCTCTTGGCCCAAGCCCACAATCCATAAAAAATTATAAATGCATTAAGATTACTCATCCAAGGTATAATACATTGCATCCGCATTAAGAGTTTCAAACATAATTAATAAACGATCGAATTAATGTAAAAAATATTAATTGACTTCCCAACCTACACAGCAGGGATGAAGTTGAGAGAAATAGGAAATATTTAGATTAATTTGTTTCATTTGTAAATCACGGGGATTTATTTGATAATAACTTTTACGAGTTAAGTATTTTAAAGCCCTTTGAACTATCTCAGTTGGGATTATCTCGACTTCTGAAGGCTAGATGAGTCACTCCAGTCAACCTCTCGGTAAATTCAAAGAATTGCTTTTAGGTACTGACTTTCTACTCAGCTCAAAATTTTCTGCTCTTGTTCTTCAACTTCTTCAGACATTTATGAGACTGTTTCATTTGGTTCTTTCGGTAAGAAATGATCTTTTTATTTGCATTCTAGATATGAATTATATGCTCCTTGCCTTATGATTGCATCTCTGTTTTTGCTTTTCACGGTTTCTTTTGATAGTAAAGCAAATGTTATTGATGGGAATTAGTTTGTTTTTATTCTGCTTGTACTTTCCGTTTAATATTTGTTGAGTATTAAACAGGGTTGTTTAGATGTATCCTGAAAATTCTCTTCTTCTGTTGTATTTTCTTCGCACTCTTATACACAATCTTTATTGTAACGGCATTCTGTTGTTTAGCAAAATTTGATAGGATTTTGAATTAGTTGTCAGATTCTTAACATGTCCTAACTAACATATTACATCATTTGGGTTTGTATTTACTGGTTATGGATTGAAATTTGACATTTTTTCTTCTCGTTATTTGGGTTCTCTATATTATAAATTTCACATTTTTTCTCTTCGTATATAACTAAGAAACTGATATCCAATTGGTCCCCGAATTAATTTTTGAGTAATATGTAAACACCAATTGTACACCCATTATCAACCAATATTTAGAATGACATGGGGTTTAACATGTGAAATATTACTTAAATTGACGCACACCAGTTGATCCAGAGTAATAATATTGGTTATAGATGTTGTAATTTAATGCTGTTGTAATTAAACTCATTTGAGGGCAACATTAAATTGATTTAAACTGAACTCTGCAGCATTAGCAAGTCTAGGGGTGAAAATCTACTGGTGTTTTAGACTCATTTGGCAAAAACATGAACGTTCTGTTCTTTTTTCAATGTAAAATGTTTGAATGTTAAATTTGGATAAATCCCACACACGTTGGATATGGATTCCTCATATTAGTATGATTATATTGTGATTTATTCCTTATACTTCAGATTCTGAATAAGCATTGAAAACGTGATAATATTGAAGTGGAAATGAATCATAAAAGTATGAGGTGAGTGTTAATTTTTTTATTGAAATGTAACAGGAAATTGAAACCTGTTAGAAATTAGAGGTATGGTTTACCTGATCCAAAATTTTGTTAAGGGGGGGCATTGGAACTGAACCTCAAACATAGCCAATCTATCCAAATCAAATCAATCTTGGTTCATTCGTTCAATCTGCTAGTATTTATCTTATCTCAAACCTGTCCAGATAGAAACTGTATTTTTCTCTCTCAACTCCTATATTGCACTATTTCAGATCTTGGTGACTGACCCACTTATCATCTTGACACTTTTTAATTTTTCTTCTATTCTAGATATGTGATCTGCTTAGTTCTTCAACTCCCACTCAACACTGAATCAGCTTTGTTGCTTCTACTGCAACTCGCTATTTGGTATTTATTTGTTAAAATGTTGGTTAGAGTTGTTAGTACAATAAGACTGAATTATTGGAGACTGATTTTCATTTTTGTATTTTAATTTGTTTGTCATGATCAAACGTCAAAATGAATTTTGACAAGGAGCTTAGTTTTTTGTTCAGTTCATAATATACCCTGCTCGTTATTTCTTGTTGCATGCTTTAAGAATACCTTATTCTGGTTCCTGTACTTGTGGAGACATAAATTGGTGAATAGCCTAACTATGTAATGGCAAACGATACACAAGTGAATTTCATGAATTTCCTTTTTTGATTTAAATTCGATGTAAGATTTTTATGAGTTTCGACTCTAGCTTCCTGTGAACTTGACCTCCCTAGTTTGGCATGACTTATTCTCTGTATTGTTGTGCACATTATTCCTATATGATGTCATGGAGAAATTGCATTGGTGAGTTTTCGTTCTATGTGATGATAAATATTGTACAAGTGAAACCATGCATTTATCCGCAAAAGCCAAGGGATCACTCACTTACATATAACAAAATAATTTGTTTATTGCCATCATATATCATAGAACCTTTTTCTGTTCTTGGGAAAGAGAACATTGACTTTATGTTCTTCTTTGCATAACAGCATTACACTGTCGTTCATATGGCATCGTTATAGTATTTGGAGCATAGGACCCATATAATTTTTACTGGCTCCTGAAACTCCAGAAGAGTAGTTTTGTTATACAAGTTACACAATTATTCATTGCCCAGAAAAATCCTGAAGGATTGAAAAAGGATGACCGAAGAAGAGAAAACTCTGATTGAAATCTTAGAAGAGAATGACCCAATTGACTTGACGAAGTATATAATCTATGTCAGTGCTCCACAAGCTGGTGCTATAGCAACATTTTCAGGAACAACACGTGATACCTTTGAAGGTAAAACAGTGGTGGAGCTAAGGTATGAATCATATGTACCAATGGCAATACGCTGCATCAAATCTATTTGTTTATCGGCTAGATCATCTTGGCATCTCCATTCTATTGCCATTGCACACCGTTTAGGCCCTGTTCCAGTGGGAGCAACAAGTGTCTTCATTGCTGTATCAGCCATTCATCGAGCTGATGCCCTTGATGCTTGTAAGTTTTTAATTGATGAATTGAAGGCATCTGTTCCCATATGGAAGAAGGAGGTTTATGCTAATGGAGAAGTTTGGAAGGAGAATTCTGAGTTTATGGAGCGGAGGCTGGAGCTGGGGAAAGAAGCTGGTATTTGCTCTGGAAGAGAAGTTCAGATAAAGGCAAATGATACGAAGACCTGCTGCCGGGCCAAGGTCAAGGTAGATGATGGTGAAGGAATGAATGACTGCTGATATTGATACCAGCAAGTGAGCAAGTTAGTTGTTTTTCTCTTTTTCTTTGTATGCTACATGAATACAAATTTACATGAACGTACCAGATATCATCAAGAAATGCAATTTAATTTTGCCAACCCTACTTTTGTCATTAAACAACATTTTTGGTTTGCGCTTGTACGCGCAAAGAGCGATGAAACAGGATTTGTCTGAGGAAATCAAATCAACGTTTTACCTTCTATCAAGAAATGCAATTTAATCTTGCCAACCTAATTTTTTGTCATTCCCATAAACAACATTTTCAGTTTGCGCTTGTTCAAAGAGTGATGAAATAGGGTTTTGTACAAGGTAATCATCAAATCAAAATTTTCGAGGGCTGTACTCAACATTTTCAATTTGTGCTTGTTATGCAATTGATAAACAGAGTATGAGGAAATCAAATAAACATTTTGAAGGACCTAAACACAACATTTTTTGTGTAAACGACCAAATCAAGCCTAGCCAACCATTTCCCAAATATAGAAAAAATAGCAATTTCTATGCAATTGATAAATCAAGCATAGCCACCAAATATTTTTTATGCAATTGACATCATAATAATGGAAACATGATGTCCTGTAAAGACAGTAACACGAACACTACCTCCAAAATACAAACAAATTACTTAGTCTGCTATACATCATCAATCAAATTGCACTATCTCCAAAGTGAACACTGGTGGACAAACAACTATCCAGACTCCACAACATATTTCTTTAGGATGATTCAGACAGCAGGCTTTCAGCTGGTGAGAGAAGAGCCACAGCACCGCGATCTGGACTTGAGAATTTCCGGTACACTGCCTTGAGCTTACTTTCTGCTGCTGCAGAGTGAAATTTTGCCAGCATCTTTGCGCAATTCCTGTTGACAGGATAAGAAGAACTCAACCAAGAGCTATGCAAAAACACTAACTAAATAAAAGGAAAAAGGAGGGAATCAAGAAGATTACCTTAGTTGATCTTCAGAATAGCCTGTGTGGTGCTTCAAAGTTTCATTCCAATAAGGCAAGAAGTCCAGGGTGCATCGAGCAGCGTATACAGCTGATGCAGCAATCAGCGAAGGACAATACAAGATTATGGTGGGATATTGCATCAGACCAAGTTCAGCCAAGAAAAACACCAAGTTTTCCATCTGCATTATTATAAAATATCGGAGTTATTATCATCACGCTTTCATACATATGTAAACTTGTGACAATGTGGCTGTTTACCTCCTTATCTGCCGCAAAAGAAGCCTTAATATATCGAACCAGGAAAACATATGGGGTAGGAACGGTTAAATGCCATTCCAACTTTCCTAAGATCGATTTCTCCATAGCTAGGACCTGTTCACTGGCATATGAGTTGTCTGATATGCAAACAAAGTCATTAACCTGAAAAATTATGAAGGCATTTTCAAATGAAGTTAGACTTAATCCACAAAAAACAGAATCATGGAAGTGATTGAAGTGAGCAGAACTCATAAGAATACTACCTCTGGTGCCCAAACCTCTTCATACTTGCAAGCAATGAGCATTGAGCTGATGCCAACAAGCTGAAGTTCCCTCCTCTGTGCTACCCCTTTTGAAAGGAAACGATCAACAATGTTTATGGTAAGATAAAGGGTTTCTGGCATTAGTTGAAATTTTCGATGAACTTCTGTCAACCAGTCTACCAAGATTGATCTCATTTTTGCATTAATGTCTGGTTGTGCATCCATGTAGTCATGTACTTGACCCTCGTCCTACATCAAGAAATTCATATTAATGCAATGTATAGAGGAAAAGAGGGAAAGCCGGAGAGAAAATAACGTTATTACTTCTGTGAGCTTGTAGAACTTGTACATATCATCAACATATTCAACAACAGACAATTCATCATCAATATCAGCCGCATCAATGTCTGAGATTTGGCCCTTTGGCTTGATGGTTAGTCCACAAGCAGCCTGTGAATTGTTGTGCTTTGGATTCAGTGAAGAAGAACTAACACAGAAGCAAAATCAACAAATCACATCACCAATTACAATCTAGATTACCTTGCTTCGAGCAGTGAGGATTGAAGTAAAAGTTTTGTTTGACTTCTTTGATGATTCTTCTGATATTCTTTTGCTAACAGGTTTTCTGTTGTCACTTTCATCAGAGCTTATTATGATGATTGTTTCCGGTTTCGGCTTGTCAATTACCTTCCTTTGTTCTGCTACTGACTTTTTCACTGCATCACATTTCCCTACTGCATTTCCATTAGCAGCAATCGCAGCATTTACAGCTTCAGTGATTGGCTTCTGCAAATTGCAGAGTTTAGCAATTATGAGTGAGAACTTATAAACTGAGAAACACGTACAGAAAGAGTGACAACAGAGAAAATTTATTGGCTTACCTTTCCCCGTGGGGCTCTCTCAGTCACAAAATTACCAATGTCTTGAAGAACTCTTCTGCTTCTTCCATCCGCTATAACATTCTTCTGCTTTACTTCCCCTGAAAGATTTACAAGCAATTCGCATTTCAAGGAATGTTACAAACGATCTTCCAACCCCAAGATCAGAATTCTGAAGGTTCAAAATAATTTATGTAAGTCCAGAGAAATCTAAAATCTTAGAACAACTTGAATTTCAAGAAAAACTCCCCGTGCTTATGAAATCCAACATACAAGCCATTCAAGAACTTCGAAGAAGGCTTTGTTTACAACTATTTGAAAAATAAAGAGAAAGAAGGCCAAAAAGAAGTTCAGCAAACAAGATCAGGAAGTTCAGCGTCCCGGGAACTTAACAAACCTATGACATGTGGTTAAGAAGAAAAGATATCAACAACTGAACCTAACCAATCTAATAGATTGTTCATAAAATTCCATCCAAAAACAAGAACAACTTTAAAAGAATCCAAACATAGAATTTTACAACTAACCTAGAAAACCATTCTCTTGTAGAAGAACCAATCAAAGAACAACCAATCCCATTAGCAGATTCAACAGAAAGATCCCAAAGAAGCAAAAAAAATTAACAATAGAATCAGAGACCATCTGACCTCTAATCTGATGTTGAGGAAGAACATGTCTTGAATCCATTTCTGGTTCTTGGGTTTGGCCAAAGACTCCTCCAATACTTGAAAGCAGTGAAGAAAGAAACTCTTGGAGACGACGGGTACGCGTCTCTCCTTCCACGTTTATGGCCGCCACCCTCTTTCTCTGTCTCTTTTCCTCACAAAATTTCTCTGCAAATTCTTTCTCTGTTTCTTTGTTTGCTGCTCTGAATGAATGATCAGGGAAATCACAAAAGGCTGGTTTCGAATGTGCAAGCTCCAACGGTCTAATTTTTCTTATCAAAATACTTACCGTTGGATGGTTTAAGGATCTAACGGCAAAAATTTCACTTTTAAGATTTGGAATTTTGTAGCCGTTAGCTGCACTGGTTTCGAAATGACGTAGGAAGAACAAATTAAGCAAAAATAACACAATGCAAGGATCAATCTGGGCTGGCTTTGCATTTTGGGCTATAAGATTTTTCTCTGTGTGGTAATTGTTCTGGCCAATTTGGGCCAGGTAGCACCTCCACTGCAAGGTCCATTCCATTTGCATACTTTTAAATTCCTAATAAAATCTTTTTTCAAAAAATACCATTAAATTATATTTTAAAAAATTTATTATTTTTGAATGCACTCACTCTATTGCGAAATATATCATTAATCGTCAATTATAATTTTTGATAATGATAATTTTTTTAAAGTGTTATATGGGAGGAAGGTGATGGCTACAATTGAAAATTTTGATATTTAACATATTATAAAATAATAATTATTTTTTCTATGCTTAAAAATATTGGGCGAATTGGGAGGTCAAGGCTTCTTTAGGCAAAGATTCATATTCTCTTCTAGAGAGAGGTGAACAAGAATTAAATCTTGTTTAAAATATATAGATAAAATATTTAATAAATGCTAAAGTTTTATTTAGGATTATGATAGGGTTGTTTTGTAAGCTATAATTATTATGTGATAAAAATTTTAAATATTAAATATTAATATAAAAAATATGCGATTCTTAATAAAAATTAATATTATCAAATATTATTTTAAGTTGATTTTTAAAATCCAATAAAAGCACTATAATTCTAAACCGAGTATAATTTTTAGTAAGGATCACTTATTTATTCACTTATATTTGGAAAAAATATTTCATACCACAACAACAATTGTTTCAAAGTCAACAATATCTTAATATCAAGTAAAAATTTAATTTTTATATCTTGCAGTTAGATTTTACTTGATATTAAGATATATTCATTATTTAGTGTTTGATTAAAATTTTTGAATAATTTTTAAACAAGTCATAACTCTTCATTTACTTTTGAGACTATTATATTTTAATATAAATTTTAAAAACGTAATTAAAATATTTGACAAAACACTCAAGTTTAGTTTTCAATAAAAAATATTAATGTCATTTATGTCTTTATACTAAAATTTGCCTGCCGGCACATTAGGCTAGCACCAATCTAGAGTTAGTAGTTCAATTAATTGGTTGAGGTTTTACAACTACTTTTCTCAATACTAAACTTTTAAAATAATTATTAAGTTTCAATGATATATCAATTATTTATTAATTATATATAAGCGTGTATGAACATGATAAAAAATAACTATATTACCCTTAAATTTAGAGAATGGAATTCATATTATATGCTTCGTATATATTTATCGAATAAAAAAATAATTCATATAAAATTTATAACAATAATATAAAATTATTATAGTATTTGCTATTAATAAATTTATATAATATTATGAATCTGAAAATTTTATAAAACAGCTATTATAATAATATGGACAAATTTATGTTCATAATATTAATATATGTAAAAATATAAAAATAAATGAATAATTTTTTTAAATAAATAATTTAGTACTTACTTGTAATGTTTATATTATTTAAAAGGTTTAATTGTTTATGAAGTAGTGAATATTTACTCTTTTTTTTTTAATATAAAAAATATTATTTAAACAAGTATTTAAAAGTTCAGTCAAATTATATGTAATAGTATAATTAGTTTTTTTAATACTTTTAGAGGCATACTAGATTGGTTTTTGGGTAATTTAAAATTTATATAATATTATGAATTTAAAATTTGAGACAGTTACTTTTCAAAGTTAGTGGTTCTGTCTTTTCATTTTCTATCCACTGAAAAAAAATTGTATGTAATAGTAATAATCTATGATATGTTTGGAGAAAAAACAGGAACACATTTTATTTGACTTTGTACAATAATTCAAGTCTTACAAATGTCTATCTTATAAACGTTTACCTTATATTGATACCTCTTATAACATTAACATATATCATATATTTATCCAATAATTTTTTAAATTTATGTACATCATATATATTTAGCGAATAATTTTTTATTAAATAAAAAATAATTCATATAAAATTTGTAACAATAGTATAATATTATTATACCAATTGTTATTAATAAATTTATATAATATTATGAATATAAACAAATTTTCATTATCTTGCCACCAAAATAATTGCATTTAGTAGTAATCCATATAATGCATTTAGAGAAAAAATAAGAATACACTTTAATTTTAACTTTGTATAATAAGCTATGTTTTATAAATGTCTATTTTATACCGACAACTCTTATAACACAAATATATATCATATATATATTTAATAATATTTTTTTAATTATGCGCATCGAATAATTTTTTTATTTTATCATGCTCTTGCTTGTGGGATTCACATATGATAATCGTCACAGACCTTTAAAATACATTTTAAATTAAGAAACTTTCATTTAGATAAATAGTAATTATAACAAATAATTGTGAATAAAAACTCCATCTAATTTTCATTTAAGTCTTAATTTGAATCATTTTATATTTTAATTTAATAATTTTTAAGTAAATTCTTTAAATTTATATTCAATTTGACCTAATTTAAGTCTAAATTCTAAAATTTTCTAAATATAATAACCCTAAATTCTAACTTTTATTAAAATATAAATTTAAACTTAAAACTAATAAGAAATCTTATCAAAGAATTATTTATAACTTGAGAAAACTGAATTTTTACCTAATTATTGATCAAAATTAGAAAGTTTCAATCTTTTCATAAACCCTAGCTTTTATTTCTCTTTTAAGTCCAAAATCATGATTAATACTTAAAAATAATTGATTAAAAAGCTCTAAAATGACAAAGATATGCTTATTAGAAAGCTCTAAAACTTAGTAAGAAAGAGTGGTTAGTTTAAAGAGAAAGGGAGGAAAAGAAAATCGAGGACCAAAGGAGAAGAAGAAGAAGAAGAAATCTAGATTTAGGAGTCATTTTTAGTGGATAGTAAAAAGTCAAAACTGTTCTTAAAGTTAAAAAAATGAGAAAGAAATAAGAAAGGGAGAAAAATGGAATTTTCTTCAAAGGCTAAAGGAATTGATTTTATATCTTTTACTTATTGTCTTTAATTATCTTCTAGTTTAACCTATATTTAGTTGAAATTTGTTTCAATAGAATCTTTATTCCGTTAGCTTTCATTTAAAAAAAAATGGCTCGTCAATCAAATTTTTTGATCAACGAAAATTTATATTTTAAGCTCAGTTGCGCAAAAAGGAGATATGGTCTCACTACAGCAGGATCCTTTCTCGCACTAGCGAGAAGTCCCTCGCCGTAACGGGGAATGCCACTATGGCCTTCTATGTTTTTTGATTTTTGTACTTTTCAGTTTGTGATTTTATTTCTCTCTTGTTTAAACTCTGATTTATCTAAAATTTAATTTTATAGAATCTTGAATTTCTTTATTTTTATTAGAAACAAATGAATGACAAATTAGATTCTACAATCAAGAGAAATTTATACTTAAAACTTAGGTATGTGAAAGAGACCTCATTGCTACAATTTTCTAATTACACTAAATATTCCTCACATCCTTTCAGATCATTAAATAAGTTAATATATAGTTAATAAATCAATTAAAAAGAAAAAATAGACACTCAAATACAAATTTTATAAAATAACAAAAATAATCCTAAGGGATAAAATGATGAAAATACCCTTAGTTTAAAAAATGGGTGTTATGATATATTCGTTCAATAATGTTTTTTTTTTTTTTTTACTTATGTGCATTAAAATTTTTTTATTAAATAAAAGTATATTTCATATAAATTTTATGAAAATATTATTATTATATTAATTATTATTAATAAATTTATATGACAAATTTTCACTATCTTGCCGCCAAGATAATTGTGTTTAGTAGCAAACTATATGATGCACTTAAAGAAAAAATAAAAACTCATTTTTGATTTGATTTTATATAATAAGCTCTCACGCCCCCATTCATAGGATTTACGCGTGACAACCATCGCAAATTCTCTAGACACATTCTAAATTTTGAATGTGCTTCTCAAACCTGCAAAGCTTTTGAGGTACCTACTCTTCGTATAGTAAAATATATATGCTTTACAATTATCGTTTGAAATATTTATACTAAAATATTTGACATAGTTATCTCTCTCTGAGACCTTTTTCTAACCATTTTGTGAAAGGACTATAAAGGAATATCACAAACTATTTTCTTAAAACAATAAATACAAGTTTACAATCATATTGCATAAAATATATAAAAATATACTTTATAATCTTATACATACATGAGTTTATCAAACATTTTCAGTGGATAATTTATAAAAAAGAAAAAATAAGTCAAGCTAAACAGATACAAATAGCTCCAAGGTTAAAATCAATCACCACTAATAGGCACTCTATCCAGTACTCAATGTCTTAAAACTAAAAAGTGAAGGGGGTGAGTGTACGAAAGTATACTCCATAAGTGAATATAAAATACACATGCACATATAACCTATTCGTATCAAAACATAGGAAAGAAGCATTTAAAACACATAAAACAAGCATTTAACATCATAAATAAATTAAAATAATATAAGACCAAATTTGTTTAGATAAAATGATAAAATAGTTATTAAAATTATTGGACAAGTCAACCTCTCAATGTTAACTTTGGCCAAGAGTAAACTTAAGCCATTAGTGGATATATATGTAGTAAAAATCATGCGGGTATTATAAAAATTTATTTATATACTAATAGAAAATAAATACATGAGTTTAGTGTAAAATTTAGGCCCACCATTGACGTTGGCTTAAAGTAGTCTATGTATTCACACATGACTGTCCTTTATAAATCTGTCTAGCAAGCCACTTTGTTACAAATGATATACCACCTCTCTCATGTCGATCTTAATAAACCTCTCTTATATTGATCTTACTA
Source organism: Trichilia hirta (assembly GCA_035221805.1). Classification (NCBI taxonomy): domain Eukaryota; kingdom Viridiplantae; phylum Streptophyta; class Magnoliopsida; order Sapindales; family Meliaceae; genus Trichilia; species Trichilia hirta. The sequence continues at coordinate 801,960 of JAWDEX010000007.1, read as the reverse complement.
ATGCACCTACTCACCCAGGTGACCTTTCTGAATATCCGTCCCTAGGTTATTTATTTTTGTAGTTACAATTTTGGCCTTTATGGCCATAACCTCCTTACCCTTTATATCATACATCAAATCAAATCTATAACAATGTCTTTTCGATCAAAATCAATATAAATCTATCATGCATAAAAATAATGTATCCAATATCACAATATAAAAATTATCAAAGTTTACATAATAATATCAATGTATAAATATTAAAATCGGCCTTTAGCCTTTCAAACAAATTAATATCAATATAATAAGATTATCGATTTATAAACCACAAATAAGAAGACCTCCTCATGGTCTTGACCACAATAATAAATCTATTGTAACTAAAATATATTAAGTTATAATGCCTAAATTATATTTTAGTATTTAACAAATAACTTTATAAAGTATGAAAAAATAAATCAAACCCACTCACTTTGGGGAACGGTATTTACCCTCTATAATTCTCGCATTTCGTAATCTTGTTGCGCAAATTCTCGGAGCCTATATGATATAAACATTAATAAATTCATTAAATTCTTAATTTCAAAGAGTAGTTAATAAAATCTATAAACTGTAAGATACCTTAAATACTAAATTTTACAACTAAACCTATTCTGAATTTTTAAATGATTTTGGCTATTTGTCTAATTTTTATTCATTTAAAACTTTATAACCATTTATATATCTTATAAATCTTACTCAAATGTGAGTTTAACGATTAAGTAAAAATTTTTAAAAAAACTTATATTTGGATAAATAGTAATTATAAGCACTAATTATGAATAGTAGCTCTATTTTATTTTTTATTCAAACCTTATTTTGAATCATTCTACCTTTTAATTTAATAATTTTTAAATAAATTCTTCAAATGCATATCCAATTTGACCTAATTTAAGCCTAAATTTTAAGATTTTTTAAACTTAATAACCCTAAACTTTAATTTTCATTTAAAACACAAATTCAAATTTAAAATTAATTAAAAATCTTACCAAAAGATCGTTACTAACTTGAAGAAATCGAATTTTTGCCCAGTTATTGATCAAAGTGAAAAGCCCCAAATTTCTTCACAAACCCTAACTTCTATTTCTCTTTTAACTCTAAAAATAATGATTAATACTTAAAATTAATTGATTAGAAAACTCTAAAATGATGAGAGAAATTTCAAAAAAATTGAGTCTTGGTGAGAGAAAAATTTTTGTTTAAAAAAGAAGGAGAGGAAAAGTAAGCTACGAGTGAAGAAGGAGAAAAAAGAAGAAGAAGAATGATTTTAGATGTTAGAATCATTTATAATAGAGGTAAAAAGTTATAATTGCCTTTATGATTGAAGAATAAAGATGAAATAAAAAAGAGATAAAAATAAAAATTTCTTTTTCAAAGACTAAAAGGATTAATTTCGTACCTCTCACTTGCTGTATTTAGTTCTCTTCTAGTTTAACCTAGATTTGGTTGAAATTTATTTCAATGGAATTCTTATTCAGTTATCTTTCACCAAAAAAAAATGTCTTGTCAATCGGACTTTTCAATTAACAAAAATTGGCATTTGAAGGTCAAGTGCATAGAAGAAAGCTACAGGCGTGCTGCAATGTGTTCTTTCTCACTGCAGTAGGTTACTTGCTTACTGTAGTGGGGTATCTTATATTTTTTGAGTTTTTTACTTTTCACTTTGCGACTTCGTTTCTCTTTCGTTCAGACTTTCATTTATCTAAAATTTGATTCTATAGAATCTTGAATTTGTCTATTTTTATTAAAAATAAATAGATTATAAATTAAATTCTTCAATTAAGAGAAATTTATACTTTAAATTTAGGTACACAAAAGAGACCTCACGGCTAAAATTTTCTAATCGCACTAAATCTTTTTTACATTCTTCTAAATTATCAAATAAGCTAATATAGAGTTAATAAATCAATTAAAAAGAAAAAATAGGTACCTAAATATAAAATTTATAGAATAAAAAAAAATACCTTTAAAGAATAAAATGACAAAGTTACCCTTAATATAAAAAAAAGGTGTTATAATTCTACCGCCTTAAAAGAATTTTATCCTCAAAATTCAATGTATTACACCTCTTTAAGAGATTACAAACATACTTATATATTATAAAAGTAAGAGTACAGAATTATCTTATTGATAGAATAAATAGTTGTTACTGTTATATTTGATATTCGGGCTCCTAAGTCATTTCTTCTAATGTTGTACTCTGCCATAATACTTTTACCATAAGGATCATCTTACTTTTTAAGACTCGTTATTGATAATTTAAGATTACTATCAATTAGACTTCGTAGTTCAAATTTTTTCGAAATTCAATCGGTGATGGTTATATGACATAGGATGGATTTAGAATATACTTCTTCAGCATTGACACGTGGAACACATTATGAATCTTTTTCATCCCAAGTGCCAGCTTTAATTGATAAGCAACTGGGCCAATTTGTTCAACTATCTTGAAATGCCTGATGTATTTGGGATTTCTGAAACAAATTATTTTTTTCTAAGGTGATATTTTTAAAAACACCATATCACCCACCTCAAATTCAAAATTTTTTCTTCAATTATTAGCTAATAAACCTATCTTGAGCTGTTTTCAGTCTCTCTCAAACTATTTTCGCCTTCTCTGAGGTCATCTCGATCAACTTCACATTTTCAAGCTTTCTTTCACTCACTTCATCCCAACAAAGTGGAGTCTCACTCACTTCATCCCAACAAAGTGGAGTCTTACACTTTTTTTATATAATACCTCATGTGAAGTCATACTTATACTGGCCTAATAACTATTATTATAAGCAAATTCAATCAATGGCAAACGAACATCTTAATTGCCTTAAAAATTTAGTGCACATGCACTCAGTATATCTTTTAGTGTATGAATAATCCTTTTTGATTGTCCATCAGTCTGGGGATGAAAAACTGAGCTAAAACTTTAGTTAGTACCTATATCTTTCTGAAGTTTTAGGAAGAATTAAGAGATAAAACAAGGATCTCAATCTGACATAATAATTACAGATACTCTATGCAATTTCATGATCTCTATTATATACAATTTTTATAACTTCTCTGTAAAGTACTTGCTATAAATTAGTAAAAAGTATGCTGACTTAGTAAGTCGATCAATAATGATCTAAATGGCATCATTTCATATCTGCATACGTAATAATTCAACCATAAAATTCATTGTAATGTGTTCCTATTTCCACTTTGGAATCGACAAAGATTGAAGATTTTCTATAAATTTCTAATTTTCTGATTTTACTTACTGGTATACCAGGTATCGTGCTACATAACCTGCTATATCCTTCTTTATACCTGACCATCAATAATTCTTCCTGATCGTTCAGTACATTTTAGTGCTGCCTAAATGCATGGTAACTACAGAATAATGAGCTTCTTTCAAGATTGCTCTTTTTAACTCATTATCTTTTGCGACATAAATTCTACCTTTTATAGTTAAGATTTCACCTTGTGTAAAGTAGAAATTATCCTGTTTACCTTATAGAATCTCTTAACAAATCTTTATTCATTCACCATTTCACATTTGGTTCTTTCTAATATGATCTCCCAAGGTTGGCCTTATTACAAAGTTAGCTATCGTTGTTCTACAATGATCATAACTCAAAGTTACTCTTAGCTTCTTTAATTCTAAGGGTAATGGTATATAAACTGATCTCATATATGCCAATATAACTAATAATTTTTTAGTTAATGTGTCTATCATAACATTAGCTTTGCTGGGGTGATAGCCAATTATAAGATTATAATCTTTGATCAATTCCAACCATCGCCTTTGCCTTAAATTCAACTTTCTCTAATAAAGTAAATATTTTAAACTTTTATGGTTCGTAAAAATTTGACACTATTTTTTATATAAATAATATGATACCTGATCTAACGCTTGTTAATGATATTGTCCGTTTTGGCCCAATTCTTGAAGTCTCACAGTTTTATTTTTAAAATGAGTCAATCGAGGACTTCCCAAGAGGTCACCTATCTTGGTATTATTCTCGTCTAAGCACGCTTAATTACAAAGTTCTTAAGAATAAATTACCACCCATTCCAAAAGATCTCGTTGACATTCTTAGTTTTAACTCTACTTTTATAGATCAAGAACTTTCTCTCCTATTCTGATGTGAAACTCGATTCTATCCCCACTGTCATCCTTAAGTATACTAAGAGCCGCTCTTTACTCAGGCCTTCTTGTTCTGGTGCCACTCCCTGACCTCTAAGATCGGGATGTTACAAATAATGCCTTTAAATCTTGAGTATAAAAACAATGGCTGCAAGTTCTAAATCATGGGGATAATTAGCTTCATGCTTCTTTAGTTATCGAGAAGTGTAAGTAATTAATTTTTTATTTTGCATCAATACACATCCAAGTCCTTATTTAAAGGCATCACTATACATAACATAGCCACTTTTTGGTCTAAGAAGTATCAAAATCAAAGCCTTGGTAAGTTGATTCTTCAGTGCTTGAAAGTGTTAGAGATATGCCCTAGAACCAATCGTGTCATATGATTCGGGGTTATTATTTTCTTGTATATAAACTTTATATTTATTTGTAAAATGGTTTACAAGTAATAAATTGGCATTTATTGTATCTTGTATTATGTTCAATTGTTATTTATTTTCTTAATTGATACGAGATATATCCCTGTATGTATTATGTGTTAAGATTCTATCTATAAAGAGTTATAGATATGAGAACAGAATCTTTAATTTAAATACATTTAAAATTAGTTCCCGATTG
>JAWDEX010000007.1:780078-791680 GCA_035221805.1 Trichilia hirta | reverse complement strand
CTGATGTCTTAAAACTCTTTTTTCGGTTGCATTGTGACTTTTGGATCATGTTGTTATCTTAAATTATCCTTTTTTTTTTGAAATTAGATATCACCCGTGTAATGTATATTCATGTAGGTATAAGTTAAATTCTAGAATTTTAGTTAAGGCATCATAAGAGGCTATAAAAGCTAGACATATAGTGGTATAGCATGTCCAAAATTTGACTTCATATCTATTTAGATAAGTTCCTAAAAAATTTGGTAATATGGACATTTTATGCAACCCTGTTATTAAGGTTACACTAGGTTTTTGTATTAAAACTCATGTTCACCTAATCTGAATTAAGTTCTATCAAATCCTGAGTAATGTTAGTTATGTAGGCTTTTTAGTGGAATACTTTAAGGAATATTCAGTATTCATATGCATTGTTTCATGAATGCAAGTAGTTTAATCATTCTAATGATATTTGATAATATTATTTATAGATGCCCCAAGAGAGCAGCTATCTAGCTTACATTGACTCAAATCAAAGTCAACACCTTTTATCAAGTATAATGAGTGAATACAACTATTTTATTTTTTTTTAAAAGATATAAATATAAATATATTTAAGATTATATATATATTAAAATCTTTGAGAATGATTTTAAAATGTTTTATGAGATAGTTCCTTTATGTATACATGTAATTACATGCATGTGCCATATTATTGATCCAAAGATCTAATTTGTGCGATCATGTATTTGAGAATGTCGAGGATGTAGCTTTATTCCTGTACCCGATCAAGTGTATAACCTTAAACATGAGCCATTTTTTGTCTTTTGGGACCAATTATAATGATGTATGTATGTATGTATGTATGTATGTATGTATGTATGTATGTATGTATGTATGTATGCAGTTAACTGATTAAGTATGTCTAGATTCTTTTATTAATGTTTTCAATAGAAGTTGATTATAATGATTTTAGTGTGCTTATGTTTTTGCTTACTGAGTTTTCCCCAAGTCTTATCCTCCTACATTACAGTTTTATAGGTTTCATAGGTTACACCAAATGTACAATATAATCTTACAAGGCAAACTGATGGATCCAAATAACAATGTGCATTATTAGGGTTATAGGTCCAGTCATGTATAGTTGTTTTGTTATTGGGAATTGATGCCTTAGTATGCATTTTAAGGACTGGTAAACATTTAAACCTGCTAAGGCACGTTGAGTTGGGTATATAAGTATGAGTTGCTTGCATGTTTTGGGCATAAAGCCCTTGTGTTATTCTTGATGAAATGAGTCGATTCTTATACATCATGTTATAGGTTGATTGAGTAAAGTCCCGTATATAATTGTATACATTGTATGTAATAGGTTATAAAGGCTTAGGCCTTTATATGCATGTCAATACAAAGATGAGAGAAATGAGTTAGTTTTGTCTCCTGCCAATTGCATGCTGGGGAGTTTGGGGTATGACAAAAATAAAATAAAATAAAATAAAATACACCATAATTATAAGTTAATAAAAAAAATATTAGCATAATAATATTATAAAAGAGCCAGGAAAGTCTTCCCCGTGCCATAAATAAAATAAAATTATAATTATAACAATTAACTAAAATAACAGAAATAATACAAATGGAGACCAAATTAACCTCTTAAATAACATGAATAAAATGCAACATAATATAAATAACATAAATTAAAGTAAATAAGGATCAAATCTCCCACTTAAGAAATATAAAATAAATTAAAGTACAAGAATTTAAAAAAAGAAAAATAAATAACTAAAAATAAAGTAAGAAATAAAATAAACATAAAGCAAAATAAAATAATTAAGATGTTATCCTTCTATAAAAGATATAAGAGGCCTAGTATTTTAAAAACTAATTTTATCTTAATTAATTATACTTTCATGCAATGACATCAAAACTTGTTTACATCTTCAAATTATATACCTAAGCATAAGTAGTCTTGTTATAGTATAGTTTTTATGAGTCAAATTGTTGTAGGCTCTCTTAATTGAAAAATTATATTCATTTACTATTTTTACATCAAAAGATAAAGTAAATAATAATTACAAATAAAGTAAATTTTAAACACAAGGATAAAAATATACTTACATTGAAAGAATTAATCATATTATAAAATATAAAATAATAAATTTAACTCTCTTAATAATGTACAGCTTTTAGTATACATCAGTGAAGAAAATGATTTAGGAGGTAATAAAGGTTTTAGAAATAAGAAGAATGAGAAATGTGTAAAATATATAAGATAAGTAAAACAATGTCATTTTCGTCTCAAACAAAATGATGCAACTTTAATTAGAACATATGCGCATATCGTTTTTTCAACAACATGCTTATGTCATCGGAAAAATGTTTAATAATTGTTAAATTAATTAATTTAGTTTAATCATTTAGTAATGACATACTTATGTCATCACTAAAATGAAGGATAGTCTAATAAATTAGTTAATTTAATTTATGGGTTTAGCGATGACCTAATGTCGTCCTTAAGACATGTTTTAGAGAAAAAAACATAGTCATCACTAAAAGTGCATTACCGACAACAATGACATATTGTCACTAAAACATGTTGTAAAAACAATTAATAATTTATTAAATTAATTAATTTAATTTAATCTTTTGGCTATGACATACTTATATCATTGCCAAAACATAGGGTAATCTAATTAATTAATTAATTTAATTTATGGTTTTAAGGACGACCACTAATGATATTGCTAAAACATATTTTAGTGACAAAACATAATCGTTGCTAAAAGTGAATTAGCAACGACAATAAAATGTTTTCACTATAATAAGTTTCTATGACAACGCTAAATTTTGCTAAATTATATTTTATTGACATGTCATCTATAAAACACGTTATAATCTTATAAATTTATTAATTTAACAATATTCTAAGATGAATTTGCCAATAAAATTTGGAAAAAAAAAATAGGAATTAACTCCTCTATATTAAGAAAGGCAATGACCTCAAAGTGAAAGTATACCAATAAAATAAAAACTTTAATTTATATATTAGTCAAATTAGTAGTAAAATGAATTAAGCTACAATAATAATTAAAATTAATGTGAATGGAATGAATTAATTTGCTAGTCTAGTAATAAGGGGGAGAAGTCAAAATTCATAGATAATTATATTAAAGTAAATCCCTATTGATTAATAAAGAAAAGTGGACAAACAAATATAGATAATAATAATGGTTTAGTAACTGTGTCACATTTATGTGACCAGGCATTGTGATATGGGCCACGCTGCTATCGTGGAGCTTGGCGGAGTAGTTAAATTATTTAATTCCACATGATTTTATTATACTAAAATTTTAGTTATATGTATTCCTTTAATGTTTGGAAAAAATTTTTTAAAATAAAACTCTATTTAACTAAGAAGTCTAACATAGAATAGGATCAACTAATCTCACGTGTAATTTTATGATTTAATGGCTAGCGAAGGACCAAAAACAAATACGATTTTAATTAACAAATTAAATTTTATCAAATTAAACGACAATTATGCTTACGTGTAATTTTAAAAATTATCAAAATGAAAATCTATAAATAAATTTTGTGGGTAATTTGTAATGAGGATAAATTTTTAAGTAACGTCAACCAATTTATTGCTTGGTCTTTTTTATATTATTCTCTAATTGGTGAAATAATTTTGGAATTAGGTGATTTCATTTGTATCCGCGACGACAAGCACTCGAAAACTATGTTCAGTATGGGCTTTTCAGAATATTTATTAAAATTTCTTTTAATATTTGCACTTGAGTATTCAAATTGGACTTAGATTGTATTTTTATTGTAATATCAATTGAAAGAAATAAAATAATTTTATTATTTTAAAAATATATTATAATTATTTTTTAAGTTTTGAATGTAGTATGAAGTCGTGGTTATATCATGTCGTGGCAAAAATTATTACGTAATTTACTGAATTTTCCAATATCTTTCTTACTTTGCAATGCCTCTTCCAATAAGATATTTCGTATCTGTCTTTGTTTTCCTTTCCATATGCCATGTCTTCAAGCAAAATAAAGTCAAATTTTCATTTGACTTTGAATGCTAAACCATGTGCCGTAACCAAAGAGGGAGAGAGTTGCTTGCGAGTTTGGCAAGTGTTACAATAATAATTTTAAAATTACTACTATATAAGATATATATTATAAGCTTCGTAGGTAAATAAAATATGTTTTTCTATGATTTTTTTCACAGGACGTATTGTCACATGGCCGGTATAAAAGTAAAATAAGACCTCTTATATAAATTATTAAAGAATCCCATTTATATATATATATTGTCACTTCTTATAAGAAAATTTTTTTAAAAATAGTAATTTTTGTTTCAATAATTTACTTATAATTAATGGTTACTACTTCAATTTTAATTAAAATGTTTAACGATTTGCTTTTAGTGAGCACTTTCTTTTTTGAAGTATTACAGTGCTACAATCTATTATTATTATATTTAACGAGTTGAAATAAATATTATTAAAGCATAATATTATATCAAGTTTCTACTGAGAATTTAAATAAATATTATTAAAATATTGTTACTAGTCATTTACCCTAAAGTTGAAGCAAAATCTAAGGGAATCCACCCAAACAATTATATATAAAAACTTTCACATAAAAAGTGTAAAATATTCCCACAAATTGGAGGATCGAGTCCTGCCAACTCTAGGCCATCATTTAGGGACCACTTCAATTATTAAGTCGCTGGCGTCTTCAATGGCTATTTATTCTTGTCCTCACGAGTCCCTGTAGAAATAGAGGAAGTTTCTGCCTTCTCAATATTATCACAACATTTCTTCCACAAAACCCATTGACTTTACTTATATTCCTTGTATTTCTTCCTATCTTCCTCTTCTTCCTTCTTCAAAGACACAAGAAAATCAAAACCCCACGTTTGCCTCCCGGACCAAAAGGGCTTCCCATAATTGGCAACTTACACCAATTTGATAGCTCAAATACTTCACATTATTTCTTAAAGCTCTCGAGAAAATATGGTCCCCTTGTATCGTTGCATCCTGGTTTTGTACCTACCCTAATAGTTTCCTCAGCAGAAATGGCGAAAAAAGTCCTCAAAACACACGACCTGCAATTTTGCAGTAGGCCCGACTGGCTTGGCATGCAAAAGCTATCTTACAATGGCTTAAATGTAGCTTTTGCACCCTACAATGATTATTGGAGAGAAATGAGAAAAATATCTGTTGTTCATCTCTTCAATTCTAATAGAGTTCAACAATTTCGTCCCATACGAGAAGACGAAGTCTCTCGTATGATCGAAAAAATATCAAAGTCAGTAGCTCGAGGTGAAGCAGTCGTCAACTTAAGTGAGATGATGATGCTGGTAACCAGTAGTATTATTTGTAGAGTTGCTTTTGGAAGGAGATACGAGGACGAAGGAAGTGAAAGGAGTAGATTTCAAGCTTTGTTTAATGAAAGTCAAGCTTTGTTCGTAAGCTTCTTCTTTTCGGATTATTTTCCTTTCATGCGTTGGCTAGATAAACTCACAGGAATGGTCCGCCGACTGGAGAATAATTTCAAAGAATGTGATAAATTTTACCAAGAACTTGTTGATGAGCATCTAGATGGACGGAGAATAGTTACAGACCAAGAAGATATAATAGATGTTTTACTTCAAATTCGGAAAGACCATGGACTTAAATATCAACTCACTTTGGACCATATCAAAGCGTTGCTCATGGTAGTCTATCTTCTCAAACTGATGTATTAGTGTTATATTATTATAACGATTTATAGTTAATTTTTTTTTTTTTTTTCAATTTGTAGGACGTAATTGTTCCCGGCACAGATACAAGTGCAGCTGCGGTGGTTTGGGCTATGACCTACCTGATGAAGAACCCTAGAGTAATGAAGAAAGCTCAAGAAGAAATTCGAACAATAATTGGAAACAAAAATTTTATAAAGGAAGACGATGTACAAAAACTGTTGTATCTCAAAGCTATAGTGAAAGAGGTGTTCAGGCTGCAACCAATAGCTCCTCTGCTAATTCCAAGAGAAACAACTGAAACATGTTTCATAGACGAGTATAAAATACCGGAAAAGACACTCGTGTTCGTGAATGCATTGGCAATAGGAAGAGATCCAGAAGTTTGGGATAACCCAGAAGAATTTTATCCTGAGAGATTTGTTGGAAGTTCCGTTGATTTGAAAGGACAACATTATGAATTGATACCATTTGGTGCAGGAAGAAGAATTTGTCCGGGAATCTATATTGGAATTGCAATTGTGGAGCTTTCACTTGCTAATTTGCTTTCCGGATTTGATTGGCAAATGCCTGTGGGAATGAAGAAGGAAGACTTGGATTTTGATTGTTTGCCTGGAATTACTATGCACAAGAAGAATCCTCTCATGCTCGTGGCTAAGAATTATGTGTATTGACGCATATAATTCTTCTTCTTCTTGGTGAAAAACAATTGTTTTGTTTTAAGGGGTTAGGTTTATGTCCTTTTTTCTTTGTTTTGGTCTTTTCTTCTCTCTCTTTTTAATGCATTTCCCTCGACTAACTAATTAGGTAAAGATTAAAGTATATACGTGTGCGAGCATATTCAAGTAAGAGTATCACGTATAAATAAACTATAATTTTCCTTAGATGCTTATTTTTTTTGAATCAAAAAATATTGCTATGAATGATAAATCAGGTCAATAATAATTTGGTATCTTCGAATGTTGCATCCTCAAATGAAAATGGATACCACTACTTTCGAAAAGAAGTACTTAGATTTACTTATTTTTAAAAATTTTGTGGAAATTGATTTCTCAAATTCTTCTGAATGATTCGAAAATTTTACACAAATGTTTATACTATTACGTTGTTGAATTATTATACTTTGAATAATTAAAATTGCATCTTACATGTACATAATAGTTATAATACAATAATTATAATTAATCACATATATATATCATATCAAATCTTACTGTTAGAATGGATCCAACCTTGTTCAAGTCAACATTTTAAGGTAGCTCTTTTCATCTCTATACAAAAATTGCTGAACTTCATTCGGAAGTTCATTGCATTAAGTTAAAATATTTAAAACAAAAAGTTCAACAAGAATAATATAACAAAATAATGAAGCCACCGACTTTGAAAATATCAATGAGGATTCAGAAGATGAATATGAGCATAAGCATGGTGTCCTCTTTGAAATGATGATGATGACTTGTCATACAAACGATTTTCCAAATGGAATTATTTACTTTAAACTATACAACCTATAAGTGATGTGACATTAAAAAATTAAATATAACAAACATGAGTAGAAAATTTGTACACGCAAGGTCTATGAACAATAAAATCTACTCTATAAATCTAATATATTTTAAAATAAAAAACATCGCAATATCAAATAATTAACACCACAATTTTATGCGAAACTTAACGCCGAAGCTAACCAAGGAATGGTAGATAAATTATAGAATTATTGATAGACTAAGAAAGTGAGTGAAGTGAGGCACGGAGAATATCAAAATGAGACAATTTGATAGACCAAGTGGGGCCTATTCGATCAAGACTTGAATTTTTTTAGGTCTATTTTAAAAATTCAACAAAAATTAAATGGTAATAAGTAATGTCAATGCCCCGAAAATTTTGATTTGAATGAGTTTCTGGGCATCGAACTTTCGATTATTTATAATGACGATGATCAGACACTTGAAATTAAAAAAATAATTAAGGAAAAAATTGGTTATTCAACGAAAATCCTTTAATACTTAAGTTAAATTTTAATTTAGGGTTTTATTTTGAGATTAAGACAACAAAATTAATAGAGTATCAATGTTTAGTGAGAGTAAGTGTGCTCTCTATATCTGTCTATTAATTTGACTTATGTTACATGACATGTTGATAATAGAGATTATCATAAGACTTGAAAAATATAATTTTAAAGTCAAAAGATCATATTTAATTTAAAAAATTTAATTCAAAATTGATTTTACTAAACTATCCTTGAAAGATATGAAAAGTTGATTGAGTGAATAAATGGTGATTAGAGATTAACATGCATAAACAAACAATTTAGGGTTTAATCACTAAATTAATCAATTAACTTGAAAGTACGATAACCTTTAGCTTGATGAAGATGAAATAAATTTCAAAATAATGAGATCTCTAAGAATTAAAACCTTTATACTATTAGACCCATTCTTTTAACTAAGGATATTTTGGTCATTTATCATTCAAGAGTATTTTTATTGTTTTTATTATATGAGTGTATGGGTGTAATTTATATGTTGATGAGATAATATTAAGACTTAATGCAAAATTTGAGAAAATTTTATTAAGAAATGATTGAGTTTGAAAGAGGTTTTCAATTGTAAGTTTTGGTGAACATCCAATATTCAAAGTGGATTTTTCATTGATTGAGACCTCTAATTGATCAAAACCTTTTTGTTACTTGCATAAGGAAGAAAGAAATTGAGTATAAGAAGAAACTATAGCAAAAACAAATGTCAAATGAAGGTAGAATCATTGCCAAAAATAGAGATACACAAAAGCCACAAGAAAGCCGAGAGTGCAAGAAAACTAAGACCAAATGAGCTTAAACCACCACTACCAGACTGGCACTAGACTTGGAATTACACTTGGCCTAAAAGTGCTAATCGTCGCTGGTTTGGGTGCCGATCAGGTCACTTTGTTCCCTCTCTTTTTGGTGAAATGCCGTTAATTGTATATTTTGCCCTTTATTTTGATAGTTTTGTCCCCTTTTGGAGTTTTATTTCTTCTTTTCATTCAAGGATACTTTGAAAACTTTAGTGGGTATTATAAAAACCTAAGTGATAGGGGAATCAATCATTTTCGCCCTTTTCCCATCTTTTCTGTTTGATTCTTTCCCTCTTCTCTTATTTTTTGCAATCTTATTCTCTTTCTTATTTCTTCAATTTTTGGTTAATTAAAACCTTTTTTTTTATTAAATCAAAAAAACACAGTCCTTTCTATATTTTAAAGTTGTATTTTTAGATTTGGCAGAGTAATTAAGCTAGAACCAAAAGTCAAGGTCTTGAACAAATTGGGACTTTTCTAAATTAGATTAGATATTGATTTCCTCAGGCATAAGTTAACTCTTTGGTAAGTTTTGTTTAACTTTTATTAAGTGTTTAATTATGATATGGATGAATAATGAGGTTAAGGTTTACTATGTAAATAGGAGTTTAGTGATTTGAGGATTAATCTATAAACTAACATGAATTCATTTATATTTGGATTTTAGGAAATAGAATGGGATTTGAAAAAAATTCAATTTATGCTATGAATTGAGTTGAGATTTAATTGCTAAATGTTGTAAAGAGAAGGGTTATGAAATTTCATTATTGGAAATCAACTAAATAGCCGAAAGTTTATATCTTAAAGCTCGAATGTGCTGAAATTAGGACATGTTTTAGAATCATATTTACGTGTGGAATAGATGAGTATATTTATGAAAATGGGTGGTAACAATATGAATGGAAACTTGTTATATAGTCTTCGATATTATGGATGACGAGTCAAATTGATTAAAAAAATACTAAAAAAGTGTTTACCCTTCTTCAAATAGTGAGTGGACTTATTTTCAAACATATTATTACTTTAAAATGTATTGTAGAGCTAATTATTTTTTAACTAAGAAATAATTTATTCTTATCGTTTTTAAATGAACATTAATAGCCTATGGATTTATGCACTAATCTATATATGTGGTCGAAGGCTATGTTTGCTGTTAATGCTTTATATATGTAAAACAAAATTATTTTATTTTATTTATAATAGATTATAATTTGATTTTCATTTAATATATGACACGGCTAGTGGATCGGTATTGATGGGGCTTAAAGGCTAGTTATTTGGGATTACTATAGCTATAAAAAGGTAGCCTAAGGATGAACCTATCGAGAGGCCGCCTAAATAAGTGCACCATAGGTGGAGCAATTACAAGAGTAAAGATCCTAGATATGCTCACTTGTGGGAAGTATATCGAGAATAGTCACAATGTTACCATGTGACTACTCAATCTAATACTAGTAGGGTTAAGCATCATTTTGATGAAACAAAAAAAAAAGTATTTTAAGATATTTAGAAATGATCAATTTTATTATAAATTTCTTACATGATGAGAAATTCCTACTGGAGGTCTTCATTAGTTATTCAAGGTCAAGGTGACATTAGAAAAAATATAAAACTTAAATCCATTTTAATGCACATAGTGAAAGAGATGTATGCCCTAAAAATTAATCACGATATGATTTGTGATTATAATTTTAAATATTACTTGTAAATCTTATGATTAATAAAATGAGTATTTTATTTTATATTATCTTTTATTATATCTATATGTATATTTGATTTACATATTATAATAAAGTCTAAGAAATATATACAAACACATTGTTATAATGAGTTCATATATGTAAGACATGTGTTAGTATTATCATTCCTAAATATTCCTAGTCATAGAATTATAAATTGAGATATTTATAGTATTTGATAGACTAGTATACACTATCCTTACTTTATGTATGATAGAGAATAATCGATCTTATAGATTACTTATGTGGTGACACTAAAGAAAGTATATAGATGCTTATTAGTTAATTATGAGTTCACTGAACAAACTTATATAATTTATCCAAATACTAATTATACTTAATTTTCAATTAGACAATTATTGTGTAAATGATTCATAGACTTAATAGCATCATAGTTGTCTTATAGATGAGTTATAATACTTCGATACTATTTAGGACAAGTCTGTATTAAAGCTTATGATAGGTAATTATTAAGTATAGTAATATATTTATAGAGATATGTGAATATTCGAGTAAGAATCCATCAATCTTAATGTTTGATGTAGAATGCTCTATCTAAATATATAAATTTGACTCATAAAATCTTTAGCCAAGGTCATATATTATATTTAATTAAGAAGTGTGCTCTTAATTAGGATAGATAATAGAGTCATTATCTAATATTTCTTATACATAGCATTGAATCTAAAAGGGTTTGACGATATTAACATACCCTTAATTTGATCAGAGTATTGTGCGATAGAAAGATTGAATTACACAATAATTAATGACGGATAAGTTCATTAGTTGAAATTTTATTCTTCATTATAATTCAAAGGTTGTATTACATGGCTAGGTGTCAACATTGGTCTGAAAAAATATTTAATTAATCTTGTCAAAAATTAATTAAATAAAATAAATTAAAAGGGTTAGTTCGAGAATTATATCTACTATTAGTTTTATAGTGAATCTATTAAATCTTTCTATAAATTGTCTTTAATTTTCTCTATTTAGATTATACAATACTTTGATATATAAAGTGAAGGGAATATAATTGGTTAACCTAAACTTATATATGGTATAAGTGGTTACAAGTTAAGCATTTCATCCTAACAAATGAAAGTTTAACAAATGGCATAATCTTGGCTTTACATTTATGTATACATGGATGATTAAGATACATGAGATGTGTCTCATTTTGGATCATACACTTGGAGTCAATGTTTTTCATATAATTTATTTAATTAATTACTAATTAATTATGGAAAATATAAAAGAAATTATTGATTATATTCATTATAAGAAATGTAAAG
>JAWDEX010000007.1:767683-779354 GCA_035221805.1 Trichilia hirta | reverse complement strand
TATATATCTTGTAATAAATAAAGTTCTTTATTTATTAATGATTAAATAATTGTTATTTGATCAAATGAATCTTTAGTTAACTAATGGCACCATGTTATGTTGCTAAGTATTAATACTAGATTAAATCTTGTCACTCCATTTTTATTTAATGGCTAGGATTAATTCTTTAATGATAGATTAAAGAATTTAAAATATAATGTGTATATATGTATTTACATATTTATTATTATTGTTATTATAAATAAAGGTTAATAATAATATTTTTTAATAATAATGATGATAAGATATTATAAGAGATAATATCAATTATTATTAGAAATTGTTTTTCATTTTTGTTTGAAATCTACCAATGAATTAAAAGAATGTGCTTTGTTTTCATTGGTTAAAATTTTGGTAATGATTACTTGATTTTTGCTTTGTCTTCTCTTCCACCATAAGCTTCAATAAGTGAATTGAAAAATCAATTTTGGTTCTTTCATTTTTTGCTTGCTAGACATGAGAAAGGAAGAAGAAATCAAAAGCTTTGGTTTTTGAAAAATCAAAAAAGAAAGAAGAAAAGAAAGGATGGAACTTGCTTTCATGATTGTTTAGCTTGAAAATTGTTCATACAAGCTGAGTAAAGTTTCGCCTTCTACTCTAGTCTTTTAAGACCTAGTTAAAATCATCTTCATCTTTTCGATTAATGGATGCGCTTAGAGGCTGATCGAAGACAGTTTGGCTATCTGAATTACTTGGTATATGATGCTAACCATAGTTGTTTTTATTAAAATCACAAAAATTGCATAAAACATTTTATACGGCCCTTAGTGCTTTTTCATGCTAATTCTCCATTGGAAACTTCTAAGAAAAACTTGTAATTATTTTGTTCATCATTTTTTAGAGTAAGAACTTTTATTTAAATCAAGTATGTAAAATATAAAAGTATTAGAAGATTATTCACCTAATCAAATATTTGCTTTAATTAATCATCTTATATCTTAAAAAATATCGTTGTTCATAAGTATCATTAATGTTATAACCCTAGTTTTATAAATTTTTATTAAACTTTTTACAAAAAAAGAAGGAAACCGTTCATACAATTTTAGAGAATTTCATTCATTTTTGAAGATATAAGAACAGAACAAAAATTCAATTATTTTGAGAGAACTAAAATATCAAAAACAAATAAACAATAGTTAATATGATAATTTGAGACTCTTTCTATTTTAACTTAACTCTACAAATAAAAAAATGATAATACATTTTTACAATATAAAAAAATAAATAAATAAAAGTGATACTTATATGGATAGTTAGACTAAAAATTTTAAAAAAATAGTAAATATTCATATTATTACTAAATTTGTTAGAATTAATCTAATATTAAGTTAACAGATTTGAAATTAAATAACGGTAACAAGCATATTATTATCCAAAATTGGCATTTCAAATTATACTATCTATTTGTCAAAAAAATTTGACAAACAGTTTAAAATATAAGTACACTAATCATTGTCACAAATTTGGGACCAAATTTATCTATCAAGTGTCAACTAAATTTTAAAACTCTTTAGTAAGATAAAATTAAATTATAACAATTAACTAAATTATTTTGAGATTGTTTATGATTTTATTAAATAATTTAATTTTATGGCACGGAAAAAATAATTAATTGTTAAGAAAAAAAGGCATATGTGGTATAAATTATATTATTAAAATGATTTAAAAAAAAGAAAAACAAAATTTAAATGTTCAATAAGTAATAATCATAATCATAATCATAATAAACAATAATATTAAAAATACAAACTCTTTATACAAATATTTATATAAACTGATACAATGATGTTATATAATTATCATACGTCTCTTTTATATTTTTATTTTATTCCTGTGAATTTTCACTTACTCTAGGATAAACATAAAACATATGACAAATATAGAATAAGTATTTCCTTGAGAAACAATGTGAAAATTGTGCATTCACTTTTTCCTTTTCTATAAAAGTTAAATTTTTATTTTTATCAAAAGAAATAAATTATAGAGAATTTTAAGATAGTAATGACATAATTTTCAAAAATAATTACAATTATCAAATAATTAAAATATTAAAAATATTAAAAATATTAAAATGTATTTTCATAAATCTCAAACAAAGATTTCATCGTTGGTAGGAATATGACTAATAAAAATAATTGTAGTTAGGGCCAGAATCACTGCACAGCCTACAGTGGCCCGATGGCTACAATTTTAAAATTTTTTTTCAAAAACAATATATTTTTTAATTTAGTTCTTCAAAAATAAAAATACACGTTTTGATTCTTATATATTTAAAAATTTTATATTTTAACTTCTTATATTGAAAAGTTAACCCTGTCCTTCATCCTAGCCTAATAAAACTTTATGATCATAGCCAATATAATTGTGTTTTATCAAAATAATGTGTTATAATAATAAATCCCAAATATATAATTAAATATCTAAATTATTATAAGTTTCTAATAATAAAAGCAATTGGATAATCCAACCAAATCAACCCAATCTCTAATTTGGTTTTATTTCAAATTATGTAACTACTTCTAGGAAATTATTATAATTACTGAAATATAAAATACTATATATTATTTAAAAAAGATAAGTAAATCACATGATGTATCAAATAAGTTATTTGAAAATTTATTTTTTAAACTAAATAAAAATTAATTGTATCAAGTAAATTTTAAATATTTAAAATAATATAATCCAATTGATTTACATGTTTTAATAGGATTATATAACACTATTCCATTCAATTATATTTTTTTAAAAAATTGATAAATATCTCCTATAATTTCACTAAATGACAATTTTTACTCTATACTTTATAACAAAAATTTTTCTAAAGATTAAAAGTTATAATAAAAATCTTTCCTGCTAAATCAATTTCTTTATCTTTTTTACAATGTAATAATTATTATACCTATAATTTTTATAAAAATTAAAATGTAATTTATAAAATTTTTATTGTTTAAAATATAAATTTTATTAATTAAACTTTATATAATTTTTATACTTTCATAAATATTAAAAATATAATAGTTATTATACTACAAAAAAAATATTGATAAATAAAATTAATTTAATAGAAATATTTATCATAACTTTTAAAATTTATAAAAAATTATTATTTATTCAAATTATAAAAAATATTTATCATTTTTTCTAAAATAAATTATTTGTTATTATTTTTATAAATAAATAGTATTTTATATTAGGAGGAGTGCATCACTAACTCAGGTTAATTCAACTATTTAGTATGTTAAATAGTTAAATTAGCATCCACTGATTAATGCGTTTTTATTTTAGTGGAATATACCAAAGTTTTAATATTTATACATAAAACGGTATTTTAATTTAAGAGGGACGCATCAATCACTCATGGTAGCTCAGATAACTAACAAATATTAATTAGTGCATTCTATCTTAGCGTAGCTGAATACACAAAAATTTTAAAATTTGTTCATGAAATAAAGAAATATTTTATATTTGTTCAACCATGTAATTAGCCAGATAAATGAGTGAATGGGTTTTATTTTACCCACGTACAACACTAAAAATCCACTTGCACGAGCGGTGAAAACTTGAAGGAAGAGAATCAATCTTATTCCCCTTCCATCTCTTCTCCCCTCTCGTCTATCCCAATTTCTCTTTTTCCATTAAATTCAAAAAATGTCGGACACCTGCAACTCTCGACACTTCTCTTGGCTTATGAAATCTTGTTTTCCGAATACAGACGACGGGAAATCAACCACCAGACCTTCGTCCAGAAATCATCAACAGCAATACGGGACCACCATATCCTCTCTACCAGACGATCTTCTTCTAGAATGTCTGACCAGAGTTCCATCTTACTCTCTCTCAACACTCTGCTTCGTTTGCAGACGATGGTCGAGACTTGTTCACTCTTCATCTTTCTTCAACATCAGACGACAAAATAACCGTATCGGTAACGTCGTTTACGCCCTAACGTCGTCAAATTCCGGTCTCATTGCCTCTACTCTCTCGTTTGGAAACCTCGCATATACCGTATTTGAATGGAACACTGATATCTACGTTCGGACTGATTACGTTTTCTTCGGAGATTTGTTCGAGTTTTTAGCGCAAGCACGACTCGTAGTCATCGGACCGAGAATCTACGTCGTCAGTAGAAATGCGACACTGCGTTACGATATCTGGACCGATAGTATCATTTCGCTTACTCCGATGTTGTTGCCCAGGAAAAAATTCGCTTGCGCGGTCGTCTCAGAAAAAATTTACATCGCAGGCGGCTCTTCAAGTGCCGCCGCCACGGTGGACGAGTACGACCCAGAATCCAATCGATGGCGAGTGGTTTCCCACGTGCCTAGACTCCGCTACGGCTGCATAGGAGCATCCTTGGAAGGAGTTTTCTACGTAATCGGCGGATTAAAAATCGACGGCGCCGCTACTGGAGAGAGAACGGAGGCGCACATGTACATGAGCTCGATGGATTTATACGACGTAAAGGCGCGTGCGTGGTTAAGAAGCCGAGGGGTTCCGAGCGGAGGTTGCGTGATAGCCGCATGCGCCGCCGTTGGATGTATTTACATCTTAACCAGTCACGCCGTTGAACTATCGTTCTGGCGATTCGACGGTCGTCGGAATCACGGATGTTTCGGCGAGTGGAATCGGATGAAGACGCCGCAGCTTGCTCATCCGTTAAGATTAGACGGCTCGATCAAGTTTAGCTTAATCGGCGTCGGGAACAAGGTGATGTTAGCTCTTATGAAGAGCGTGAGAGCATCAAGAGCTCCGAAAGAACGGTTTATTTGGATCTACGATACGGTGTCGTGTGAGTGGCGGTGTGGTCCCGATCTTCCTGAGTTTATTCCACGCGCCTTCTGTGTGAGTATAGAATGCTAAGTTTTTTAAAAGCGGTGGGCGCCGTAATGTAGTTAAAGTAGCCGACAAAAATGATTGTCGTAACGTGATGATTACGTACTGTTAACGATTGGAAAAAATGCTACATCTCTTGGGCATAGAACCGGCCAGAATTGAACAGTTATGGCATTGTTTCTTTCTGATTTATTTATTTTTTATTAAAAAATAAAAAAATAATTGAAGTATTTCAGTTCTTATTTGTTAATATTTATATATTTATTTTTATTTTATATAATTATTATTTTGTGAATTTTCAATTTCGTATTATTCGGTAGTAGATGAGTACGTGCTGGTTGCTTTATCTTGTTTCTTTTTCAAGTGGTCAGGGGTTGGTGTAGTTTTTCTAAAACGTATAACAAATTAGATTGACAAATTTGAGCTTTTGATAATTCATTGGTTAGCCAAATTATAGACTAAATTTAGGGTTAGAAACAAAAATCTAGCCTAATCCAATTTATTTAATAATTCAAATCAAGCTAAACTATTTAAAATTGGTTTAATTTGGATTGGGTTATCACTGTGGTACTTTAAAAATTAATTAAAAAGAAAATAATAATAATGATTTAAGAAGAAATAATTTCTAATAAATTTATTAAAAACAAAAAATTTAACTTAGGAGAATAATATAAAATTTTTAACACATAGTAAAAGTTCAAGACTACAATAATTTAAAATTAAATTTTGTACCAAAAATAATTTTTGCTTCCAATTCTTTTAACATTTGTTTATTACACTGACTTCAAATTTTCTACATTTAAAACCTCTAGCCAGTGGCGGAGCATTGTGGGCTATAACCCGGCCAAATTTCTGCAAAATTATGATTAAGCCTTTTAATTTATATTTATTTATAGTATTATTAATAATTTTAGTCTAGTAGTCTAGCTAACTTTTACCTAAATTATATTTATTTATACTATTATTAGTAATCTGAATTTATTTTTATCTTAATAAATTATAAATAAGCTCTTATAATTATATTTATTTATAATATTGTGACTAATCTTTTATTACATATTTAATAATTATAAATTTTATTTTATTATTTTTTTCTTTGTTTCATTTTAAAAGTCTCCATTCTTTTATTTCTATCTCATATTTTATGCTTATATTGAAATAAGAATCATCAATTATTTATTCTTATCACATAATTTACCCTTATATTAAAAATATAATAATAACAAAAAAATATATCTTAATCATCAATATCTGAATTTTATTATAATTTTTAAAAAGACTTTAATTTATTATATTATTATCTCTTAAATTTTATTATTTTATTCTTTATTAAAATAATTTTGATTCGCTCTTACTTTCTTATTGTAAATAATTTTAATACTTTATATACACACTAGTTTCTCAAACCTTTATTTTAAGTTATTGAGTGATTAAGTTTACTTTATTTTAGGTAGAGAGCTTATTACTATACCATATCAAAAAATATAAGATAAGTTGTGTATACATACTAGTTGTCAATGATAATATGAAGATTAAAAATAATCGAAACTTAGAAAAAAAAATTTATATAAAATTTAAAAGAAATTAATTAAAAGTCAATTTGAACATTATTGGGGGTTAGAATAATTAATTATATTTAAAAAAAAAAAAGGATATTAAGATTGTTTTAAGACAAGACAAATAATGTTTTTTTTATGTTAAAGTAGATTATATTTGAATTATACAGGGAGTTTTGGATTGTTGACACCATTGATTAAAAAGTAAAGCTGTGCTGATGTGATAAAAAGTTCGGTAAAATGATTTACATATGTATGCACTTACATTTGTCGGAGAAGGTAACGATGCTGCAAGGTAACTTGGAATATTTACATTTTCTCCTTATAAAAAATATTCTGAAACACATGCACAGGATTTCAATTCAAAAGGGCCTTCCAAGGTTTCATTGTTGTAGAGAAGCTGAGTAATAGTTGTCTGATCCATTCCCTATAATAGAAATGACAGAGAATCCATCATCGGCAATTAAATCATCCCTCGACAACAAAGCAAGGAATTCCTTCCTCTCTTTTTCTCTTCCATAAATTATGTCTTCATTCACCAAAGAGGTTGTGGGTTGTTTGTGTCTAACTTTTTTGAACCGCCTTTCTCCTAAACTGTCATTCAACTCCAGTAGATTTTTCTCTGTTTCAATCTTTTGCAATCTTCCAGTGATCTCGTCTATCTTCCGCCTCATTCTGGAATCAAATTCTATAGACTTAGGACTCAAATTTGTGCAGCAAGTAGAAATGAGACTCCGGAACTTACCGGTACTTTATTGATCTGGAATCTGCAACAAATTCCTTTTCAAATATTAGTCTTCCACATCGTAAGCCAAGTTTTTCAGCTCGCCAAGCCATTCCTTCACATTGTCGTCCCTTAGCTACTTTTTCTCTGCATCAACCAGCACTCTCTGAATTTTCTTTGATTTGTTCGACCATTCCACGAGATCAGCAAGGATTTTCTCTTGCCTTCCAAAGAGTGGAAGCACTTCTGAAGCCAATTTTTTGAACAACTTCTCAATAGTTACAGTTAGAATCGTCTCTCCTATGATCGACATACTGTTGGGTTTCTTAGTTGGAACAAAGAACGGGAATTATGGAAAAGGAAGCAAAGGAAATCTTAAGAAAATTGAAATTCTGTAAAGATTATCGTAAAGGAAGTAAATAGAAAATATGGAAACTGAAGTTGACAAAATCTGTAGAAAATTGTCGGGTGCGTACGGTCAGTCCGAGTCTCATCTCGCGCCTGCTTTGTATCTTCATGGGAACAATATCATTTTAGTCCCTCACAAATTTACGAATAATATTTTTTTCATTTTACTTTTTATTAATTTTAAGTATTCTTAATATTTCTCATAATATTTATTTTAGTCTAATATATTTAGTAAACGTTGTGCAAATCAGACGGCCTGCAATCCCAAGTCAGCCAGTCGCGTGTTTAAAAAATAAGGTTTTGACAAAATGGAATCTTCTCCAAAATCCGTTAGTTCTTAAATTAATGAATTAATTAAAATTAGAAAATAAATATTATAAAAAATATTAATTTTTAAGAATATTTTTATAGATTTTTAATTTTTTTTTAAATGAATTGATTTTTTTCAAAATAATGGAACTAATAAAAACCGAACATTAAAAAAGAGAGAGAGAGAGAGAGAGAAAAGCGGATCGATTCGGGTAATTTTACTCAATCCGACCCGCATAATTTTTCTTTGGAGGGATAAGGCCCAATCAAAATTAACCTCGTACTGCAGAAGCGTCTTCACCCCATGCTCCTCTACACTGTTCGATGAAGGAGCTGTGGTTCCTAAACTGCCATCTTTCAATTTCTTATACCCTAATTACACTTTGAGAAGAGTTCAATTTAGAAAATTTTCTTACTCTTCCTCTTCTATCTCTGTATCCACTTCTACCGACTCAGTTTCACTTGGTCACATAACCCGACCCGATTTCCCAATCCTTCATCAGGTATTTGCTTTCGTTCATTGCTGTTTCTTCTGCCTAATTGCTTGGTGTTTATATTACTGTTATTGTTCAGGCGGTTAATGGGTCGAAGAAACTTGTCTACTTGGACAACGCGGCAACGTCTCAGAAACCAATTGCTGTGTTGAAAGCTTTGCAGAAATACTACGAAGCTTACAATTCGAATGTGCACAGGGGAATTCATTACTTAAGGTTTACTATATTTGGATTATGGGTATTTGCTAGTTACTTGAGTTTTAGTGAAAACAATTTGGACGATTGTTATTTTTCTTTTTCCGTGGATTTAGTGCAAAGGCGACGGAGGAGTATGAGTCGGCTAGAAAGAAAGTGGCTGCTTTTATAAATGCATCAGATTCTAGAGAGATTGTATTTACGAGGAATGCCACTGAAGCTATCAATCTTGTGGCATATTCTTGGGGTCTCTCTAATTTGAAAGAAGGTGATGAGGTATATTTTCAACTAGTTTGCTCAAATTTCTTTATTTTTATGTTGTCTTCTAACTCAATCACTCTCTCCCTAATTTATACGTTATTGCAAAGTAAATGGTGTGTTTTGTAAATTACATGTTGATTCTGAAATTATTTGGTGAATTAATATTTACAATAAAAAATGAAAGGAAAAGAACGTGGAGTGGAGAATAGTTCAAGAAATTACTTCTTTATCAGGAAGAAATGTCTTGAAGACCAAATGCAAGAGCTGCATGGGTCAAAAATGGAGATTGTAATTCAAAATGTTCTTTTATGGCACTCTAAATAATGTACGAGCATATTTTCCTCTTTCTACTTTTTAAAAAATCACTCAAAATATTATTTTCATAGGTCCAGAACACTGAAACAATCCATTCTGATATTTTAAAGAACGTATCTTTGCAACTTGCTTAACCTATTCTCACAAGATTTAAATGCTTCCCTTTTTCCGTTTTTTGTCAGAGCTTGGTGAAAAATGGAACCTCTGGTTGTGATATTAAATCCCGTATCCCCATTGATATTTAAGTTTTTTACTATATTATTGGACTCAATTATTTTTCTATAATACTGTTCTTAAGGTGAAACCTGAGTGTGTTTCTTACAGCTATTCTACATATCCAGTTAAAGATGTTGCATGACATTATTTTTCTTGCAGATCATACTCACAGTGGCTGAACATCACAGTGCCCTCGTGCCCTGGCAACTTGTAGCTCAAAAGACTGGTGCAATTTTGAAGTTTTTGGATTTAAATGCAGATGAAATTCCAGACGTGGACAATTTGAAGGAAACACTTTCAAGGAAGACAAAACTTGTAGTTGTCCATCACGTCTCAAACATGCTTGGTAGGTTCCGGTAACAGATACTTGAGCTAAGACGGTTGACTATAATTCTGCAGCAAATCTTCATTCTTCTTATCTATCATTTGTTTTCCTTTTCCTTTTCTGTATTAATAGAATTTTTTCATCATAAATTGCCCTTTTGTTTCTTTACTATGAATATTAGAGAATTTTTTCCATACTAGAATGACTGTGGAGATCTTGTAAGTCTCTATTGAAACATTTGATGTTGATTAAATGCTGTGTTTGATACAGCTACTTTTACTAAGTTAGGAGTGGCTATTAATAGCTTGATCTTGGGTTGGATTTACCTGTTATGGTGAGAAGGCCATTTTACTTTTGTTTTCATGTTTGGATACTTGCTTTAGACTTAGTTTCTAGTCTGGCTCACAAATGTTTTATCACTTAGGTTTGATTGGATTGTTAGTATCCATATCAGCTAAATAATATTTAATATGATATGTTTTCTTATTCCCAGTCGGATTGGAGTATCTAACAACTTTCACTTTAGGGTTGGCTTTGATCAGCAGTTCATAGACTACCAACCATTTGATTTTGGTGTCTTCTTGTTTATGATGTTTGGATTAAAATCATGTTGTTGTGTATGGGTTTTATATATCTGTTAAAGACTAAAACCAAGTCTGTGATTTGATTAATGCATCTTAAGTTTTAATATCAGTACTATTGATTGGAGATTTGGATTGAGATATTGATAAGTACTGAATGTATACAGTAAGAACTATTCATATTTTTGTTTTTCATTTTTTCTGTAGCTTCTGTTCTACCTATTGAAGAGATTGTACAGTGGGTGCATGCTGTTGGGGCTAAAGTACTTGTAGATGCTTGTCAAAGTGTTCCTCACATGGTGGTTGATGTCCAGGGCCTTGACGCTGATTTTCTTGTTGCATCTTCTCACAAGGTTAGGTTTTTTCCTTATGTACCGAATTGTAAGCCTTATTAGTGAGTTTTGAGATTAAGAAATAAATATGCTTCAGATGTGTGGGCCCACAGGCATTGGATTCTTATATGGGAAGAGTAATCACTTGTCAACCATGCCACCATTTTTAGGTAAGCTCCTATTTCTTGAAGCTAGAATTAGAACTTTCTTGTTCTGGAAGTCATATTTTTCCAAGAGTCTGTGTATCTGTATCTGTGACAGATGTGACAAGCATACTCTGAAGTTGGCTCTAACATGATTTTCTATTTCTTTGACTCGGCACAGGTGGTGGAGAGATGATTTCAGATGTGTTTCTAGATCATTCCACTTATGCAGATCCTCCATCCAGGTTGGTGGATTTTTTTTAAATGTTGACCAATATTATCTTATAAATTTATGCTTGTATTTGTTGCCTGCTATCAGCTTTATTTTGGTACCTTGCATTCATCTCATGTAAGTTAACTGTGCATCATCATAAGGATTTCTTAGAGTGGAGGTTGAACCTATGATTTTTGTTCTGAATTGAGACTATATTTATTTGCAAAACCAAGAGATTTAGATGTGGCAAGCATGACATATTATGACTTATAAGGGGAAGTGACTTGGGAACTTCTGAAAATGTAATAAGATTTGTCAACTCATTCTTAATTTGAGTTATTGCCCATTTCTTTTTTGGTTATTTCTTTCTTTATGTTTCTTTTCTTCCTAAATTTTTATTTGATTAGTTTTCTGTTGCTTTACAATATCATTATATAAAATTTTTAGTACTTTATGCCTTTGGTGTTGGAAGCAATTGGTCTCCATTTTCTTGTATTATACTTTAACATCATGGAAATTGAGTGGTGATCGTGTTTTGAATCTTATCCCACTGGACAAAATTGGTCATGGAGATATCTCCTTGAGAGACCTGGTCTGTCTCTTTGACTTCAAAAGTAATTCCTTTTAGTAATAAGATGAAAAATCACTTTGCCGATTGACTTTCAAAATCTGCATTCGTTGTTTATGAGCAGAAAGTTGAATCTATTACCAGAATGCTCAGGCACC
>JAWDEX010000007.1:745945-767583 GCA_035221805.1 Trichilia hirta | reverse complement strand
TTGGATCAGGTTCATAAACAAAATCTTGTAATTGATCAATCAATTGCTCAGGATTTGAGGCACAGACTAAGATTTGATGTATTGAAGGCGAGATAAATTATTTTTCCATTGCTTGATTAAGAAAAGATAATAAAGGATCAAAGAAATTATTAATATTTAATAAATCAATAGTTTTTTAGTGAATATTCAATTGAGCCCATGAAGCAACTTGAAAAAGTTTTTCTAAAGTATCACAACCGCTTGAAAGGCATATAAAAGCATCAAAGTTATACATCATTCTTACAATACATTCATGCACAAAAGATACCTTTTACTCATTACCAGCTGTCTTTTCAAAGAAATTTTCTGTGGTTAAAGATATAAGAATAACTCCAAGCACTTGACTGCCTCCTAAATACGCTGTTATTGACACATATCCCATTAACCCTAAGCTATCACCTTTATAGATCAAATGAATCTTTCTCTCAGTTAAAATTTAACCTAGATTACTAACACTATTTAAAAACTCTTTGTATTTTTTCAGACTTATTCTATATAAGGCAAAAATATTTTAAATTTGACGGATTGACATTTTTTCTATTTCTAACCAGAATTGACTCTGTAAATAAAAAATGACGATGCATATTGATAAATAAAATAATTACTGTACAAGTAAAAATAAATAAAATATATTTATATAATAAAAGATAAAACAATAATAACATCTATATAAGTAGGATAACTATTAATAAAGAATAAAATAATAAAATAAAAATAGCAATAATAAATACATATATACAGTAACTAGTTTGACGTCTTTCTTCAGAAATGGCTTGAACATTTTTTATGGATTAGAGATGGACTTTCCTTCTAATTTTCTTAAAACTTGGCAAATAGGGTCATTTACGATGAGATTTTTGATATTATAGCGCTTGTGCTCATTTTGAAATAGTTTTCACAATTTTAAAAGTCGCGTTAGACTAATCCATAAAAGTGCATCTCAAGAGTCAATAGAATATTATCTAAAGACTCCTTACTCAGTCCATTCTTAATGAATTGGATTTTATCCTCACGATTATTAGAAAGGTATCCCAAAGAGCGACATCACTTATTACAATTCCATCTTGCACATCTGTGACAAACTTGCAATCTATTTGCTCGTCGTTTTTTAGAGTAGGAACTCTTACCTAAACCAGGCGTGTGAATGACATTTATAGTGGAGAGTGAAAAGTTAAAATTATCCTTATTTTTAAAGAATGAAAAGGAAATAAGAAAGGGAGAAAATGGAAATTTTTCCAAAGGCTAAAGAAATTAATTTCGTACTTTTTCTTATTGTCTTTAATTCTCTTTCAGTTTAACCTAAATTTAGTTAAAATTTATATCAATAGAATTCTTATTTCGTTAGCTTTTATTGACAAAAATGGCTCATCAATCGAACTTCCTGATCAAAAAGAATTTGCATTTGAAGCTTAGGTGCACAAAAAGGAGCAACATTCTCATTGCAACGAAGTCCTTTCTCACTATAACGAGAAGTCCCTTACTATAGCACGCAGCTATCTCGCTATTGCAAAAAGTCCTCCACTGTAGCAGAGAGTGCCGTTATTACTGTTGTGATCATATGCAAAATAGAAAATTAAGCATGGTTACAAATTTATCCAAAATTATGCATTTATAAGCATATATATTCAAATTAAAGCATAATCACTAACTCTTAGTGATAATTTGATGAAGAGTAACACTAAAATTTTCATGTCTCTAAGAAAATCATAATCCTCTTCTTTCTCCTTACTTGGCTTTTTATACAGAGAGAGAAACTATGGTGAAAAACAATGAAAACTATGAATTAATTCATCCAAAATTAGAAACTTTGGCCTTTTAATATTTTTTTTATTTACTATAATATCTCTAACCTTTTTAACAAAGACAAATGGGTCTTAAAACTTATTCAACAAGCTTTTTAATAGTAAATATAAAATATCACTTAGGCTTTCAGGCTTTAAAAAATTATAACTTGACCCCAAATTCAGTCAAACTTATTTTGATCAAATTTATTTTAATTTATTTATATTTTTAAATATTTATAGAATATTACAACTTACTTTAAATTATGATTGGGTCAATTTTTTAAGTTCTCGATTCATTAAGTTATTTAACGCGTAAATCGTTTATAACTTTTTAATGAAATAATATTTTTGAGTTCTAGCTTTATTGGGAATATTATTTACTCTTTTAATAGTAAAATTAAATCAAAGATTATATTGTGACCTTTTAAGATTTTTATGATATTAACTATAAGCTAAAATCGGTCTCGTTAATCTTGTTTCAAAACATTTAAATTTTTAATGACCATAGTTAACATCTAACAATGTATCATAGCCCTTAAATTATAATGAAATTTTTTTTTATTGAACCTTTTATAACTAATTATATATTTCGTGTGAATAGTCTCTTTTCGTTTGTCTAATCCTAATTAAATTAAGGCTCACGAATGTCAAAATTCTAAATGTAGTTATATTTGAATAATTAGATAATATGAGATAAACTTGTCACTATAAACTCTTCGTATGACATTTATACTTTGGTCAAAACTTTATTTTTCTCATTTACTAATATCTAACTGAGAACTCAAACCTAGACCTAGTTAATGATACCTCAAAATTTTTTATGTCAAGTCAAAGAATTTCATCTGACTGTTATTTACTTTTCGATATAAATAACATATGACTAAATTAAATTCTATGTACAAGACATGAATAGTCTCATATTTATATACCATATGAACTATGTGCATCTATACCGATTAACAACTATGATGTCTTAGGTTTAAAGAGTAATTAACACACCATATAATCTAATAATAAATTATTAATAACATATATTCGTATAATTCATCATAACTTTGGTCACATTCATATAATAGTTCTTTAACTATTATTTTATACTAATGTCCTAATGATAACTATCATATTCGCATTAATATTATCTCATAATATTTACCAAAGACATTCGGTATACCTACACTGCAATATCAATATCCAATCAACATTACTTTTATGAAAAATACTTTAGATAATCTAATTATCCTAGATGATTCATATGCATATTCTATATTAGTATGATTAGATAAAAGAAACAATATATAAACATAAATTGAAATATATTTTTTTATTAATAAAATATACATACAGTACATATTATTATAGTAACTCAATACAATGTATTTAAAACTAATAACATGAATGATTTTAGGGCATATAACACTAACAATGACACTCTATGCTTTTTGATTTTTATACTTTTTATTTCATAACTTTGTTTCTCTCTTTCCCAAAATCTAATTTACCTAAAATTTGATTGTATAGAATCTTGAATCTATCTACTTTTATTAAAAATAAATGTATTACAAATTAAATTTTTTAATTAAGAGAAATTTATACTTGAAGCTTGGGTGCGCGAAAGAAATCTTATGGCTCAAATTTTCTAATCGCATTAAATCTTTCTCGAATCCTTTCAGATTACCAAATAAGTTAATAAATAGTTCATAAATTAGTTAAAAAGAGAAAATAGGCACCTAAATACGAATTTTACAAAATAAAAAATACTTTTAAGAAGTAAATAACAAAAATGCCCTTCATTTAAAAATGGGTATTATATTTATCTTATCTTTTATGGTATTATACCATAAGTCAGATTCTTGACAACTTATAACATGTTAAAATGTATCAAAATCATTTTCTACTCTGACATTATAGTTAGACTCTTATAGATACATAATATAATTACTAGGTATAAATGATCTTTTAATTTTAGTAGATCTTCTTAATGTTGTATCAACATTCTCCTGAGAAAGTTGTTGTACAATTGATTGTTCAATATTTTTATGTAATTCCTGAACAACTGAATTTATGGAAACATTATCGACTTATAGGATTTGATTGCATTTATTATTAGTTAAATACCAACAATTAGATAAATAACTCTCATTTGTACTAAAAGAGTATTATTAATGATAATTAATTTGCTATTTGAAGTAAAGGTTGAATTTTGAATGATCAATCTTAGAAATTATATTCTAGAATTAATCCCTTCCACTGATTAAGTTATTCTCAAGAAATTTTGCATTTCTTGATTCCACAAATCTAGTGTGATAAGATAGATAGTAAAATTTATATTCTTTAGACCTTTTTAAATATCTAATAATATATCCATTTATGATCTTTGAATCTAATTTTTTCTCATTTGAATTATACACTCTTATTTTATAAGGACAACTCCAAATGTGTACATATTACTAACTCAATTTTCAATCTCTTTATAACTCATATGATGTTTTAGAAATAGCCTTAGTTAAAATCTAATTTAATATGTACACAGCTGTTTTAAAGGGCTTCACTTTATAAAGATTTAAAAAGTTTAGAATTATTAAGCACACTTCGCACTATATCTAACAAAATTCAATTTTTTCTTTCTACTACATTATTTTAGTTTAAAAAACTAGGCACAATGTATTGGACAATAATTCTATGTTCTTGAAAAACTTTACAAATAAACTAGATGCTTATCCATTCTTAATATATCCATTATAATATTCACCACTTCTATTAGATTTGATAATTTTTATTTACTTATTGTGTTATTTCTCTACTTTAATTTTGAATATTTTAAAAGTAACTAATACGTCATCATTAGCATTCAATAAATAGGTACATGAATTGTAAGTAGTCATCAATAAAGATGATGAAATATTTTTAACCATACGAGTCCAAGTTAGGACTACATATATTCATATATACAATCTTTGATATGTTAGAACTCCTCTAGGTATCTTTCTTTAATTTGTTGGTCTACCTTCTCTCAATATAGTCCACACAAGTATCAAAATTAATAAAATTTAAAGTATTAAGTACTTTATTAATTACTAATTTTTGAATTCTTTATATGGAGATATGTTCCAATCTTCGATGTCATAATATAAAAGAATCCTTATTTATAACACATCTTTTATTACTAGTATAAGTATGCATTGTATTATAATAAGTATTATTTTATAAGTTAATATGAAAAAGGATATCAGATAATGTACTATTTTTAATAAGATCAGATTTATCGAAAAAAATATTTATAAATAAATTTAAAAATATAAAGGAATATTCATAGAGTATAAGTCTTAAAATAAAAATTAAATTTTTAGAAAAACTAAAAATATAAAAAGTCTTCTCCAATATTATTATAAAATTACTATAAAGAATTAAACTGTATGTCTTAATAACTTTCACATGTAAGCGTATTTTATTTTCTAAAAAGATATACTACTCAGTTGTCACTACCTTTCTTAGGTTTTGTAAGCCTCGCAAAATATTTGTAATATAAATTATTGAACCAGAATCAATCCACCATGTGTTATAATAAACCTCGATCATATTAGATTGATAACAAATAAGAGAGATTGAAATACCCTTCTTGAAAAGTCACTGCTAAAATTTCACACAATCCTTTTTCATATACTCTTTTTTCTTAGAGAAAAAGTATTTGATTTCTTTTAAATTTCAATTTGGGGAGGTATCTTTTGTATTTTACCCTTCTCTTTTTGCTTGACTTACCCTTTCTATTTTTCTTATATAGTCAAATGTATACTCTGTAGACTCTCTTGATTCCATCATTAACCTTCCTTCCTTTTAGACACACATGTTCATTACTTTCTTAATAAACTATTTATCCTTATTAGTATTATATGAAATTTTGAAGTGTTTTGTATAGTTGAAAGAGAGTGTTCAGAATGCAATGTACTAAGAAAGATTTGAATATTTTAACCTCAAGTATCCTAAGTTAAGCCACAATATCCCTTATTTTTGTTATGTACTTATATATATTATTAACACAGGTGAGCCTAACAGAAAAAAACTTCATTATCAAAGTGCTAGTCAGGGCTTTATAGATAATTTAAATTGTTCATCAATAGCCTTCAATAAAGCTCGAACACTATTATGCTGAGTGATAAAATCACATATGCTAGCAAAATTTTTTGTTTTAACAAATATAACACTAAGGTGATTCGATCACTCCTAATATTCATAAAGAGCAATTTTAGTTAAAATATTAGCATCAGTAGTTACTGCAGGTAGTTTGTCTTTTTAGATAGCATAATAAATGTGCATCCACCCTAAATAAAAAAGAACATTTTCTTTCTATATTTTATAATTATTTTCTTTTAGTTCAAAAATATTGATATCAGATAGGTTTACATATTCTAAAGCTACACATAATATATACTTATGATAAATATGAGGCTAATATTTCTATATCATGCTTTATTTATATAAAATATGCTTAAAATATGAATCAATTGACATAAAATACTGCTTATGGATTAAGTATTTTACTTTAGTAGATTCATATATCCTTATAATAAAACTATCAAATTATATTTATTTCTTAATTTTTATGGGTAAGTTAAGAAAAATAATTTGTTATTTTATCTTAATTAATTACATGAATGTAATAAAAATTACTATGAGATAAAATTTATTATATTAAATATAATTAATTATAATTTATATCTTTTATACTATATGTGATCCTAACATTAATATATAATTTTTACTTAGTTTAAGGATGCTATAGTTATATGGAACACTCGATATTAAATTTTATTAATTTATTATTAATATTATTTAGATAAATAAATGTGAAAATTTGCATAAAAAATCACAACAGAAAAGCTTTTGTGAAAGACTGGTGGGTTACGGGGGCACCACCTAAATACCAATCTTCTTAAATAGAATTTTCTTATAAGTGTAATTTAATTATATAATATATCACTCTGAATAAACCCAATAATAATAAATAATAAAATTATATAGTCTAAAATTAAAAATAAACATCTTAAATATCTTACTTTTCTTTATTAAACCCAAGTTTTAATTAGAAAAAAATAAAAAGTAAGCATCCGAAATACTGTATCTCAATTTTGGTTGATTGTTTAATTAGTCAAGTAAAGAATATAGGTATTCTAAATGCCTTTCCTTAATTTTTAGTTAATTACTTAATTATCAACAAAACTTTAATTGATAAATTTAATTTAATGTATGCCTAATAAAACTAAATTTATACTTCAAACTATTAAATTCATAATTTATGCATTACAACTTAATATGCATAATAAATAAATAAAATAATTAATTTAATTATTACAAAATAAAAATATGAATAATCAATTTTACATAATAATATAAATTGAATTTATAATAAATTTATCCAAATTAATCATGCATAATTCTTTAAATTCATAATCTTAACTATAAAAGACTTTAAATATTAATTTTGATAAAATAAATCCATACAAAAGTACATTTGGCCTAAGGGTAAAAGTGTTAAAAGTTGAAAATTTAGGTGCTGAGGTTTGAATCCCCTTCAAAAGTTGAACCTTTTTTTTTTTTTTTTTTTTCATTCAACAAATATGGATGACATGTTGTATGCCTTCAAGATTAGATCATTCAGTTAAATCGACCTGACCGAATTGCGACCCGTTAGAAACTTAATTATAATATTCGACTAATTTTTTGCTTTTCGGTCACTATTTTTAATGTTTCAAACGTCAATATTCTCAAAAAATTATATATACAAGTTAACTTTTAACTATAGTCGATATTTTTAATGTTTCAAAAGTTGATATTCTCAAAAAATTATATAAACAAGTTAATTTTTAACATAATATAATATCATAATACATCAAAAACTAAAAAAAATAAAAATAAATTTGAGTGCAAAATTTAAAATTTTCAAAATTCATAAATTTAAGGTAGAAACTTTTAAATTTTTAATCCCAAATATAAGTGTGAAAACACAGATTATACTTTAAATTATTAAAAAATCGAATGCAAAAGCCCCAAAAAGCTTACATCTCACTATTGATGTTTACTTATAGTATTAGAGTCAGTTGGAAGCTTTTCAAACTCTTTTAATCATTCCTTAATGGTAATTTAATAGAATAATAAGTTTAAGAGCTTTTTATCATGATTTCTCCTTCATTTATAGGTTTTTCTATAAAAAGTCAAATGAAGATTATAAAACAAGTTATTGCTCTCACTACAGTTACTAAAGGTTATCAAAGCACAATAATAAAAGTTGAACGATAGTTAAAAGAGTTATAGACTACTTTATAGGTGGTTACTGTTATAGGGCTTCTTTTTGCTATAATGGTGTTGCCTCGAAATGTGCCAAGTCTCTTACCCGACCAGCACTTTCTCTTCTACTCTTATTCTGTGCAGCCCAATATCAGTTCAGCTTTATGCACAATGCCATTATATTTTACGAAGATCTCTACCTTCGCCATTTTTACCACCACCATGAAAAAAAATGTAATCCAATGCCTCATTTGACTTCTCAGAGTTACGAGGATCCCAGTTCCCATCCAGATGATTCATCACTTGGCCACGATCAGCTCTATCTCTGGCCAACATGTCATACTGCCTTCTTATGCTATGATATCATTCAGGACTCAATCCATGCTTACTTGACCTATTGCCTTATTAAGCTTCTGCTCAATCACTATTTGTGTTGCTGTACACTGCCCGTCATTCACATCATTAAACATTATCTCGCGCGCATGATTTACTCTTCGCTCGCACCGAGCATCGCTCCTACATATTTTTACAGTGCGTCACTTGGCACTCTTTTGTGTCTATGGCTTCAAGCTTGTGTGCCTCTACACTGAACGTTCACTCTTCACTTGGTGCTCCCCTAATCTATGGCTTCATGCCGGTACGTCCATACTCATTGAGCGTCCCACTCGTCACTTGGCACTTACCTATGTCACTAGCCTTATGTCAGTGTGCCCATACACACTGAGCATTCTGCTCGTCACTTGGCACTCACCCCATGCTATTGGCCTCATGCTTGTGCACGCCCATGGTCTCATGCCTACGTGTATTGAGCATTCATTCTTGCACACTTGCTAACCCTAGTCAGTCCTGCATGTGCACATCTTGTGCATTGCCCTAGCATGTCTAAGCCTTATTTTGTGCTTATCTCTTTATGCTATTGTAGTGCGCTACGAATGCTTCGTTCAATGCCCGCTATTGCTACACGCTGTGCTTTGCACAGCGCGAGTCATGTCATTGTTGTGTGTTATGCTTCGTATATGCTGCACCTTGCATTGATTTTTCATAATGATCTTTAGCCCACTTAGTATCTTTTCGTCAGGCACTCATACTTTGAGTTTTTTCACTTAAGGTTCAGCCTTTAGTTCTAATATACTTCACTGGTTTTGTCCTTCCTTGGGCTTATCAGGAGGATAGCTCTAGTCCTCAACCATCTTATACGATGAGATAAACCTCATTGTTTATCACCCACACCCAGTCATTTCTAATCCTAACTAAAAATACTCATTCTAAACTAATCTTTCCCCAACTTAACATATCGATATTTAATGTTGTGCCAGTTATCACTAATAGTGGTTACCAACAACAATAAAAATTATTTCATGAATGATTTGTGGGATGAATGACAAGGGGGTTGGTAGATTAGTTGATGGAGGTGACATTGCTGCTGTTGTAACGCAACTCAAAAATTTACATTCACTCCCTGTATTTGTTGAAATCACATAAATTATTTACTTGAGATATATATTCTCCTCCAATTTCTATGTGTATCTACCTAAAATCCATTGTTCCAGCTTGATACTTTTACGAAATTTTTGATACTTTAAGAAAATATTAATTATAAGAATAATCCCATATTTTTCAAATAATTAATTATAGCAACAATAACATATTTTTCAAAGAATCTTAAAAATTTTATTATTAGATGGTGATTTTTTATCATTTTATACCAATTTATTATCCAACTAATTAATGAATTAATTGGCACATTACCTGAGATAAAAAAATAATAAAAAATAAATATTTAAAATGTGTAATATTACTCCTATTTCAAACAAGTGTATTATAGTATTAAAATCACCAAAATTTTAGTTATATTTTAGGAAATTTTGTTATATTTTATAAGTTTTTTTAATTAATGTGGTAATTAATGTGTTTATATTTTAATTTTGTAAAGAACTAAAAAATATAGTTTAAAATTTGAAAATTGAGAAACAAATTTAATAACGGTTGTGGTTAATTAATTGTAGCTTTATTTTATGGATTAATATTACATATATAAATCTCAATTGAGATGAGTATTCATGCATTAAATCTCAATAAGTAACACAATATTGTTACATTAATTGTAAAACACTAGAGCCAACAGTCATTCCAAAATTTTACTGAAAAATACATTTTAAATGAGATGACGTGCATTAATTAAATGATAAAAGGATGCAATAAATTAATTTAAAAATTATAAAAATTTATTATTTAATTAATATATGTCAATTTAACTGTCACATTATTTAAATTTTATTTTATAAAAAAATTTGAAAATGAATAACGTTATTAATATGTAATACACGAAGAATATTGTAGGTGTCATATTAATTAGGATGCAAAAAAAATCTCAATTATTTCATGTGCATAGTCTTATTGATATTTAAATAGTATTTGAGTCTTTAAATTTTTCATTAATTATTTTTTACAAATAAGGATCTGATTATCTATTTCCAATAACCTTTTTTTGCCCTATTAAAAATATTAAATTACGTTTTATTTTATTGAATTTTGGCAATCACAATATATAAAGGTGGAATATTTTAGCTATATATTTTAGTAAGAATTAAGAACTTATTTAATACAAATAAATAAAATTGTATTATTATTACTAAAATTCAAAGACCTAAGTCTTATTATGTCTATTGATCCCCAACCACCTTGACTAGAGGTGGTTGATATGTGTTGATTATTACAAATAAACCATAAAATAATTTTGTTGAGTGTACCCTTGCAATAATTAGACCATGGTATCTTAGAGCACAAACCATTTTTTTCTTTCTTCCGACTTAAGTGGTGATGATGCTTCTTCTTCTCACTGTTTCGGTTGTTGTTTCTTTGCTATTTTGACTGCTATTTCTACTGCATTCTGCTACTGTCCCTTGTTTCTGCTGCATTTTTTGCTGCTGTGTTCTTGCTATTTCTGCTGCATTGTAGCTGCTGTTTTTCCTTGCTGCTAGTCACTATTTGGTTTGCTGATTTTAGGTGTACTTTGCTGCTGCTTATTGTGGTTGCTTCAAATTGTGTTTCAAACAAAGAACTCAATATAATTGTAACAATGAATGCAACAGTAAGTAAAGTATTCAAAAAAAACATGATAACAAATAATAAATATTCAAATATATAAAAGAAACACATAATCTCATTAAATATATTAGAAAAAAAAGTCTCAAATAATATTAATCATAATTCAAAACTATCCAAATTCCTCATAATTTAATAATGTTATCATTTAAAAAGAAAATAACAACATTAATTCATTCATTGCAGCCAACAACATTATTATCATTCATTCATAGCTTTTACGTATTTGCAAAATAATTTTAAAGATAGCGTAAGTGTATAGAAGAAGGCAAAAAATAAAAGGGCAAATATAATGTTTTAGTAATAAATCAAATATCTATATCAAGAACCACAAAAATTTAAACAAATACAAGTTCGAAAAATAAAATTCAAAAAATATTATCATATTAATTTTAAACAGAATAAAATAATAAATATTTTATTTATAATAATTCTTTTAAGTATTTGCATAAAGTACACATTTAAACTAGTATATTTACACCCAAATAATATTTTCTTTTTAACATATCCAACCCAGTAATCAAATTCAATATATCTATAAAATTGAAATCAAAATTATTTTTTTTTAATATGAATACAATTATTAATTTATTGTATAATCAAATTTATAATTAAGAATAGTATTGTGATTTAAATTGTCACCTCTAAAACTTAAATGAACCAACTAATATTTAAAATAATGAAACTCATAAAAATCGAATATTTTAATATATGTATTGACGCAGAAGATAAAGCGAGAAATCTTAGAGGTGAAACCTAATACTAATTATGTTTGGATCTCGTTTCAAACTATATAGTATTTGATTTGGAGGAAAAGATGTACCATAAAGAATAATGCAAACGTTACTACAATAATACAGACAAGTATGGGCAAAAGAGACTAAAGAATTCAGTGTAACAAATCTTGTTTTTCGTTTGAATGAAAATGGGACCACTTTCTTCTCGATAGGCAAGAAAGTTTTTGTTGAACAAAATGATGATTATCATTCAAACGAATTTTTTGAATTTGTTCAATTGAATGTGCTGATTTATTTAATCGAATTAAAAAAAAGAAATTTAAAGGAGTTTTAAATTTTTTAGCCAAACGAATTGGAGAAAATTTATTCCACTGAATTGCACGTACAAAAAAGATTTTATACATTTTTTGTATTTTGTATTTTGTTTTTGGTTTGTTTATTTTTAGATTTAAAAAATAATTGGGAAGAGAGGGAGAGGCTTCTATTTGGGTGAATAAGTCATTGAAATTATATTCTCAAATCTCGTTTTCCTGCGTATCACATACATTTTCTTTTTATTTTTTTGGGCATTTTTTACTCGGCCCCTCCTAGCAGCACGGTAATTTTTCAAGACCGAATTCGACACCCACATTTTTCCTTCTTTGGTGGGATAAGGC
The DNA here is from genome assembly GCA_035221805.1 of Trichilia hirta. Taxonomy (NCBI): domain Eukaryota; kingdom Viridiplantae; phylum Streptophyta; class Magnoliopsida; order Sapindales; family Meliaceae; genus Trichilia; species Trichilia hirta. The sequence goes on along the minus strand of JAWDEX010000007.1, from coordinate 754,983 downwards.
CCAAGAAAAGTTAACTTTGCATTGCAGATGCTGCTACACACACCACACACACATATTTTGGGGGGTATTTTTTGCCCCGCCCTTCCCACCAACACTGTAATTTCTCGAGACCGAATTCGACACCCACAATTTTCCTTCTTCGGTGGGATAAGGCCAAAGAAAAATTAACCTAGCACTGCAGATTCTGCGTCACCCTTTTCTCCTATGCGCTGTTTGATCATGGAAGCTGTGGTTCCTAAACTGCCATCCTTCAATTCCTTATACCCTAATTATACTTTGAGAAGATTTCAGTTTAGAAAGTTTTATTCTTCTTCTATCACTGTATCCACTTCTACCGGCTCAGTTTCTCTTGGTCACATAACCCGACCCGATTTCCCAATCCTTCATCAGGTACTTGCTTTCTTCATTGCTGTTTCTTCTGCCTACACGGTGTTTATATTGTTGTTGTTGTTCAGGAGGTTAATGGGTCGAAGAAACTTGTCTACTTGGACAACGCGGCAACTTCTCAGAAACCAATTGCTGTGTTGAAAGCTTTGCAGAAATACTACGAAGCTTACAATTCGAATGTGCACCGGGGAATTCATTACTTAAGGTTTAGTATATTGGAGTTATGGTGTTTAATGAAAAATTGTTATGTACTTGAATTTCTGTAAAGACAATTTGGATTGTTGTTATTTTTTTTTTTGTGTGGATGTAGTGCAAAGGCGACGGAGGAGTATGAGTTGGCTAGAAAGAAAGTGGCAGCTTTTATAAATGCATCTGATTCTAGAGAGATTGTATTTACAAGAAATGCCACTGAAGCTATCAATCTTGTGGCCTATTCTTGGGGACTTTCTAATTTGAAAGAGGGCGATGAGGTATATTTTCAACTAGTTTGCTGAAATTATTGGTTTTGGGTTGTTTTCTAAATTCACTCGCTCTCTCCCTAATTTGTGCGGTATTGCAAGGTAAATGGTGTGTTTTGTAAATTACATGTTGATTCTGAAATTATGTTCGTTGGATTAATAGTTACAATAAAAAATGGAAGGAAAAGAAAATGGAGTGGAAAATAGTTTAAGGAATTATTGGTTTATCAGGACAAAATGTCTTGAAGACAGAAGGAAAGAGTTGTAGGGGTCAGAAACGGATATTGTAATTCAAATTGTTCTCTTACAGCGCTCTAAATAGTGTGCAAGCATGTTTCCCTCTTTCCGTTTTTCAAAAGATACTCAAAATATGATTTCCTAGGTCCAGAGCAGTGCAACATTCCCTTGTGACATTTTAAAGAACATATCATTGCAACTTGCTTAGTGTGTTCTCACAAGATTTAAATACTTCCTCTTTTCAGTGTTTTGTCAAAGCTTGGTGGAAAAATGGAATCTCTGGTTGTGATATTTAATCCCATACCCAAATTGATATTAAGTTTTTTTACTGTATTGTTGGACTAAATTATTTTTCTTTAATACTGTTCTTATGATGGACCCTGAATGTGGCTCTGAAAGCTATTCTACATATCCAGTTCAAGGTGCTGCATGACAATGTTTTTCTTGCAGATCATACTCACAGTTGCTGAACATCACAGTGCCCTTGTGCCCTGGCAACTTGTAGCTCAAAAGACTGGTGCAATTTTGAAGTTTTTGGATTTAAATGAAGATGAAATTCCGGATGTGGAAAAATTGAAGGAAACACTTTCAAGGAAGACAAAACTTGTAGTTGTCCATCATGTCTCAAATGTGCTTGGTAGGTTTCACATAACAGATACTTCAGCTAAGACAGTTGACTATAATTCTGCAGCAAATCTGCGTTCTTCTTGTCTATCATTTGTTTTCCTTTTTCCTTTTCTGTATTAATAGAATTTTTTCATCATAAATTGCTCTTTTGTTTCTTTACAATGAATATTAAAAAGCTTTTTCCATACTAGAATGACTGTGGAGGTATTGGAAGTCTCTGTTTAAACATTTGCTGTTGATTAATGCTGTATTTGCTATAGCTACTTGTACCAGGTTAGGCATGACTATTAATAGCCTGATTTTGGGTTGGATTTACCTGTTACGTTAAGAAGGCTCTTTTATTTTTGTTTTCAGGTTTGGATACCTGCTTTAGATTTAGTTTTTGGTCTGGCTTTCAAATGTTTTATCACTTAGGTTTGATTGGATTGTGAGTTAAATAATATTTAGTATGATATTTAATATGATCCTTATTATAACAACTTTGGTTTTAGTGCTGGCTCTGATCAACAGTTTATAGTCTATACTACCAACCACTTTTAGCTCCTTATTGCTTATGATGCATGGATTAAAATCATATCGTTGCGTATGGATTTTATATGTTTGTTAAAAGACTAAGATCAAGTCGGTTTCTGTAAGTTCACTTGATTAATGCATTTTAAGGTTTATTTACCAATACTATTGATTGGAGATCTGGGTAGGGATAATGATAAATACTGGATACATACAGTAAGAAATATTCATATTTTTGTTTTTCATTTTTCTGTAGCTTCCATTCTGCCTGTTGAAGAGATTGTGCAATGGGCGCATGATGTTGGAGCTAAAGTACTTGTAGATGCTTGTCAAAGTGTTCCTCACATGGTGGTTGATGTCCAGGGTCTTGAAGCTGATTTTCTTGTTGCTTCTTCTCACAAGGTCAGGTTTTTGCCTTGTGTACTGAATTATAAGCGTTATTAGTGAGTTATGAGATTAAAAAATAATTATGCTTCAGATGTGTGGGCCTACAGGCATTGGCTTCTTATATGGTAAGGGTGATCTCTTGTCAACCATGCCTCCATTTTTAGGTAAGCTTTTATTTCTTGAAGCTAGTATTCGAATTTTCTTTCTCTGGAAGTCATATTTTTCTTAGAGTTCTGTATATCTGTATCTGTGACAGGTGTTACAAGCATTCTCTGAAGTTGGTTCTAACATAACTTTTTTTTCGTTTTGGCTCTGCACAGGTGGTGGAGAAATGATTTCAGATGTGTTTCTAGATCATTCCACATATGCAGATCCTCCATCCAGGTTGGTGGGTTTGTTTAAACATTGACCAATATTTTGTATAAATATGCATGTAGTGGTTGCCTGCTAGCAGCTTTGTTTCGGTAACTTGCATTCATCACGTGTAAGTTAACATTACATCATCATCAGGATTTGTTAGAGTGGAGGTTGAACTTATGGCTTTTGTTCATATTAAGACTAAATTTATTTGCAAAACCAAGGGAGTTAGATATGGGAAGCATGACATAATATGACTTATGAGGGGAATTGCATTATGAAATTCTGAAAAGGTAAAAAGATTTGTCTACTCATTCTTAATGCCATTTAGTGTGTATTTCTTTTGGGTTATTTATTTGGTCAGTTTTCTATTGCTTTGCAAAATCATTTTATAGGGTTTTTAGTATTTGGTGCCTTTTAGCGTTCCAAGCAAGTGATCTCTCCTTTTTCTTTTGTTATGCATCAACATCTCTGCAAATTGAGTGCTGATCATGTTTTTATTCTTATGCCAGTGAAAAAAATTGGTCATGGAGATATCTCCTTGAGAGGCCTGATTCCTCTCTCTTTTACTTCCAAAGTAGTTCCTTTTTGGAAGACAATGTAGAAACAATATCTGTTTAGTTGTTATATAAGTCGAAAAATCACTTTGGCAATTAACGTTCAAAATCTGCAATCATTGTTTTTGAACAGAAATTGAGTCTACTACTAATAGTGATGCAATTGTTGCATTTGGATATGATTAAAGCAATTGTTGCATTTGGTTACAATTAAAAGCAATTGTAGCCTACTTTTTCTTAACTTTGATGATACTTTTTTCAGCTCTTGTAGTAATGGACTTTTTATTCTTTTAAATGTGATCATTTTTAACACCATGCATCATAGATTCGAATGGTAGATATCATGTGCATTTTATTGAACTTTGCTTCTGGTACACATACTCTTCCTTGGCTTTTAAAGCACTATATATTAAATTTTAGCAAGCCATGTTGTTATCATTGTTAGGAACCTTAAATTTACTGGCAATTCTCCTTAAATTATGTTAAAGATCATCGTACTGTAATGCATATAGTAGTTGAAGAAAATAATTTTTTAATCGCTTAATTTTTACTTAATTTTTTATAAGACAGAATTATATGTTATGTGTTATCTTTTATGCATTTTATTGTATAACTAACATTTTTTCTGGATCAGATTTGAAGCTGGAACACCAGCAATTGGGGAAGCAATTGGATTGGGAGCAGCAATTGATTATTTGACAGCAATTGGCATGCAGAGGATCCATGAATATGAGGTAAAGCGGATTTTTCAACCTTTTGCTTCTCCTATTCTAATAATAACAATGTCAAGCAGATAATTTACAACCTTTCGGGAGAAAAAATCTTTTACCATCTCATCCATTATCTCACACTTCTCACCCAAGAATGGCAGAGTTTGAACTTTTTTTATCCTCAAAAGAATCCATAGTTAAATATTCGAGACAATATACGTATTGGAGAGAAAAAATACTAAAAAAGTGAAAATAGAGAGGAAAATCCTTCACTAATAGCAATCTGTGAAAAGACACAACTTGCGGCCTTCTTACCTGCAAATATAGAAGGAAACCAATTGGACAGCCTCTTCCTGGTCAGCACTGTAAAATAGTAGATTCTTATGCTAGTTTCAATCGTTTCTTTTTACTTTTTATTAGATGGAGCTAGCCAAGTACTTATACGAAAGCCTCTTATCTGTTTCTAATATTCGCATCTACGGACCCAAACCTTCTGAGCATGTTAAACGTGCTGCTCTCTGTTCTTTCAACGTTGAAAGCATTCACCCAACAGATGTAGCAACTATACTGGACCAACAGGCAAGTAATCGTCTTTCCTTTTGATACTGAGACTAACTAGTAGAGAAAGACTTGCTTCATAACTGATTGAAAGAAGAATAGCAACTCACCTACCTAGTTAACATTCAATGTCAGCATGGAGTGGCCATCCGATCTGGTCATCATTGTACGCAACCTCTCCATCGGTATTTAGGAGTGAATGCAAGTGCTCGCACTAGTCTTTACTTTTACAATACAAAAGAAGATGTTGATGATTTCATCCACGCTCTCAATGAAACTGTGAGCTTCTTTAATATGTTCAAGTAGAGTAGAGTTGAGTAGTTCTCTACTTGAAAATCAACACACTTTTTGAATCAACTGTTCAATCCGTGTGTACTGTATTTTTATGTAACCCAGTTTTGATAGATACCCTTAAAAGTTTGAGAAGAAAAAGTCCAGAAATTATTATTTGCTTTGACAAATATTCCTCCTCATGTTTGATAGTTTAAATAAAAATAAAAATATTTTATTTTAATAGATAAGATAATCTAATTGCATGTATTTATTTATTTATTTTTTTAAATTTTATTACTATAGCATTGGCTTGTGATGGTGATTTTTTAAAATTTTGGGTGTAAGTTTAAGAATGTGCGGAAGCAAAACGTATCCTTTAAGGTAAATTTATTTCTCTGTTTTATGAACCATTTTCAAAAGCGCAGAATCGAACAATTATTGTATCTGTTTTCAGAAAACAAACGTTTAAAACAGCAAGTGAAAAATAATAACAGCCTTAAAATTATCAATGGATGAAGGTTTGGTAAAATTTACACTTGATGATAGTTTAAACTTAATTTGATAAAATCCTAGAGAATTTTATTTCAAATGATTGTTCAAGACTTCGTGATGAATATTTGACAGTGTAAAACCTTGGGAGGATAATTGAGGCAATTCTAGTAATAAGATCCATGCATTATCTCAATTTCAGGATCTCTACCATTCATTTCAGTTAATAGAATGGTGAAATTGGAATTATTCCCTTTTATGATATCCAAAAGAAAATGGAAACTCATAGGTCAACAAATGTCATATTGTCCTCACAAAATTGTCCTCTGTGCCAAAAGGAAATTAAAACAAAGGTTAGAGCTATTGCCTTTTCAGTGTGGGAAGCGAACAATCGTACATCTCTGCATGCGCCATGTTATCCTGAGCTTATACGAAGTCTGCTTTGTCAAATCAACAATATAATCGTTAGTTCGTGATCAAATCTCTCGCTCTAAATCACAAGCATACATAATCCATGGATTACGGAGGCACAAAAAGACACTACCTATTGAATTGTATAATAGAGGGGAAAAGAATATGTGAAATCTGTCAATGAAACTCGCCATTGCCATTCACCAGTTTCTTTCGCTTGCCTCTGAACAGCATGAAATAGGCAATCTAGACTGTATAACACTAATCCTAACATGCATTGCACATCCTCCTCCTGTAAAACAAAAGGTCCAATCCAATAAACTCTCAGCAACTGGTCATTCTCATATTTGTTTCTCATGCCATGCAAGTATAAAATCAGATCAAGCTCCCTGTATTAAGGAAAGATGGCAAGAAAGTTACAGATAATTAAAGAAGCTAGACATCTGCGTATCTCAATGTGTGCAACTTTCCCGGGAGAAAGTTATGTCAACAGAATGCTTAAGCGCACAATACATGAGGTAAGTAAATATTTTACCACCAGGTTGAAGCCATAATAATACAGAGGAAGAAAATGGACCACAAAAATTTTTCTTACCAGACCCTGGCCAATGTAAATTTGGTATTGCATAATTCTTTTCTCAACCTCCACAATGGTTAGTCTCCTTTGTTGCCGAGCAACACCCTTATAATCTTTAAGGCTGTTGCAAGAATCCTGATTTATAGAACTACCAGGCTGGATCTATAACAGCCCTAGATCCTGATTTATAGAAGCAAGAAAATCAAAAAGCAAGAAAATAGCTGGCTCTTGCAATAAGACAAATATCAAAGTTTGGCATGCCAGCGTATGGTTCCATATTCCTCCATGCAAAGTGTTAAAATACTTTTGGTTAACATCAATTCATGACATTAATACTGATCTATATTAGAATGTTGTGGGACTGATCTATATTAAATGGAATACCACAAAGATTTTCCTGCCGGAGAAAGTTAAAGAGTTCTAAATGCTTGTAATAATAAAAGGCCTGTTTAATAATTTCCTGCTTAGATCTAGAGAAACGGTAATATTGCATTTCTAAATGATCCATACTACATGCATTTCTAAATGACATGTATCACTAGAATCATCCTTAAACAGCCTCACAGTACAACATATCCAACTGGGTTAGAGTATGAGGAATCATCATATTCATGAAATCAGTTGGCTTACTGAATCCATCCAGATCAAATTATTCAGAGTTCAGAACCTTGATCCTATTCACAACCAGTCTAGAGATGGCTTAAAGCACCCACACATATCAACGTGTGAACAATACTGTAAGCACATAAAATGTGAACCCTCCATCCTCATTTGAAATATAACATTTATAATCCAAAGGAGAGAAACATATTCTCGTCTAAATTCTCAACTACTAGCAATCCTGTATAACGAAAGGAATTTAACAATATACAACATTTTGAAAGAACAGAGAGGAGAAGTAAACGGATATTCTTTATTATTGCTTCAGTAATTTTTCACAAGTGTAGCATTTTTGTAAAATATTCTACCTTGCCATTCAAGCTGTACCAGAATAGTTTAAAAGAAAAAGTTTCGAAGTTTGGATATCAGGAAAAAAAAGTGTATATTAACTACAAAACAAATATTGTTGTTCAAAGAAATGATAGTATACTGGAGAACTACATTTCCTAGTTGAAAAGATGGAGCTTAAGAACTACAACACAGAAAACACGTGTTCTCACAGAAAGCAGTGAGCCTAGACCTGTTGATAGCAACATATATGTCAAGACACATTAAATGCAATGATGACAACAAGTTGGCATTTCATGGAAAACTCAAACAAACAGACTGATTTTGCATGATGAGACACGCCACTGAAACGTTTTAAAAATGAGAGACATTCTGGCCAATGCAAGCTCCCCATTTTAGAAGATTCTGAATAGGATGCATAAGTTCCTTTTCATACCTACATTCATATCAACACACGTGCTGCTGTAGTTAATATGTAAGAAGGAAAAATAACAATTCAAACAACACTAAAAAGGAGATAATTGAAGTTACCAATTCTGAGATCATTTAGGAGTACAGACACAAAAATTTGTCAATTGTCGATAATCAATTGAGGAACTTTCCAGATATATTTACGTGTCTAATGATTTAGGATTAATTTTTGAGATGGGAAAAAGTTAAACAAGAAGGAAATATAAAATACAAAAAGCAGGGTGTGTATTGGAAAAAAAGAAAAGAATAAGAAATGGATAATAAGGAGGAAGGGGAAGAAAGATGGAGAGAATTAGGGGAAACAAGCAATATTCATCAATAATTAATTCCTTTATTTCTAAGACTGGATGTGTTTCAGGGAAGAAAGATGGAAAGAATTAGGGGAAGCAAGCAAATTGATCAATAATTAATTCCTTTATTTCTAAGACTGGATGCATTTCATTTTGTCTTCCCACTGCTTCTCAAGAATAATACCGTGACTAAAAGTTTTGCAACCCATATTGGTGTTTGTTTAATGCATTATTTTAAAAAGTTGAAAGACAAGGAAGGAGGATGAACTTTGAGCCAGCGTATAGAATCTACAACAGAACATTTCTTGATTGCTATTATGCAAGTGCCTTTAACCACATTATTGTTTTAAACATTGATATTAACAGCCAATTAGGAATCAAAGAAGATCCACCTGGACATAACAATTTCAAGCATTTCCTGGTCTGATGCATTCTCACTTTTCACCTTTTGTCTGCTCACTAAAAGCCAAAAACATCCTGCATACCAGCAAGATAAATACAATAAGGTCTTACCAATATCAAGCCCAAAAATGGTCACATATTTCATATTAGGATGTCAAATCAGAGATCTACTGTCAACTGATGCACGCCCACATGTATGCTCCAATACCAGGAACACATTAGGAAAAAGAAATTTAAGACCAATTGCGGTCATTTTACAAAAGAGAAGTACTAAATATTTCCCATTGTCATGGCCACCAAAATAACGAGGGAGAACTCAGGTTTCAGATAAAATTAGAGTTTCTATCTCTACAACATCACAACCACCATTATCAATTATCATCTTTCAC
>JAWDEX010000007.1:697753-722204 GCA_035221805.1 Trichilia hirta | reverse complement strand
ATATCAGGCAAACCTGTGCCAAGAATGTAGCCGAAGAAGATCTCAAGGTAGTCAAAACAGTTATCCTCTCAGATATGTGAGCCGATGCTAATTGGCATAAATGTTTAATAGAAGAACTCTCAGCATTACAATCTCGTACCAACTGAGCTGTTCCCCTGAGAAAAGCTAATGGTCCTCTCTCAAAGATCATGAAATATACTTTCTGAGCATTAGATCCCTAAATGAAGAAGAAAAATTATATAGAATTACGAAATAACTACGTAAATAATTGCATCGAATGTGCCTTACTAACCTCTGATTTAGATTGCCAAAATTCCAAATTCTTCCGGATATTATGCAAATTTGAAAAACTGTGCACCATTATATCTTGCAATACATCATATATCCTACATGCTTCTGTCATAACCCTGCATATGCACATCAAAAACATATCTAAAGAACTTCTAACAATTCAACATGAATTAATGTTGAAACAAAACAAAAAATTGCACCTTTACAGCATTTCAGAGAAAAACGTCAACAAAAACTGCTTCTAGAAGTCTAATTGTCTAAAGCACTTACTATAAAATATGTAACATCGCAAAAAATAATTTCCGAAAACAAGTAAATAGTAACTAAGTTCAACTCAACAAGTTACTTTAAGCATTTCCTTCGCAAGATAATTAATTTCTTTTCATTTTCTAGTGAGCCAAACAAATCCCCAAGAAAAAGAAAAAAGAAATGGAGAAGAGAACATACACAGAGGATTCAGACGAATGCAAAAGCAATGGGAGCGGAAGAGAATCCCTGCGTTTGCGTGACGCTTGACTATATAAATTTGAGATTTTCCCGAGAAAATTCGAACTGGAATAAGTAAAGAAGGTGGTAACTCGGTTCCAAACATAATCTGAGTAGAATGCAATTAAGATTTTCGTTCCGTTCAATTCGTTTTGTCCTTCAGCTTTCGATTGATCCTCCATCTTTGAGTCGTTTAATTTCTTACTCTCCATATCGGAGCCCTGACGCTTTGTGCTAGCTTTGAAGTGCAACTGAAGGTTCAGGAATTTGAATGCTTAATTTCCAGTGTACATCAATGGCCTCGTCTTATTATTGAAATTACGTTATAGCCCCTCCCTTTTCATTTTCCCTCTATATAAAAACTATTTCTATCAAATATGTTCCGAGGATTGGCAATTTGTAAAACTATCCTGATCTTTGGAAACTTTATAGTCCCATCCCAAATTGGTACTAAAATACCAAACTATCCACGACCTAAAATATAAACTCGAGATTTGCACTGGGAAACCGCAACCACCACCGTCACCGTGAAAACCAAGCGGTAAACGGCCAAAAATGGAATGGGGACGAGTACTTGTCTATTAATTTGAAATCACATATGTATTTATTATAAAATTTATTAATTATTATTTATACTAATCATAATAAAATAAAATTTATAAATTATTATTAGATGATCTCATTGAAGAGTCTCGTCAAATTTTTCTTATTTATATAAATTTAAGTATTTTTTTTTTTCAGAAATTTGAATGAATCTTAATTGAAATGACTTGTAAATAAGTTTAAATAATTAATACTATGAAACATATAAATTTTTTATACAAACTTCTAATAATTAATAGAATGACATAATTAATTTTATTAATTTTATAAAATATAAGGTAATAATATAATAATACTGTATTCATTTGTATGATTGTAAATGTTTGTATGGTTAGCATATCTTTTTATTTATATATATAAATTAAGTTATTAACTTTTGTTCATATGAAGTTATTTATGAATATTAATATAGTATAATGCAATTTATTTTTAAATATTAACATTACAATTAGAGGAAGAAAAATTTTAATTCTATTTATTTAAATAATATTAAAAATAAAAATTATCGTATACAAATTAATATAACAATTAATACAATATAATTACATTATTGCTATATAATATTTTATTTTAAATTTTTTCTAATAAAATACAAGATATATGATAATAGAGTAGTATTAGAGATACAAACTCTTCGTATAAATTCATGAATAAAAACTGATGTAAAATAATATTATTACTTTATGAAATATAAAATTATGCGATTAATAATAATAAATAATATAGACTGAGTACGAATCAATACTATTATATTAAATTAATTTGTATACATAAGCTTTTATAATAAAAAAAAAATTATAATTTTAATATTATTTATGATAATAATATAATTTTGCAACGTTAATTTGTAAATAATTGAGCTTGTGCTAGTACTCAAACAGAGATGCATGTTATTTTTTATACTACAACAAAATATTTAATTGAACCTTCAAGAGCTTGAAATTTATATTTCCAGTGCTATTAATTATAGTATAGTCGAAGAATATGCTTTGAATCCTTAAGTTACAAACTCATATGTATAATATAATTGATTTCTATTTAATCTACATTATTTATTATTAATAATAATTATTATTTTAATAATATTATTTTATATATATGTATGTATGTATGTATAAATTTATATTTTTAACGCTACATTTTCAGAAAAACATATACACAGTAAAAGGTGATAGGTATAATTTACAAAGTAAAAGTAAGATAATATGAAGAATTATTTCTTTATTTCAAAATAAAATAAAAATAATTATTAAAATCTAAAAAATTATATTAATAATTTTATTCATTTTATAATTTTTATTTTAGAATAAAATTAAATAATGTAGTAAGTGAGTTAGTATTTACTTATTAAATAGTAAATTTGTATAATTTTAAAATTATTTATAAATATTTCTTATTATTTATTGAATATATACAACCCTTTAAAATGTATTATTGGATTAAAATTTTAGAATGAGCAGTATTATTTTATTTTAATAATATATTAATTATATAATTTCAAGTTGACGCATTAATTGGAATAAATAAATAAATAATTTGTTTTTTTAATTTGTATTGACTCTTTGCCACGACGCAACAACGTCCGTTTCTTTCATTTGACGGTCCAAATGCTTAATGATTAAGCAATGTACGTAAACTGAAAAAGCAAGTAATTGGGAAGAACTAAATCACCACGTCACATAACAACCAATGAGAAGCTCTATTTGGACCTAAAACTTATAACCAATGGGCTGTTAACCGGCGTCAACGTCCAGCGGTTGACCCCAAACGCATACTATTCTTTCTGAACGATACGTTTCCAATTCCGACTTCCTTGTCTGTTTGTTAATAACATCTGGGTCCCCGTATTACTATACTTCTTCAAATAATATGAGTCTTTTAATATATATTTAAATAAGTCACTAATTTTTTTTTGTTTCAGAAAGTCCCTAACTCCTATTGATAATTAAAATTTATTATTGTAATTGTGAATATTGACCCAAATATAAGAGAATGCAATCGTAAAAGAAAAAAGGAGTATATATAAACAAATATTAAAAGTTATTTTAATTATTTAAGTTAGTAAAAGAACTATTTACGATCGAGATAATTAAATCATCTTTACTATAACAATATATAATTTTTAAAAAAGAAAAAGAATAATTAAACTTATTTTAAGGCCATTTTAGTTATTTTAACATATATAAACAAAAAATCTATTTGCAAAAATATAATCATTAACATTTTACTACATGAACATTAGATTTAAATTTTATTCGTATCATACACTAATATTGTAAATATAACCTATCTACTAAATCTCAGATAAAAATCAAAGTTCTCGATAAAATATTTTAAAAATATATTATAATAGAATAAATTAAACTCTCAAATAATTATCATTTTTAAAAAAGTTTTTTAAGCTATATTATAATGTTAAGTATACAAAACGAACATGATAAAATATTTTTAGTTAATAAAAATATAAAATTATTATAATTAAAAAAGTTAGCAATATAAATCATGGAGTAATTAATACTATCACAACACATGCCACGTTAATTTATACACAAAAAGTTTATATAAAAAATTTATATAATTAATATTATTTATATTGTAAATTTAAAATTTCAATTAATAGTAGAATTGCTTCCTCCAAGTATGAGTGGAATCATTCATTATTGAAAGAAAATTCATGGGTGCTATATTATAATAATGTAAGTCTAAATTTTTAAATAATTGTCTTTATAAAAAAAGATTTCTAAAATACATTAGAATAGTACAAATTTAAACTCTTGTTAGATGCTTGATTATAAAATTAATAATCAAAAAATTTTAAAATAAGATTTCTTAAGCTATACTATAATATCATAAATGTAAACTTCCTGTATATTCCGATTAGTAATTAAAAATTGAAAAAAAGAAAAAGAAAAAGAAAAAGAAAAGATCAGCGACATATTTGATACAAACGAAATAACTATGTCAAAATTTAATAAACCACACAAAGTGTGGTTCTGAATGTTATTAACCCATTTCAGTGTCGATATAAACCGTTGGTATTGTCCGTTCCGTCTTAGGAATATCGACGGTTGTAAGAAAATATCTGATCAGAATTAAAGAAACGGAATCAATGGCGAAACCAGGAGGTCTTAGTGATATTCAGGGAACGCCCAACAGCGTGGAGATCGAAAATCTCGGTCGTTTCGCCGTCGACGAGCATAACAAAAAGGAGGTTTCTCCTTCTCTTCCCTTTGTTGAATTCATCGAAACGATGGCGTTTTGGGAGTAAATTGTGAGATTAATTGATATTTCCATTTTTTTTTTCAGAATGCAATGTTGCAGTTTGTAAAAGTGTTGAAGGCGCAGCAGCAGGTGGTTTCTGGGACATTGTACCACTTAAAGTTGGAGGCAGTTGATGGTGATAAGAAGAAAGTGTATGAAGCGAAGGTCTGGGAGAAGCCATGGATGAAATTCAAAGAGTTGACAGAATTCAAACTCATTGGTGATGCCCCTGCTGACGCTGACGCGTAGCTTGGTAATAATCATCTAGAACTGTTACTTTTGTTGAATTAGTTGTAAATAATTTGATGATCTAATTGTTTCCATTGCAAAATACAAATCATCCTATTCAAAGATTGGGGATATGGGATTGAAAAGTTTAACACTTTCTGTGTTTTCTGAAAGTTAATTGTTGTTGTGAAATGCTATAGAAGTTGTGTTCAGTTTTGTGATTTAACATTGTCATGGTTTAATGTCTTTTTGTTGATATGGGCAATAGGTATGTAACTTGTGTGATACTGTTCACAATGTTCTCCATCATTTTTCTGCATTTCTACCGTCTTTACTAAAAATTTCTTGAGAACAACGATGGTTCTTGCTCTTGGATGGTTAGGAGGATCAGTGGAGATATTGTATATAATTAGGCTAGGAATATTAATCAGAAGCTTGTACATGTTATCCTTGTTCTTTTGTTGCCTATCTTACGTCAAAACCAAAAAATTTTATCATACACTTTAATATAATCGTCAATTTGGCATATTATGTCCCTGTGCAGGGGTTTCAATTTTAGTTTCATAATCCTTTCTCATTGTAGCCAAAAAAAATACATTTTGGTATCTGACATACCGCAGACACCTATGGTTACTTCAGATCTTAGCTAGGAAGTTTCCACCTTTGTTAATGGTACGCATGAAGATAGGCAAGATTATGGTAAATATCACCTCGCACTTTTGAAGCTCTTTCTACTTCCTCCTCGTTACTTGGCTTTTCCATTATAAGCTCTTCAGTATCTAAATTTTTTTCCTACTAAGCAAACATCAAATATCTTTTCCTTTTGCTACTAATATTGCTACATTTCTTTTAGCCGTTGTGTATGTACTCTTCGGTACCTAACTTTTCTTGCTATTAAGAATACATCAAATGTCTTTTTCTTTTACTATTCCTTTGTCGTAACTGTTCTTTTTTAAAAGTCATTACCTACTTGTTTTCTAAATGATCTGGAAAAAAAGATTGGACACAGTATATATCTCTAAATGACACGAATTTGTGCACAAATTGTCAGACGTGGCCATAATGTTAGTTACAAATTGATTATAAGATTTCGTAAGGTCTACAATTTGGAAGATTTTGAGATGTATCAGTATGTAAATTCATAGGAAACTTTGTAAACGTAGCATTTTTTGTGCAATCTTGCTGCCCATAGTAAGAGTGGAACCTTCAGTTCTCAATTTTCACTGCCCTGTCAAGTTGCATATCATTGTTACGCCATAAATTAAATATAAATACAGCCTTATATTTATGCGTCAAGAGAACTACTTATAATGTCACTCATTTATAGACCTTTATTTATCAAATGATATACAATACTTTCAATCTTCAACATTTCATTATAAAGAACGGCAATTATCCAAACATTTTTCTTACCATAGAGCTCTGCAATATAATTTATTGAATGTAATTATAGGAGGAGGTGGTGCTAATACAGCTTATACTTCTTTCTGAACCCATACTTCAGTGGTGTGGGTAGTTGCCAATTTCACTTTAGATTCTTGAATTGGATTAAATGGAATTAGCTGTTGGAACATTTTGCGGCAAACTTCTTATAAGTTGCATATAATAACCGGTACAGTTTTGACTACTGGTATTAATAGCGTCTTCATATTATTTTCAGGTGATTGAAGATTCCATGTAGCTTGCATTGTAATGTATCAAACTCGGAGAGCATAAGATATAAAACTATGTATGTTTATTTTGTTTAAATAAAAGAAACTGACTCATGAGTTTGGCTTTATTTATAACCTTTTGCAAGCAATATTTGTGGATAAAAATATATTTCTTATGTATGGTGCAGCCACTCGGTT
Source organism: Trichilia hirta (assembly GCA_035221805.1). Lineage (NCBI taxonomy): Eukaryota > Viridiplantae > Streptophyta > Magnoliopsida > Sapindales > Meliaceae > Trichilia > Trichilia hirta. Next base: position 715,485 of record JAWDEX010000007.1, on the reverse strand, counting down.
GAACTTTAATAAAACTGTGTATTTTGATTAACCTTTCATACAATGATGCCTAGTTATCATGTGGAAGATTAGATATACAAAGTGAATGGATAATATCAGCAAGTTTCAAATTAATGAGATGTTTATTGCAAAACAGTAAGTGACGGTCTTTTCAGATTAGAACAGAAGTGTGAAAATATATGTAAATCTATGAAACAATGTTGCCTGAGCAATTGCCAGAAAAATCTCTCAATCATGTAGGAATTGGTCCATATATAATACATAAATTCCCAGCATGCTACGAAGAGATGTAAGCACGAGTCGGAGTAAATGATTCAAGAAAGAGCAATAAAACTAGGTTACCCATCAAACGAAATCATTTGGGTGTTCCTTCTGATCTTTCAAGTCTCCGTGCAGACTATCTCTTTAATATGAAATTTTTAATCTCTCTTCAGATAAATATAGAATGTATTAATTCATCTATGCTGGGTGGGTGATGACAAAAGATCAAGAAATTCAGTATAGAAACAGGGATATCCTCAATCAAGGGTGTTCCGTAAAAACCCTTGCTTACAGAAAAGTGCAATATATTTGAGCTATGAAACCATGACTAAATAACGTGTTTTAAAGATAAATTTTAATAAAATAATAAACAAGAAGAAAAAGAACATAATTATTAATACATCAATGTGGATGATGAAAACATAGATTTTACCCAAGCAGAGCATATTATACAGTGAAAGACAATGAATAGTGTGGGATTAATACACTACCAATTTTCCAACAATGACCTTGGCCTATTATGTTCATTATCATTCTGAAACAGACTCATACATTAAGATACAGATGGGAAATAGAAAGGTGAATAATACAAGGCATTCAAGTACAACAAGGTTTTGATTACAACCTTTTCTTTATAACTCCTAGCAAAATAAAGAGAAAGAAGGCAAAGAAGAAATTTAGGAACAAGAACAGAAAATATGAGACGATGACAATTTTATAATCATATAAAAATCTCAAAATAAAAAATCCTAGAATAATTTCATTCTCATAAGTAATTTAATCTGTCAAATTGAAATCAATTAATAACACAAAGGTTGACAATATTAGTAGTGAGGTTTTATGAATCCATAAACAAAAAAGAAAACGGATTCATATTAATTAGTTCCCTAATAGATGGATAACTCAAAAAAGTAATAAGATATTCATTAATATTATTACAATTTAAATTTAAATATATATATATATTTTTTAAATTTATTGATACAATACCCCCCCGTGTAAATATATTGCCTAAATTTATATCTATATATTATATATTTTTACAAATAAATAATTTATTGATTAATCTTAAAATAATTAAAAAATAGCTAAATTTATATTATGTGTTTTTACATGTAAATAATTTATTAACTCATCTTAAAATAATTAAAAAAATATCTATGATATAATATCTTTTATGATAATATTATTTCTAAAGTTTTCAATTTGACAGATTTCTTTTTCTCCTTTTCCCTCCTACTCAGGAAGAGTTATTATTATATTTATTATTTTGCTTAATTTCACTTACATCCTCAAACTCTCTTTTATATAAATACCTTCTGAACTGATAATTGTAAAAGTACTCTCAATATACCTGCTCAATTAATATGGTTTAATAAAAGAAACTATATTATAAACTATCGTAGATTATGCTTAGAAGCTGAGGACTTACTGATAATGAAAGTTCTGTCTTAGGGTCTATGTTAAGATTAAAGGCAAGGTTTGTTCCAATAATAAAAATCTTATTACAATAATGTAAAGAAATATCAAGAGATTTAATTTTTTATTAGACTTTAATATCAATCCTTTCATTTTTTTTATTTTTTTTTTGTATATAAATTCTCTTAATAAATTATTTTTTATTCATCAAAACACAATTATATACACCAAAATAATTAAATGTACATCAATTTTTTTAATTAAATACCCAAACCTTGTCCTTCCGCTAAACATCCTACCTACCATCTTTTTCAGACCACTGTCTTCCCATCTATCCATCCCATAGCAATATATTTTCCAAAAAGGAATGTGTAAACCTTTGAGATTTTTTGTTAAGCAACCCTACTTGTACCATTATATTACTTGGTACTCAGCCTTCATCATAATCGTCCTCGTCCTCATCTATCCATCTACTTAAGTTAGCAAGTTGAATCGGATCAAGTCCCATCTTTTCAATGTGTGAGTAGCCAGGGCATATACTTCAGGCTTCGCTCCAGGAATAACCTTTGTCGTTACAGTAGCCTGTGTAGGAACCGGTATGGCTTTTGAGTCCCCGTTCTCATCCAAGTCCATATTAGGGTCAATGTTTATAACAGGCATTTTTGTATCGCTAGCTGCAATGTTATCCTTTGGCTGTTTAGGTTCTTCAGCACTGGACTGTCTTTCATAGCTTCCATTGGGCTTGTCCTGGTGATCTGAAAGGTGTTGATCATCTTCTAGCTTTTCATAATGTGCATACATCTCTTTCTCTACTACTGTTTAAATACCTCGCCCATGGCCTTTGCCTTGGCCCCTACCCTTTCCTCTACCACTGACACTAGTACGGCTAGCCTCGCACTGCAACAGGGTAAAAAAATCATGGTGAAATAAAGTGCATTCACTTAGCACAATATCAATTGAATCATGATAATATACGAGTATTGCCACCCTTTAGAGATAAGAAATGTCTGCATTTTCAAATAATGCAGTAATAAGAGTTTCCGGCTCAAGCAGATGAAACGTCCAATAAAAGTAAAGTTACAACTTGTCATCATAAGAACTTGATGAACAAAATATGCACAACTTAATTTGATAAACAATGGGTTGAACTACAAGGGGAAATACTAACCATTCTGCTCTTCTTGGACTCATCACCAGTGTCTTCATCATCAACTTTCCTGTTAAAAAAATTAAAAAATTATTAGTTTTCAAATATATCAGGAATCTTTTGTATGCCAACAATATGATCACATTCCCAAACCTTCTTTTGGCAACAGAATGTTCCTCACCGGCAGTAGCAGAACCACCCAAATCAGGAACCTTGCCCACTATTTCTCTCAGAAAATCAAAAATATTGAATTTCTGTACACATTGCTTTCTCTAAATTAACAAATTAAACTAGTCAGTCTCAGAGCATTTAAGGAAAGAGGAAAAAGAAAAACAAATCCTTTTCCAAATCTAAAATAGATCCCATCTTCGGATAGAAGCAAGTGAACTAACACATCTATAATATTCTTTTGCTCTCATGGCCAGATACAATACATAAATAAAAATGACACTACACGCTTGTCTGGCTAGTAACCCTAAAGCGCATACCAGAGCAGTAATTGTTGAAAATATTTTAGAAAAAAAATTATTTTTATTGCACAGCATCTGAAACAATAACGTGCATGTAGTAATACAAAAGGAAATTCAAACCATAAAGAACAAATGAACAATACAAAATTACTTACAGGTGGAAGGAATTCATGGTCTTTGCTCCCCTCTTCCAAGTAATATCATATGTTCGGCTGCAGAGATCTTGTAAAAATAGTTCCAAAGCTTTATCTGTACATTGTATGCATCAAGAGTAATTATCACAATAATAAGAGAACAGCAATACTGCAAGTTTTATATCTAATAAATAACTCAGGGCACAAATTCCCTTAACTATTAGGAATATAGACTACTGTGAGTAATGATACAGATGTCAAAATCACTCACAAGCAAGAAGAGGCACAGCATTTGTAATCTTCCCAACATCCTCATCAGTTTGCATAATCTTCTTTATTCAAGCCTGAGAAATAATAAACTCAACTCATCTCCATTGGATAACATGATCAAAGTTATAAATCCATTTTATTACATTTATATGATATATTTATGGAAGTGTGCACGTTTGTTCTTCTACTCCGACATATTAAGGGTGATTTGTATTGTTTCCGTATCAACAAGAAGACCAAAATGCCCCCGCTTTAGTTTATATTTCCGATATGTTTAGAGAACAACTGAAACCCTAGTACTCCAAATATTTAATGAACTCAATGAACCAATATTTCAGCACCCGAAACTTGAGCCTTCTCTTTCTTTTGGAGATAATTTTTTTTCTATTTTTTAAGTCATTAAATAAGTAATATCCCATCTTGTTAATGTTTGTGTTTTTCAATCTCCTACTTATTAGCAGACATTCTTATTGTCTCCATGCCAAGAAGAAGACGAGAAGTGTCCTTCTTTAGTTTTCTCCTCCGGCATGTTTAGAATGCAACTTGGAGGTCAATAGAACCTGTTCAATATAATATTATTTCAACATTCATTCCTTACCTCAACCTAGTTTAAAAGCATTAAATATCTAATTTGATATGTAGAACCAATCTAAAATAATACAAACCAGTGTATTGGTGTGGTTTATGTATAATTATTCAATGATTCTTGTAAAGTCAGGAAGGAATTTGCTCTTATTACGTATACGGTGGCCAACACAAAAGAAACAACCATGATATGTTTCATTACATATTACTTTTCTAGGCCATTTCTCCATTCTAGTACTATTATATCATTCTAAGAACTTCCATACCACTCAGCAAACAAAAGAAAAGGTATGCAAGCAAACCGGTTCAACTTGTTAAGCTGAACCAAAACAATGGTCAATTCTACTTCAGTTTGGAAGAATTCAAAGGACAACAATAGCTTCCGTCCACCTACAATTTCAATAATTAGAAAATTAAAATAAATATCATTACTAATCTAGACATCAAATAAACTATTTCTACCATATCAATTGCATAGGCAAAAGATATTCTTACTATCACCTACAAACTCAAATTAGTTGAAGACGCTGGACCTAGGGTTGGCCGAAGATTTCTTTTCATATTTTATTACTTTAGGAAACATCTAATTCCCCTATACTTCTAGGACATTAGCGAACACACAATAGAACTCCATATCAATATAAACTGAATTAACGGCCAAAAATCATGAATATGTAACTGAGATGTAATTTGTTCAAAACACAGCTAGACTTATGACAGTTATCAGAAATTATTTCCTAAACACGTATAACTAGATAAATATTATGAAATGAAATAGGCCGGCAATATTTCCGGGGTCCAACTAAGCAGCAATGTTAAACAAGCTTAACTAGACAAAACCTTTACAGAATGTATAATGAACATTATGAATGTAATCATTCCAACAATCAAACTCGGAATGTAATAATGCTTGTAAACAATTCATTAGTTAATATTTTCAGAAATTTTCTTGCACTTATACAAACCATAACAAATTCTTCCTCCATAAATGCAAACCATTCTAAAGTCTACAGTTCCGTCCCCCCGGAATACAACAGTAACCATGAAATTCAGAAAAAAAGGAAAAACCAAAAAAGCCTTAGCAGCCTGAAGAACAGAAAAACATATGTCATGTGATAAAACGAAGCAAAAGAATAACTTACAGCACGGAAAAGAGTGTCAAGTTTCTTTCTCATGTCTTCAAACCAAAATCTCGTGAAACTGAGACCCTAATTCCGTAAAGATTTAACGAACTTAATGAACCGATATTTCGGGAACCAAAAATAGACCCTACTCCCTTCCTACCGATATTTCGCCACCTACTTGTTCTTATCCCGTAAAGATTAGAATAATAACATTTGAGTCCCTATGTTTTGTACTTTTATGAATAAATGTTTAGTTCATTTATTTATAAAATTATAGACTAGTGGTCATGGTCCATTTTCTTTTCTTTTCTTTATAAAATTATCTTTAGCGTTGATTTAATTTTAAAATTTATTGACAAATTTAAAATATATAAAATTATGTTTAATATAATATTTTAAAATAATTTTTAGAAAGTTTTTTAGTTAATAATAAAGATACTTTAAAAATTTTATGCAATTGATTTATGATCAAGTAAAAAAATTAAGTCCCATGAGCTTCCAAAATAAATTACACAAAAAGCATAAAAAAAATCAAAATTTATGTTATTTAAACTAAAATATTATTATATTAAATACAAGATTAATTTTGCCCATTGGTATATTTATTTTAATTTAAAAAAATAATTTTGGCCAATAACATATTCTACCATCTAATAAAATATGAATAATTTTGGTCAAATTTTAAATATAATAAATCTTTTCTAAAGTACATGAATAGAAAAAAAAATAAAAGGACTAAAAATAAAATTCTAAACATAAGTTAAAAATTTTCAAAAGATAATTAATTAAATGTGAATAGGATAAAGAACAATGAATCTATGCTTTTGTTGATAATTAAAAAATCATTTATCATTTTTTTAATTTTGAACTAATTTTCAAATATATCAAAAAATAATTTTAAATTTAATTTTATTGAAAAGATAATTTTTTATATTTCTTATATTGTTCATTTTCTTAAATAGAGAATTAAATTAAAATCTTTAGTCTTAACTATGCTATCATATGGTTGAAAATCAATAATACGAAAGAATATCAACTGTTTCAAGGTAGGAGTCTATTTATCATAAACGAATGAACTAGTTGTAATTTATGAGAACATAAATATTTAAGGGTCTAATTAGTTTTATCCATATCTTTATTTTGTTTGCCGCGTCATCCTTCCCGTTGTTTTCTACCAAGTACATTTCTAATCATCTGGTCAAATTTAGAACGGTAACGGATGGTGTTGAAGCGGTTCCGTTTCCTATTGTTGAATCATTGGCTGAATATAATACAATCATTAAATAAATAATATGAATATAATAAAATTATTAAATAAATAGGATTTAAATTTAGTGTCTTGTATGAATTTATATATAATATAATATAATTATTTAAATAATTATAAAATTTTAGTAACGAATGTGCTTATTGCACTTATCAAAATTTTATATTTATTATTTTTATCAATTTTTGATATTTAATATAATAATTAATAATAAATATTAATGTATTAAAAATATAAGTTATCGAATATACAAATTTTAATAAGTGTGTTAGCAAATTTTATAATTATATAATAATTTAATAATTTTTTTTATAATTTTATATTTTAAAATTATTTTATTATTTTTATTACATAAAAATATTTAGTTATATTTAAAATAAAATTAATTAGAATTTAAGTAAATATTATTAAAAATATTCGTAAATTTGAATTATATGCAAAAGTATGTTAAATAAGTTATACAATTATAGTTTATTATATTTAATAATTGTGCGAATTAATATTTTAATTTTGGACATTATTATTAAATTTAAGAACATAAGTATTTCAATTCTTATCACTCATAATTCCATTACATTCTCACCTTTTCTCATTAATTCTTTTGTGGTGAGGAAATACTTTCAAAGTACAAGAATGCTTCTGTCTTTCACAATATTCCAACAAAATTATAATATAAAAATTATTCTCTATTTTAAAAATGTTACATAAATTAATTTATTTGACTATGTTAAAATTATTTATAAAAATTTCACATTAACTAATAATTAATGATTTTTTAAATCAATTATGTGTAAAGCCAAAATTTTTAATGAATATAAGAGGAAAAAAAAAACAATAATAATCTTAGAAAAGAAAATAAGTCTTGGGATATGCTTTTAAACTTAAAGAATTTTCTAAAATATTGGCAAGAATTGTCATAGCTTGTGTTAAAATTATAATAAAAAAGTGTAATTAAGTATATTTATTTTCAAAAGAGTACTATTGATTAATTAATTTTTTAAATTAAGTGGGATTAATATTGCGTAATTGACTTTGATTTTTTCTTATAATCTATATATAAAGATATAATTTTTGTACTTTACTAATTAATAAAATAATGAGAAGATTAATTTATTTTTTTAATGCATTGTTTGATTTCTTATATATATATATATATATATTATCAATGAACTAGTTTTAATCATCAAGTTGTTCTCAAAAATTAAGAAAAATTAAATTAAATTTTTTAATAAAATTACTTGCATAATTTATAATTCTTTTAAAAAATAAGAAATAAACAACACATAAAGAAATTCAATTCCTGTTAATGATTTTTTTTTTTTTTTACTTTTATTATAATTTGTGGGTAATTTTTTTTAATTATTTAGAATACTCAATAATATTGATTTAAACTGTGACTTTTAATAGATATATATATGATGTAATATTAAGAAATAGTAATATTATAATAATATTAAAAGATGTATAAATAATATTAATTTTAATAAATTTTTATATTAATATTTAACTTTTTAAAATTTTTATCTCCAAAATAATAGTTGTTATTGTATTACCCTCCTGAACCGATACAACCAAACAGCTCTTCATAAAAATGTTGGTAATAAAAAAAATAAAAATCAAAGGAATATTCTTCAAATGTTCTGTATCCTTTTTATTTTATTTTATTTTTAAATAAAGAGGCCTAAGATCCTGAACTTCACTTCTCACTTCTCACTATACTGCTTATCCCATCTAGGGTTTCAGAAACCCATATAAATATCACGCTTTTAAGTCCGAGTTCGGCCTCTTACTTCCTCGTGCTTCACATCCGCTCAGCCCTCGGCACTGGACTATCTTCTTCAAATTCCAAAAATGGCAATTACCTTTTCAGATCTCCACACAGGATCAGGCCTAACCTCTCTCGATCAGTATCTCGCCGGAAAAACTTACATCTCCGGGTAATTTCATCTTTCCATTTTTGTATAATTAAGCATATATTTAAGTTCATACACTTCAATTTCTTCTAATTTTAGTTTGCTTGTGAGGGCAATACAGATATCAGATTACAAAGGATGACATCAAGGTCTACGCTGCCGTTTTGGAGAAGCCAGGGGATTCGTATCCAAATGCAAGCAAGTGGTACGACGCCGTTTCATCACAACTGGCCCCGAGGTTGACTTGTTTTTCATTTCTGCCCTTCAGTGAATTAATGCGCTTTAATGATTTCCCTGTTTATGCAATCGATTTGTTTACAGAAAGTTTACGTTATGATGTTAATTTTTTTCCCTTCTGTTATTGACAGTTTTCCTGGGAAAGCAGTGGGTGTGAGAGTTGGAGGCAAAGTTGCTGCAGTTGAGACCGCCGCAGCTAAGACTGCTGTATGTATTTACATCATTGCATGGTTATATATTTCTTTAAGTGTTTGTATGTTTTGTCTTTGGAATTTGGCACTCTTATGCTATTTAATACTAGAGGATTGAAAATTTGAAACTTGTATTGCCATTGGCAAGTTATCTTAATTCTTCAATGCTTCTAGACTGTTTTTTTTAATTAACTTGCATACAACCTTGGCTGTGTGGACTAATTGAATTAATGCCACAGTATTTGGGCTGTAATTTGTCTGCTATTGTGAATTTGGGACGGTTAGTGCTCACAGTTCTATAAGTTGTAGTTTCTCTAGATGATGATTTGATAGTATCTTGTGAGTAAGAAGCATGTCAAGTGGGTATGATAAATCACAGCTGTTTTTGATATGCTGGTGTGTTGTGTAAATTGAGACGAACTTGTTTTTGATTTAGTGTTTATTGCTTTGTTGACGTTGAGTTTTCATAAAATCTGGTTTTTGGTGGTTAACCTACTGGCTTTTTTTGCTTAAAATATTACCAAATATAGATTTTCTATTATTGAAGTCTGTTTGAGTGATTGAATGTTGTTTTTTCCTCGCTTAACATGTATTATTTGTTTCCTGTTCAAATTTTCCCAGGATGCTGCTGGAGATGATGATGACGACTTGGATCTCTTTGGAGATGAGACAGAGGAGGACAAGAAGGCAGCAGAGGAGAGGGAGGCATCTAAAAAGCAATCTTCAAAGAAGAAAGAGAGTAAAATTTCTTTCTTTATATCTGATCTGGTTCTAAACACAATATACAAAACATTCCCTCATTAACCCTTCTATATGTTAGTGTCATTGACATTGTTGGGAAAATTGCCGAATAGTTTATGCTGACTTGCCTAATAATCAAATATAGCTTTTGCTTGTTGTAGTAAGTCTTTTCTTGCTGACATTGCATCTTTGCTTTACTCGACTCCCTTGTAACCAATATACATTTGGGGTGTTATAAAAGTCTAATATATTGACACTGTTATAGGTGGAAAATCTTCTGTTCTTTTGGATGTGAAACCATGGGATGATGAGACAGACATGAAGAAGCTAGAAGAGGCTGTCAGGAGTGTTGAGATGCCTGGTCTCTTGTGGGGAGCATGTATGGTTTGACTTACTATTAATTTGTTTTATTAATTTTCATCTATATTACATGTGTAAATGACATCTGATGTGAGTATTTTGCGTTTAATTTTTCACAGCAAAATTGGTTCCAGTTGGTTATGGAATTAAGAAGATGCAGATCATGCTTACAATTGTTGATGACCTTGTTTCTGTGGATTCACTCATTGAGGAACACCTCACAGTCGAGCCTTGCAGTGAGCATGTCCAGAGCTGTGATATTGTTGCCTTTAATAAAATTTAAGAACCCTTTCATTGTACTGCCTATAGGTGTAGCCATTTTTGGCAGTGGTTTCGTTTTTTTCAAGTCCTTTTCCCTTCATTGTTTTTGCTTGCCCTGTTTCTCTATTATTACTGTTCACAAAATTGAGAAGAAATTAACAGATGATGTTCTAAGCTAACTCTTTCAACGTTTTTAAATATATATATGTTTTCCTGTGTGGTGATATTATAGAACCCGTAGTTGAAACCTCTATCTTGTCAATTGTGTAACGTCATGTTTGCCCTAACTCCAAACCCCCTCTCTATCACAAGACTTGCACTCCAACGATATGAGAATGCACAACAGCAGATTAATCATAGAAGAATATACCAAACACAGCATTCTACTTGTGTTCTAGAGCATAGCCAACAGATGAGGATTAACATGCTGCATTTGCAAGTATTGTTTTGGGTGTACCACTAACTTTTTGATGAGAGCTTCCCGGCCTTCATGAGAGCCCAAAGTTCTCAAGTATTTCTGAAAGAATGACATATACTGCACCCCCGATTACGATGGAGAGGGTAAGCTTTCCTCCGGGAACAAGCTCTGGTATTCTTATTGATGGGGATGGAATGGAGTACCTATTTGACCATGACAATGCAGCTGGAAGAAGTCCAAACAGCACCAACACTAGCAAAAGCAGGAAACAGGAAACAAATCGAACTTAGAAGTAAATGAATAAATGTTCCATAATTACAATATAAAATGGTATATATTTTACAGACGTGTAAGGAAAGAATTTTGACCCACCATACCTCCATACGTTCCGGCAAAATCCAATGCTTTGAAAAATATTTCAGGATCTAGTAAGGATAGTATCAATGGTGGAATCACTGTCAACAAGTAGGGCTGAGGACTGTTCTGCCCAGAGGGGAGTTTCAGCACTGAAAATTTTTATAAAATGGAAAGCGTATAAATATCCTTGATGAAAACTTTACAAATTTGAAGGATACAAACATCCATGTGAAACTTTTGTGACGCACTAAATGATGAAAACAGTATGCATGACCTACTAAACTTGTTCTTTAATAGACACGCTATAATGATGTTCTTTCGCTTGGGATACGTTTATATGAAGACAAAAGCAATATTCTTGAAACTGGTACAAACTTTAAACAATAAGATGACCTATAATAGTAATGTACTTAGTTTAATGGCAACTCACAGTCGGCAAGGAAGTCAGCGAGACCTAACACAAAGCCAATATAGGATGTTGCAATTGCAAGAACTGAGAAAACCTCTATTATAGGCTGAAACAATAAGAAAATGTCGACACTTTAAAACCTCTGTATTCAAGTCATTTTCAAGTTGGATTTGGAAGAACTAAGACTTTGGGAAAGGAAACTTACTCCAACAACTCCATTAGCAGATCGCAATTGCTGTAACGGGTCAATGCTTGTCTCAAGACTGGAAATGGATCCCAGAATAACAGCATTCCAGACAAGGAATAAACCGAGGGGTATAGCTGTTCCGAGAACTATTGCAGTCCTGGAAAGAAAAAAAAAACAGTAAGAAAATGAAAAATTGAAAGAACCCAAGAAACAATGTTATGGTAGAAGGTGACAATAAACTAGAAGATTCAGAATTTATACATCGAAACAATATTATGTTTGGCATCAAGAAGTGTGATGAAAAGATCTGTCACCTTACTTTTGACAGGTTTCCTTCAAGATTTGTACAAAGGACAGGCACTACATTCTGAAGAAAGCAGATAGAATATGTTACCAACTGCTTCCATATTGAATCACTGAAAGTTTGGGGATTTACTTATATTACCTGGTAAACAAACGAAAGTGCGATTATCGGTATACTCATAGGAACAGCTTCAAAGTTCGCTTTCAGAAGAGCATTCCATTGCAGGTCCCCAGAGGCAACAACCTAAGAGAGAAAGCTTACTCTGTATTTTACTGTGCACAAAATGAACTTACACCGGAAAATATCAAGTGCTATCAACGCACAGAAATGACAGTAAATAACAGGGAAACATATAAAATCTAAAAGTGTTGTAACAAAACCAATCAATCCATTCTGACCTATGACTTGAAATGCTTCAATGCTCATTGCTGTATTATACATAAATGATTGGCCATATTAATCGACACAATCATGGTCAATATGAGTCAAAGATTTTTACCAGTTCAGATGCCGATAGCATTCATAAACATGCCAGTTATAAGTATAAACCTGGAATAACGCACAGGGAAAATAACATTTGAAAATATGAAGGTATTGAATTACCACAAGATCTGTGAACGAAATGATGATTCCAAGTACTAAAGCCCCATTAACAGCACCAATAAAGCGCTGGCTACAATCAAAGGTAAGTTGAAAATAAGTCAGTTCTAATTTAGTTGATTGACGCATTCATTCATTCATTCACGCAAAAGAGAGTGAGTCATGGATTTATCTGGCGAAGCCATATACATTTATGGGCTAAGTATCTGATCAAGTCTATGAGCATCGAGTTTCTCCATAAAATCCACAAGATTACAAGATATCCGATTCATTTCAAACATTGACTATCCTTCTATTGCATAGTAGTAACTTCTAATATAGAGTAGAAAGCTTTGCCAATAATGACTAGTTAGAACTAAATCAAGCAACCAAGCTCCCGGGGCTATATAGCTGTAAGTCATCCTCTAAATGGGACCACGTCTTCAGTTCAACTTAAATGAACTAGTAAAAATAATGGTAATAAAGCAACACAACCTTCCAAAGTAGCACAAGCCTCCTAATATAAACGAGAATAACGTTGCACTCTCCCATCTGCAATCACAATGCTGTCCATCAACACCTAACAAAAATGCAATAGTACTTGAATTATAATCCAGCAAGTACTAATCAAGAAATTACGAATTAAAAAAGGAAAACAGGAAGTTACAATTTATACATATGGGTAGATTAGAATTAGCACATACAATGGAATGCCGAGAAAAGTCGTCAAAATATCTGATGATCGAGCCACGTAAGCAACAAGAAGTGCATAATGTATAAATATGTATGACCAGCTGCAAGTGAACAATAAACTGTCTCAGCTTGATAAATACACACCCAATATTTCAAGGCCACATAGTCGGCCGGAATTCCCATTCATTGTCTTCCAAGTGTTTTAAGTGCAAATATGGACTAGCTTGCCAATGTAATGTACAGAATGTACATGTTGATAACAAAACCCACTGGTCTCATTGCATTTCTGGGTAGGCAATAATCGATTTGATAAATGAGAAGTCAAAATATGATCCATGATGACCAATAAAATTTTTTTTCAGAATTGGACATTCCTATAACATGGTGACATGACACCATAATATTTGGAATGAAAAATAAGAAAAAAAACAAATCCTGGGATAGTGAAAAACATCAAAATTATTCTATCAGGAGACAGTAAAGTATAAAAGTACTCTCATCACTAAAACAAGACAAACAATGCGCCCTTAATATTTTGAATTGCTTCGCAGAGTTTTTGCTCAAAAAGATAATAAAAATTATGATTTTCTCGGCAACTTAGAGGCGGATTATAACACTCACCTTTAAGTACATATTTGCTTTGACCAAGAAATTACAGAAAATAACATCGAGCAAGAGAAAGATGAAAAGTGTCAAAATGGCAATCCAAATCCTACTACCATTGTGGAATATGAAAGCTCATTTTGAAGGTGTGTTCTTGAACTCCAAAGTTTGACCAAAATGAAGAAATTTAGAATGGGTAGCTCTAATCAAATACATCCATATTAACAAGTCTGGCATACAGAATTAATATTTTATCAGTCCACGGTAGCTTCAACACGTAGCAAAGGAAACAGTTGCAGAAACTTATCAATATTAAGGATCATGTAAGGCAACTTGATCTATATAATGTTTCCTGTGCCCACAGTATGTTCAAGCACCAAGCAGTTCCTCAAAAGATAGCTCAGAAAACAATGATAAAGATGTTTCACTATAAAAGAAAGTAGAAATTACTCTCTTTCTTAATTCTTACACATTAACATAAAAAAAGGCAAAAAATAATATCAACCCACCTTGCAATTTGAACTCCGACTGTACCAAGAGTGCTCTTGGCCATCGATACCTGAAATCGAGCATAGAGAAATGAACTGTAGAAACATTATACTCTCAGACAAGTATCCTGAACAATAAAACCGAAACAACTAAGTTACCAACGATACACCGCCAGAACCCAATTCACACATTGTATTGACATTTACTTCAGCAATAAGCAGACCTGTGACAACCTGCAGGAATGAAGTTTCAACTTTCAGACAGAGTACCAGACAGAAACAAAGCAAAGAGAATTTTTAAAATATTTTGATTTAATGCTTGTATTAGTACCATGTACACCCAACAAAGAATGACAGCAACCGATGAAGCCAAGAACCCGGATTCTTGTGTGACCGCAGGAATCGCCAGAATCCCGGCACCCACCTATACAATTTACTAAAACAATCATCCGCCATAATCAAACAAAACAATATTCTCTCACCTGAAACTGAAAACACTTACTGTCGTCCCCGCGACAAGAAAAATTGCACCGGATAGACTTCCTGAAAATAGACAAAGAAATGAACATTAACACAACCACCTAATGAAACAAAAAAGCTTAAGGAAGGGCAATGCAATAAATTGCAGAATATTATACCGGGTTCTCTCTTCAACGTGGCTTTGTTAAGATTAGAAAACAGCCTCTCGAATTCAAGTTCTTGTTCTGCTGCGGATTGCCTCTGAGAGAAACACTTAAAAAATCTTTGAGGAGAAGATTGAGAAGGGAGTCGAAGTGGTTTGAGCAGATGAAGCTGAGGTGGTGGGGGAGGAGTTTTAAGAAATTGATGGTGATTTCTTAATGGGATTAACAATGCCGGAATTTGGAGGGAAGAAGGAAAGATGAACATCGTCTTTTACTGGGTTTTTGTTTCTGTAGTGGGATAAGAAGTATAAACAGAAAAAGGAGACTTTAGTAGGCAAGCCATGAGCGAGATACCACACATATTCATTCTGTTCTGCTAATGATAATGTGAACCACACTTTCATTCGTGCTTGGGTCGTTGCTAACTTAACTAACGATAATACCTGGTAAAGAAACCGGATACATTCTTCTTTTTTTGTCAGCCGTTGGATTTCCTCAAATGAATCCAACGGCGAAGAACGTCTTTGTAATTGTACCCGATACTCGTGGCAGCGTTCTCTCAAGTAAATAATTGGACAAAACGGTTTCCTAAGCGACTACATTGGATAATCAAGTCAGCAACACTTGGCTTTGTTCGGCTGGCTTCCCACGAGAACAACGAGTTCAATAACCTGCTCAAAAATTTGATTCCTTTTTCGGACAATTGATACCATGTATAACTAGAAAATTGATTGCCTTTGAATTGTATTAAGCAAATACAAAGAGAGACATTTGGGAGTAGAGAAAATATGGCGTTATCTCATTTCATCTGCAACCACCACCAACAATTCCTTTTACCTTCTTCCTCTTCCTTCTCAAAAAACAACCTTTCTTCGTTTAAGCCACATTGGTTTTTATCTTTCAAACCAAAAATTCATTGTAGCAGGACTCAACTGGTCAAATGCACCAGAAAACAAGTCGAGGTTCTTCATTTGCTACTCCTTGCTGATATTTATTTAAATTATTTATATTTTTATTTGTGTGTTTTAACTATTCTTGGATTGGTGAGAATACCAGATAACATATGATCCCGATGAAAGGTTAAACAAGTTGGCAGATCAAGTGGACAAGGAGGCTCCTCTTTCAAGGCTCTCTCTGTTCTCACCTTGCAAGGTAATCATTTATTATGCTTGAATTTTGTGTAATATATGGCTTTTTTCGAAAATTCTTGCTCGACTTTGATAGCTTATGCTGAACAGATAAATGTTTTCTTGAGAATAACCAACAAGAGAGAAGATGGGTATCATGATTTGGCATCTCTCTTTCATGTAAGATGTTCAAAAGTCACATTATTTACTGCTTTTGGCATATCTATGAAAACAGTTGTAGTGATCAATTAGATTTTTATATTTAATTAGCTCATCAAATCTGTTGTCGGGTATGGTGTATTTTTCCTGGTTGTATTCAATCATTGTGGCTATGTCATAGTTTGATCCTTTTTGTGGCTTCAGGTAATTAGTTTAGGTGATATTATAAAATTCTCTTTGTCACCAATGAAGACTAAGGATCGTTTGTCAACCAACGTGCCAGGAATACCTGTTGATGATAAGAATTTGGTAAGGAACAAATGCAGTACATATTTTTCTTCTTCTTTATTATTATTAATTTTTCAACATTTCTTTGAATCTTAAACATTTTTGAAACTCTACTTTGCAGATAATTAAAGCCCTTAACCTTTATAGGAGGAAAACTGGAAGTGACAACTTCTTTTGGGTAAAAAGCGATACTGATTAGTTTTCATCTGTCCAGAAGTTTAATATAAATTCGTTTTATATCAGAACGTATACTGTCCAGAAAATGTCTCCACTGAATATTCGCATAAACTGCAGATTCATCTTGATAAAAAGGTGCCTAGTGGGGCAGGCCTTGGTGGCGGAAGCAGTAATGCAGCTACTGCACTTTGGGCAGCAAATCAATTCAATGGTGGTGCTGCCACTGAGAAAGAACTCCAAGAATGGTCAAGTGAGATTGGTTCAGATATTCCCTTCTTTTTCTCCCATGGAGCAGCTTATTGTACTGGTAGAGGTGAGGTACGTTTCTGTTTGCACAAAATGGAGCTAATGGATGTTTGTCCTTCTGTTCAAAGTTCAGGCTCCTTAGTTGCATGAAATGGTACTGATAATTATTTTCGTATTTAAGATGTTTGATGGTGCAATGAGCTGGACGATAATTGGTGCTATATATGGTTGCATTTCCCTTAGTATAAGAACCATCATTCTTAAGTTGGTTAGTGGTTACTCGATATGTTGGGGCTGTTATAGTCCAGACTTTTATTTGCTTTCTTCATTATATATTAGTTGATTTTTAAGGCACTTTCCTTTTATTCTTCG
The DNA here is from genome assembly GCA_035221805.1 of Trichilia hirta. NCBI lineage: Eukaryota > Viridiplantae > Streptophyta > Magnoliopsida > Sapindales > Meliaceae > Trichilia > Trichilia hirta. Next base: position 698,075 of record JAWDEX010000007.1, on the reverse strand, counting down.
ATTTTCTATTTAAAAAATTATGCGATCATTTATTTGACTGCAATTTCACTTACAATTTTGAAATTCTCAATTTGACTAGTAATTAGACAGTTGCTTTTTAGGAAAATAATGCTGAGTTTTCATTTCAGAAGCGAACTGAAAATTGTTGGATTTCCAATTTATCAGTTTCATACTTCCATAGTTTTACGAAGTATAAAGATATCAATGAAAATAAGGTTATGTAAATTTGCCACATGTGTTGAAAAATTAAAACTAATCCTTTCTAGTCATCTTTACCGCAGAATTCTTTATAGTTAATAATTTTATTGAAGATGTAAATGAT
>JAWDEX010000007.1:686618-697653 GCA_035221805.1 Trichilia hirta | reverse complement strand
CCTTCTTTTTCTCCCATGGAACAGCTTATTGTACTGGTAGAGGTGAGGTATGTTTTTGCTTGCACAAAATGGAGCTAATGGATGTTTGTCCTCTGTAATTGTGTGAAATGATACTGCTAATTATTTTCTTAATTTTAGATCTATAACAGTGTGAGGAACCAGATGATAATTGATGCTATGTATGATACTGCATTCCCCTTCCTATAAGAACCATCATTCTTAAGTTGCTAGTGGTTACTCGATATGCTGGGGCTGTTTTGGTCCAGACTTATTTCATTTGCTTTCTTCATTGTGTATTAATTGATTTTTAAGGCACTTTCTCTTTATTCTTCAATTGTAGATTAAAAAATTAGGCAATTGTTTATTTGATTGCAATTTTACTGACATTTTTTAAGATTTAAAAAGCCATTAGTTCTAATATTCATTTTGATTAGTAATAAGATGCTATGCTACACTTACTTTTTAGGAAAATGATGCTTGGAGTTTTCATTCCAGAAGAGAACTGAAACTTGTCTGATTTCCAATTTATCAGTCACATACTTCCATTGTAAATGCATAACAAAGATGGCAATGAAAGTAAGGTTGTTTAAATTTGCTACATCAGTTACAAAATATAATGAAAATTAAAACTAATTTCTTTTAGTCATCTTTATCACCGAATTTTCATATAATTAAGAATTTACTGAAGATGTAAATGATGAGATATCATGTAAGAGTTGTATGCTTATAGAATTTTAATTGTCAAAGCTGTTTCATTTTAATGCTAATTATTAAGTTATAATTTTGGGATCACCTATTACATCATTGAAGATGGAATAGATTAGTATCTACACACATTACTAAGTTGAGTACTAGGATATTGTCATTTTTCTTCTATATTACCACATGTATAGAAAGAATATAGGGAAAGTTGAAAAAGTTTTAGAAAAGGATTTCAATTAGCTCATGGGCAACTTGCATCTACTGAACATATTATAACTTAAAGGTGCCTCTGTTTTGTAAGCAATGACAGGGAATACATTTAAAACTATAGGAATTTTAATGCTAATGCTGCAGTAGGGAAGGGAGGATCTGTACACTAGCGTCTTTACACGACTTGGGAATTTTCATGTGACCTACTCTTGGTATAAGTGTTTTGGAGTTATTAGATGTATTTCGATTCCCATCTGCGTATTTAGATAATGAGTTCTGTTGATCAAGTCAATTTATCCTTGCAAAACTTCCATATGGTTTTAGAGTTGGAATTCGTCAGTCCCCATTTTCTAATGAAATGGAAGAGTAATTTGGCCATTTTGCTGAAAGAAAACACCATGATGGTTGCCTTTAGCTATTTTATTATTGTATTTAGTAGAGCACATAAATGCACACAAAAAACAGATTCACATAGGTTGCGACTGCTTATCATCATTTTTCCAACTTTTAGAATTTCATCAGAGGCTTACTTTGATTTTTCTAGGTTGTTCAAGATATTCCCCCACCCATACCTTTGGATGTTCCCATGGTTCTTATAAAGCCCAGGGAGGCATGTTCCACAGCTGAAGTATACAAGGTAATGCCTTTTGTTTTATTCTATTTTATATATAGTGAATGAATATTTGAAGTATTTTGTTTACTCACCTCACGTCATTCATGAGAAAAGTTTTGATTTCTCAGCGTTTTCGGCTAGATCAAACCAGTAAGGTGGAACCTTTAACATTACTTGAGAAGATCAAAAGGAATGGATTATCTCAGGATGCTTGTATCAATGATCTAGGTAAAAGTTTGAAAAGAATACTCACCATGTCTTTTTTTGTTTTAGTATTTCCACTGCTTTCTTTTTCTTGTATTTATTTCTCTTTCTAATTTGACAATCTATGCTGCTCTAAGTGCATAGATAATTTGGTGGGATCTGATATGGGCTAGTCAATTCTAGCAATGATCAGTTTTGTAGAGTTGTTTCCTCTCCTATGGGCATACTATCTTGCTGTTGTAATTTCTTTCTACTCTTTAGTTTTTCTAATTTTTTGTGTGAATCCCAATTTTAAAAACAAAGAGAAAAAATATTGTGAAATATCGAAGCACACATTAGTGTCACGAACATCATGCATCAAATCAAATGCTTTTGTTTGCGGGTTGTATCCTAAATTAGTCAGATGTATAGTGATTTGGACCTGACCTGACTCATATTGAGGCACTGTTGATTTCATCCTTGAGTGAGCTATAATAGGATTGCAGTTATTATGGAACTGCAATTGCTCCATTCTTTCATCCTGTCTATTGCCATTTTACATGTTATATTTTTTGTTGTCTGCAGAAGCACCAGCATTTGAAGTTGTCCCCTCTCTTAAAAGATTAAAACAGCGTGTGATTGCAGCTAGCCGTGGACAATATGATGCTGTTATCATGTCTGGAAGGTATGGACACTGGAAATGAATTTGAATATCAATTTCTAATCAAGTATCTTTCATAGGATTACAGTTAAATCTTGCACACAACTGAAATTTTGATCTTAATGAATGTTCATACGCTTAGTATTGCAGATAAGTTTTCGAGTTAGAGATCCAAAGGAGTAAAGTGAAAGAATTGAGACTTATTTAGAATCTATAGAAGCTTCTCACCATAATCATTCATTTTTAAATATTATTGCCTGTTGTTTTACTATAAGCTTGACTTATGGAATTAATGGTTTCTCAATATGATGTCATGACCAGATTGACCAATAGGGCATTTTCAAATTCAAAAAACTTGGCTATTCAATGAAATTATAACTGAATGTTTTGGCTACACAACTAGTTCTCTAATTAAATTCAGCCATGCAAATCAGGGAACGTTTTGTAGGTTACTAATGCTGCTAGACCTTTTCACGTGAACTTATGCTCTAACTCATGGCATAAATGGTTAATTCATGTGAGAATAGATATTCTTTTTGTCAAGAAAACTGAACTTTCGAGGTGAAATTCAATTCTCCACTATCTCTATGTCATCCTTGGTTGCAGCGAACTCATTTCTTCCATACATATTTGATACAGTGGTAGCACTATTGTTGGTATTGGTTCCCCAGATCCTCCTCAATTTATCTATGATGACGAGGAATACCAAGATGTTTTTTTCTCAGGTAAGATTCATTGATTAACCTGGTAACTTACCAGTTCTTGTTTATATATAATGTGGTTGCTGAGGCTCCAGTAAAATGACTTTTATTAATGAATTAATCTTAAGAGAGCTATCTAAATAAAAAAAAATAACTAAAATTTGAATTTATTAGAAAATAAGTCATTATTTATAATATAAGAGCGATCTATAACTTTTCAGTCATTTAGGATTAGGAGATAATTATAACTACTTAGTTTTAACTATGGTGCATACGAGGTGTAGAAGAGCCTTTGGTTTGAAAATGACATTTCGTACCCATTTTTTCTGCACAAAGTGGGTTTTGTCCGAATAAACTTGGTTCAACTTGGTTAATGTACACTTCTGGAGTCCAATCTTTTGAAGTGATAATCATTAAGAGACAGATTCCTCTGACTTCCGTGACCCACTATCACCTCGATCAAACATTAGATAGCTCAAATCTTTAAGTGAAATTGAGTTAGTACCGATAAGAAGAATAAGAAATTAGTGAGAAAATCCAGAAGAAATGTGGGAAAACATCATAATTTTCATTCAATATGCTTCAAACTGAAATTATGGCCCCTATTTACATTGGCTGTAGACCTAAACAAAACGGACAAAAGCCTACTTCCAAAAAGAGAGAGAATTCATCCCCTAACAAGAACAATGAAAACAAAACTCATCTAAAATAAGTAACTCAAAGATGACTTTAACAGGAAACTAAAACCTAATATAAACAAATTGAGAAACACAGAAACAATTCCAAAACAGGGCTAGTGAAATCTACATTAGAAATAGTCCTTAAGTATCATCAAAAGTATGGAGAGAATCCTTTCAGGTTTACTCGCGAGGTTATGGCTTTAGCCTACATCTTATGGTGCTTATGTTAGCTTAGTTTGACTCCAAGGACAAAACATGACTCCAGTGAGATTCTCTGTGGTAGTTGGCTTCCCAATACTTGTCTAGTATGTAACCTTGTTATCCAAACTTCGACAAGCGAGCAAAATTTCATAAATAAAAGTGGCTGACTAAATCGTCACGTTCTTCTAAATCAAGATAGAAATGTATGAATTTCTTGGTCATAGTAGGGTGAGTGTGTATTGTCACATTAGAAGTTAGTCTTTAAGTCGCTAGAAACGAAGGAACCACATAGAATTGGCCAGATACTATGAAGGCATAATGATAGGATCCGAAATCAGACAAAATATGGGTATAGAATTGGCATAACGATAAAGGATGGTTATCAGTTCTGGATTGTTGATGCCCCTTGACTTTGAATATATTTTCTGATACAGAGGCTGGCTTTATCACTCGTGAAGAAAATCAATGGTATAGAGAATCTTCTTCAACAGCAAGTGCCTGTGGCCAGTCATCGGAAGTATCCCAAACCATGAGGTGACGTGTTTGTCATAGGGGTAAAATGTAGAAATAAATCAGATTGTTTTATAGTGATGTTGGTTAATAATATTGCAATACTCGTAGAAATTTATTCACTTTATATGAAACTAGACTGATTTGGAGCCATGACAGTACGCAGCCATATTTAACTTGGAAATTTCGTCGAATCAAACATTGGAACTAAGAAAATGTTTGATATGTTTTATTTTAAATAGCCGTATGATCACACCACCTCAATATTAAACATATATTAAATCTCTTGTTACTAATAAACCGACATAAATACACCAAGTAAAAGCAGAAAAGAGCAAGGATAAAAGAACCAACATCCCCACTTTATTCATTCTAATAACCAGAGTAAAAGAAGAAACAATTACTATTAGCCAATTGAATTCGATCTCATTGTTATATATATTTATATGTATGACAAAGCTCAAATTTCAACTAAATTCAGAACAAAAAAATATAAATGCTACCTAAACCATTCTTTACATTCTCGATAGCCATTGGTCACATTGTGCCATCGTTGTTTGCCAACAAACTTATCGATAGTTGATACAAATGTCATTGAATCCAAACTAAACTAATTTCTGTATTATAGGGTAAACCAACTTTTACATAAAATGATGATCCATATAACTAATTTTTGCGGAGAAAAATCTTCACACTACAAAATCCAAACTTCTCATCTACTCGTTCTCGTCAAATTTATTAGTCCAAACCAGTTTCAGCCGCGCTGGTCACACATTTCACCACAGATCAGCATCAAAATAGCAAAATTACTGCTGCCAACCATACGGTTGATTATTACAGTTTCCACCCATCATATTTGAACCGCGACTAGCACCAGAACCACCATAAGGACCACCTCGAGGATAATTTGGAGCAGCCACTACCCCCTCCCCCCAGTAGAACGGCACCAGGCACAGCATTAGAACCATATGGTGGACCTGACCCTTGGGGGGGAATGGTCCAGTGCCATAACCTCCTCCTGCACCACCACCAGCACCACCTTGAGCTCCATGACTTGGGTGGTTGTATCCCCCAGTAGCTCCACTCAGGGGATATCTACCTGGACCTCCAGCAGGTCCACAAGGCTTTGAATAGTGGTGGCTAGGCCCTGCAGCAATTGGTGGCTGAGGAGCAAGCGTGGGCTGGTTGGGTCCAGGTTGAACTTGAGCACGTGCTTGCCCAGATTGCTGAATGGGTGGAAGGCGGCCATGTTGCTGTGGATGCTGTAGCCTTTTGGCATTTTCTTCGTGCTGTGTTTGCTGCTGGCTCTTCTTCTTTGTCTGGAACTCATGCAATGATTAATATTTAGGTAAACTGAAACATGGAACAGGGAGAAACTAAGTAACAATCTTTCCAATAAAAGAGATTCGCATAGTCCGAGAAAGAGCAAAGCAAACCTCTTTGGATCACAAGGTAATGGATCAGTCCAGAAATACTCTGCATCAAGCACATCCTTCTTAGGTATTCCCTAATTTTGTCAAAGATCGAAAAAGTGCAGAGCAAACAACAGTTTAGAAAGGAGAGAGAATGGAGAAGCAAGTGGTACACAATTCAATCAATCAATAGTGACACTTAAAATCTTTATTCTACAGGAATTATAAAGGACAGGGTTGCGAGTTGACTAAGCAACGTGTCAAGAATCATCTATATTCAAATTTATTAGTGTTCTACATCCACAAAAAGTAAACTCTACTAGCATCCAATTCTGATAGCAAATCATAAAAACACAGAAGCAGAGTCATATTGACAATGTCATATAAAAGCCAAAAAAAAAGTTCAGGGTTTCCAAATAATTAGAGTATCGGCAAGTTCAACCAGTCAGTAGCAATTCAAGATGGTATCTTTATTAGCTAAACCAATTTTGTAAAAGAATTGACATTTACATTTTTGGCCAAAATTGTATTGTACCTTGCATACTCCCATGCTGCATATGAAGTTCATTAAAGGTTGTCAAACGCTTTGCCAGAAGCATGACTCTGATGCACATTAATATTATTTACAAAAGCTTTTACCTTTCTGGTCAGTAAAGTTCTGGAAAAACTGGTTGTGAGCAAATATTAACAAAGCTTTTACCTTTCTGGTCAGTAAAAGTTCTGGGAAAACTGGTTGTGAATTTCCTCACGTCAGTTTACTCACTACTGCAACCGGATTACAGGAATGGTTTGATCAGGATTCAATCTACCAACAAGAATGCCCAGTGCAAAGACCTATTTTATTTACTTAACCAAAACCTATCCAAAAGGTTCCACGTCTGTTAAAATGAACTCTCGAGTGATTAATGCTCCTGTACAAACAGTAAGAAACTTTAACCAATCATACATACTAAATTGCCAACGTTATAACTTCTGACATTAAAATACACTAATTTCTTGTGGGCCAGGACTTCTAAAGTCAACATGACTAGCAAGGCCCCGGAACAAGTTGGATAAAATAGAAAATGTCATTTGGACAAGATTGATTCAATTTGAGAAAAAAATTCTACTCAGTGCTACTAATTAACCATAACATTCAGAAGCCTAAGGGACTAGTAAAGCAGCAAGAAGCAAATTCAACACATCAATCTACAATCTATAGACAAAAAATAAACCAAGATAAAATGAATCTGATAAAACAATACCTGGCCAGGATCTAGAGTGAGCATTCTTTCCAACAATTCCAAAGCATGACGGTCAAAACTATAACGCAGAACAAACCCAGTAAGCCAAGAAACAGAAAGGTCGTCCAAAACTAAGCTAATTTTATACATTTAAATTAAGAAATTATAGCAACCACAAAGATAACTAGTCAAGCTTCTTACTGCAGAAAAACCTCCCTAACACGTCTCTTTGCTGGCCCTGTTGGCTTGAAGTTATTATACCATGGCATCTTTGTAACCCCAGGCCAGTTGATCTCATCCGGTGCTCCACACAATTCATAAATCTTATTCAATTGCTCTGGCTACAACGGTAAGGACAGAATTAAGTTATATCAGTATCCAGTGTTCAGCTGTTAATATGAAAATCAACAGTAGAGGAAGCGATGTATGTGCCTAATAAGTTTGCCTATAGAGAATATAATCCTGTTTTCTCAATTTGCATCTTCTTTAGTGAGACTACCAAGAAGTGCAAGCATTTTTGCAGAACATGTACAATAACCTACTCCTTGGAACTACCAAAGCTACTGAAAAAAAAAACAAAAAACAAAAGAAAGCAATGGACAACACTATCAAGTCAATTTAGACCATGTAGAATGCACAAGCATAAAACACACCAATGCGAAACTGACACATCCTATATATTCTGAGAGTGAACACTTGCAAAAGACCAAAAAAAAATATATAAAGAACAGAAGGAATAACTTGTACATAGAACTAATGAAATTTGTGTCGGCTAAACAAATAAAATCTAAAGTATTGGATTGGTCAAATCATATTCAGCAACTGCATGAGGAGGAAAAGTCCAAATATGATGGAGACAAGATCTTTGGTTTTACTCGTAAGCCATCATAATCTTTCATTGAATGGTTTCTCACAGACAATGTATCATCATATCATGAGCACCAACCTTTTGTCAATTTTTTTCATATAGAATCTTTCAGCATAATTTGTTCTCAGATACAATAAAAAAAATTTTACACAGAAAGCAACTTGACTCATCTTTGCCAGGGAAAATCGGTTTTCCATGTAGAAGCTCAGCAAAAATACAACCAACAGACCACATCAACTGCTGGACCATATACTTTGATGACCCAAGTAGAAACTCAGGAGGTCTGCTCACAATAAAACAAGTGACAGCAAACTGCATATTCCATAATCAATTTGTTACGTTTGTTTTCTTTTCTTTTCCATTTCCACAATTTTTGTTTGTGTAATTGGAGGTGAAGCATACAATTAATAAAGAAAAAGGTATTTTTGACGAGAGTCTTCATTAAAGGAGAAAAGAGACTACCTATACCACAAAGTAATGACAAAATTTGTAAGATTTGCATTGTGATCATTTGAGAAAGACCGGGCAAGCCCAAAATCTGCAAGCTTCAGATTACCCTCATTGTCTATTAGAAGGTTAGAGCCTGTAATACAAACAGGAAACTTCATATATCTGGCATTGTGATATAAGATCACACACTTAAATCCCTGTTTCAGTTATAACCTTTAATATCACAATGAAGTACTTGATTTACATGACAATAGTGAAGCCCTGTCAAGAGCTGCCTCATATAGCACTGCAAGGTGACAATAGTGAAACCCTGTCAAGAGCTGCCTCATATAGCACTGCAAGGAGACGGAAAGTAATCGTTTAGCCCTGTCAGGCATCAGATTGTATAGGCATTCCTCTATTTCCATATGTTACAACTTAATCTGGGAAACAGAAAATCTCATTCCAGGATGATCAGCAAGACCTGTCAAATCATGGTCCATATATTCACACACCATGTAGATGCCACCTTTATACTTGTTGCCATCTGCAAGCAAAGTAGCTGTTGTCATGCATTCACCACCATAATTTATAATTAAACATAGAAAAATAAATTCTGAGCCCATGAAACTGCCAAAATCAAAAAGATTATGGAATTCTGAAGACAGTAGTTCATAGTAGGCTAAAACTGAAAGACAAAAGCCTACTTGCCTGGCCTCCCTTGTTCATCCTTCCCAGGACCTGGGAAAAAACCAAATTTAAATATCTAAGGAAAACAGATTACCAACTAAGCTGTTGAAATATAGACAAAATACCACCAGCTCAGGTTGTGGCAAACACAAAATATGAATTTGGCAACCTTACCTGGAGATGTCACAATCTCTTTCAATTTAATTATGTTTTCATGATGAAGGTTCTTTCAAATTTTTATTTCACATATAGCAGTGATGGGAAACTGCAGAAAAGAAAAGAAAAGAAAATTTCAAGAGACAAATAAGCTTGTTTAATGATCATGACATGAAAAACAGTAATAATTAGGAGCAAAACATGCTTATTTAATGATCATGACAAATATGCTTCTTTGGCATACAATTAAACAAGAACAAAAAATAGGCACAGGGTTTAAGCGTGGTTGGGATTCTAAATTTGTTAAGACTCATTCATATTTCATATAAACTCTTTTACAAGAATATCCTTTATTGGTCCTTCTATTGAAACCTCTTGTAAAGCATGGGGACAGTATTTTATTTTGGGAGGGCAGTAAGTTGAGGATTCACTGTTTTACAAAGGATATCAGCATCTCATAATGTTCCTACTCAAAGTAAGGTGGTATTTTCTAATTTCCTTTAGTAACAAGTTTCATTTTTGCTAGGAATAAAATAATTGAGAAATTGGAGATTTATCTAGTTGAAAAATCTTTCTTTACGCAATTCAATGGGGATGTGAGAGCTTGGAATCCGTACCAATATGGCATGTTCTTTTGTAAATCCTTTGTTGCTAGTTAAGGATTCTTCTGCTTCTTGGTTACTGCCAGCTAGATGATATAGAAGGCCAATGTTCAGTGAATGGAGAAAATCTTTTCCTCATTATTGGCTCCTGTGAGACTAATTCTCAGAATATCATTCAAAGAAGATGGCCCACTATCAGTTGTTTCCTTATCGTTGTGTTGTGTGAAAAAAGAAAGGGAGATAATAGACCATTTGTTTCTTCACTGTTGCATGCATTTGTGGTTTAAACTCTTTAACGAAACCAGAATATCTTAGGAAATTCCAAGAGATTGTGTTTCATTATTTATCAAGGATGTTTGTAAATTTGGGATGGTAAGAAAGCTTTGGTTTCTTTGGAGGTGTTGCATGATGGTAGCCTTCAGGATTATATGGTAAGAAAGAAATCTAAGAATCTATTAAGATGATAGGGAGGAGGATGTTTACATTCTTTAGGAAAGAATTAGCTTTTTCGCTTTTCATGGGTTTCAATGTAGTATAAGTTCCACAATTCCTCCTTTTCTTCATTCTCAATTGCTAGGATTCTGCTTTGGCTTGATTTTTGGGTTTGCTGATTAGACTCTATTAATGATTTTTGTATTAATACTAAAAAAATGATCACGGCATAATACTTATAGTCAGGAAATTCTATCTCATTTCCATCATTGCCGCTTGTACTCTAGGTTTTGCAAAAATGATTTAGCGACATATGGGAAAAGCTTGAATCTATAACAATACAGTCAATTTGGAATTTCTACCATATGCATCCAACAATATGCCATCATACATTATTTATAAAAAGAAAAATATAATGTGAGCAAGAAGGCAATAACATACCCCTTCTCTTTCATTGTCCATACGTATTTTCTTCAATGCTACACTTTCACCTGTCTTTATTTCTCTGGCCATTTAGACTTGACTGCAAATATAATATATCACAAAGACAAAAGTGCCGACATCAATAAACACAATAATGAACAATATCCAGGACAACATGGATAAACTCCTGAATGAAAAAAGAAACCCTGCAACCAGAAATTCTTTTTTTATCTATATGAAGCATACACAACCGTCATAGAGTGGTCATGCACATTTAGCATAGCAAAAACCACTCAAATCAGAGAAGTCAGATTATTATACTCATTGCCAACTTTACAA
>JAWDEX010000007.1:645032-663799 GCA_035221805.1 Trichilia hirta | reverse complement strand
TTTTTTCTATATTTATTTTTATAATATCTTTTATCATTTCTATATGTATTATTCATACATCCATATTGTCCTACCATCTCTTTTTTACAACATAGTTTATTTTTATTATATTTATATGCTTGTATAACTGACCATGCTTCTGTGCAGTATTGTTGCATAAATATATATATATTTATTTTATTTTTTAATAATATTAAAAATAAAATTTCAACTACTAGTGGCTCAATTTTTTAATAATATTAAAAATATTTGAAATTTGTATATTCAAGCTTTTCAATCATTAGACTTTTTGTTTGTTTGTTGTTCATTGTAGTCAAATTATGCATGAAATTAAGAAAATTTTATTTTATAAATTTTGTAAAATTATTTTTTTTTTAATTTGTCTTTTGTATCTTAACAATGTATTGGTTCATATAACCAATAGTACACATTATATATTACACTCTAATTACTTTATGCTTGATTTGATATCTATTTTGTTTTAAGGAAAATTTAGATTCATTGACTCTTAGGGATGCTACCACCCCCCTAGGTTTAAGAATTTTAGTAATTAATTTTTTAAAATATATAGGCTCATATGATTATCTTATTATGCTTTGTGCCTTTGCCAGCATTAAAGTAAAAATACGGCTCTTAAAAGTTTAATTGTAAGTGCAACAACAAAAAATAAAATAAAATAAAATAAAATAGAAGTCCACGAAGCCATTTATTTTAGGTCAAAGGATCAGACGCCTAGGCAGAGTGATTGACATACATACCTGCGCAGAATAATATTTTTATCCCAAGAAATAGATCAATGGCAGGGAACCTTAGGTAAGCACAAAGCCAGGGAAAGGCCCTTAAGTAACAGTGCCATAGAATTGATCTCATACCATATATGCCAGAAAAATTGCCATCCCCGTTAGCGGGGTTAAGTGAACTAGGTGGCCGATAAACGTCAATACCCCTTTCAAGTGGTTTTGGACTTTTTACTAAGGAGTTGAACTGAGAGCTAAGCCAGATTCGGGTAATGGATGTATGCTATACTCATATCAGGCACTGACGCTGCATCGACTAGTACAAGAAAGAGCTACAATAGAATAAATAAAGTTCTTAGTTGTTGATCTTAAAATTTTGAGAAAGATTTAAATTAGTACACTGATTTTGTCCTTTATTAGCTGTTAACAGGATTAATGGAATTTGTCTCGGATCACTAAAACTTTCACAAAATTCGCTTTTCAATTACGTGAAAATACAAAAAATAAAATAAAATAAAATAAAAATAAATTAGAAGTAATCTCAATTTTGCAACATGGATGTTTAATTTAGGCGTTGAATTAAAAAAAAAAAAAAACAGAAACAAAGCTATATTTGAAAAGAAAAAAATATATAAATACTGATTTAAGGTAGATGTAATTACTGTATTTAATCCTTTTTACAATAAAAAAATATTAATATTTATAATAATTAATGATGAGTCCTTTAAATTTTTTCGCGTATAATTATTAAAAATTAAAGAATTGAAATTTTAAAACAGTTACGTGTTAACCCGAATAATGAATTACTATTTTAGTATTATTTATGAGTTTGAATTAAATTAATAATTATTTAAATTATAATTTGATTATATTAAATTTTAAATATGATATAATAGTTTTACATTAATTTCAATATTTTTATGTAAAGATTAGAATTTAAGTAGGGTTAAAATCATTATTTTTGACCTAAAATTCAGCGCTGATAAGAATGAGGATGACTTCCGTTGTGGTAAAATGTCACGGGTCACTTACAAAATCTATTGTCCAAGTCGATTTTGTACTTGAAGTAATGAGAGTGCGAGTGTAGCATTGACAAAGGCTAGCCAAAACAATAACCGGGATTTTTACCCTGACATTAACGAAAATTTTACAGTCGTTCAGTTGTCACAATCATCTTCTAATAAAAGTCGTATAAGTACAACCTGTGAGGATATTTTTGTACTCTTTGATATTCTAAGCGCAGCTCTTTCTTCGCATTGACAAACTATGTTCTCAGACTTGACTAGTCCGCCGTAGATTTTAGCACTGCGTATTAACTTGTTCTTCCGACTGCTTGGCAGTAGATCGGGGTTAAAACTCGCGTGCATTGGGCTTGCAAAAGATAAAATAAAAAAAAAAATTGAATGCTGCATACAAAAGAAAACAATTTGTTAGGATTATTTGGGGACTCGGACATGCCTATTCCAGCCCTTCTTCTACATTGGCAATATTTATTTTGGAATTTCAGTACTCCCCAATTTAGTTGCATGGTTGTAGCGCTTAGTGCTTCTCTTTATGAGTTTATGATCCCTCTGGATGATCCACCGGGGACAAGTTACTGATTTCTTCTTGTCTACTTTCTGAGAATGCGTACAATTAAATTTTTGTCTTATATCCGGGTATTCAGTCATTTTGATTTGGAATCCAATTGCCAAGGCCTCCAATGTAAATTGACGTCAACTCCTGTAAACCGCTGATACATCAGAGGCATTTTAGTAATTCTACTTAAAAAATGAATTTCTGAGACAACAAAACTTTTAAAAAGTAGGAATAATTTAGAAAATTAAGTCTAAAATAGGGTACAAATGAGCATTCTTCCTTTTGCTAATCGTTACTTTGTACGAATGTCAAGAAAACAATGTGATTATACTGTATAGTTGATCATACTTTAAGCTTCGTTCTGCCTTTCACTTATTTTACCAAAAAGCCCCTACACTTAATGGTAATTTACAACACAAGCTATGATTATACCAAACTCACCCTCACTGCAGTGCCCTAACAGAAAAAAATTTAGGCATCGTTACCAAATGCATAAGTTAATTGCTCCGTAATCTTGAACTTTTCTACTTTCCATTGATTTCCAACTTCGTGTTACAGCATTCATGGGTTCAGGTCTCTGTTTTTTTTTTTTTGAAAATTTTTAACCTATGTCGCGTTCTGGTTTTATCTGAATACTCAAAAGCAATTTTGTGAATGATTGACAATGTTTCATTTGAAAATTTTGCAGATGCAGACATGGAGGATTATGGCTTTGAATACTCAGATGAGGAGCCTGAGGAACAGGATGTTGATATCGAGAATCAATATTACAACTCGAAAGGTTTTTTTGTATTTTCCTCGTTTGATTTCCACCTTTTTTTCCTTCCTTATGTCCTGTTTCCATCCTTCCAAACAACGTGTGAATACTGGTTTTTGAAATGAATGCTTAGTACTTTTTCGAAGAAGTTTTATCTTATGAGAAAATTTGTTGCAGAACAGGACTTGGTTGCATCATGCGCGCTGAACCCTTTTTCTATACATTTGCGAAAATTTATTCGGTCAAATAAATTGATGGGCTTAGCTATTTTATCCGATTTGATAATCTGTTAGGGTTGAGTGTTTTGGGGTGTGATATTTTCATTTTAATTTTTTTCTCCAAAAGTGTTTGATTAATGATAGCGATTGGTTTCTGCTTTTGAGGAATTACTTTGTAGAAGTAAAGAAACATTCAATTTTTTAGCATATTGGTAAAAGTTTTAGCAGGTGAGAAGAGGTTCTTATTACTGATCTGAAAGCAAAATTTGGTGCTGTACGTTGTTTATCTGTATCTTTATTCTGTAAATGTTAAAAACTGTAAAGGAGGACCTCAACGTTGTGTCAGGAACTCTTCCATGTCTTGGTTAGGATCGACAGAGATTTTTCATTTGAAGTTAGTGAATGGATATTGCAACCCTAAAAATTTTAGGCTTCTCATATCATCACTATCTTCATATGTAGCTACATGCTCCCTTGTTTCCATTTTGTGACTGATAAACTGATCTTATGATCTTTGCTGGTGGCTAATGGCTACTTAAGAGGACCAGTAAATAATAGCTAAAATTGGGCTGTAATATTTTTAACTATTCTTTCGTGTACAAATTTTTTTCCCTCTCTCTATCACATGTCATGTGAATGCATTGTATGTTTCATATCTATTTTGTTCCTTTCTTGTATAATTTCACTGTTTCACAAGTTCTTTGTCCTGTTCTCAAAAAAGGTATGGTTGAAACGGATCCAGAAGGGGCACTTGCTGGTTTTGCTGAAGTTGTTTCTATGGAACCTGAGAAGGCTGAGTGGTCAGTTCAAGTCGCTGTTGAATGATATTACCTGCTGTGGATAGAGAGTTACCTTAATTTTATACTAATGATAAATGAAAAAATGGAGGCCTTTTTATCCATCCTAAAACTGATAGGTGTAACTATGAGAGAGGAATTTAGTCTGTTGTTAACTGACATATATATATATATTGACTGTTTTGAGCATTTCAGTAAGAGTAGTTTGGTATAGTATGTTTTATATTTCTATTTACGTATTTTCTTTTGTGTTTATTATATTTTTATTCTTCAGAATTGTTCCTTTGGCTTGAGACTTTGATCCTTCTTTACTCAAATTAAATAGCTCTGCTTTCTGCCTGTTTCCAGGGGATTTAAAGCCCTCAAGCAAACTGTAAAGCTCTATTATCGGTTAGGGAAGTTTAAAGAAATGATGGATGCTTATAGAGAGATGTTAACATATATCAAGTCTGCCGTGACACGAAACTACAGTGAGAAATGCATAAACAACATAATGGATTTTGTTTCTGGATCTGCTAGTCAAAATTTTGGTCTCCTGCAAGAATTTTATCAGACAACTCTGAAGGCCCTTGAAGAGGCAAAGAATGAGGTCAGAACATTGTCAGATCTTACATCATCAAAATGGGCCTTTCCTGTGAATATGTGATTTATTCTCTCTTGTTATGCAGAGGCTTTGGTTCAAGACAAATCTTAAACTTTGCAAAATATGGTTTGATATGGGTGAATATGGGCGAATGAGTAAGGTATCTTTTCTTGAATCCTATTTGGAATCCTATTTTTTTTGATTTAGAATGTTACTCACAAGCATAGATGTTGTAAACAACCAGATCTTGAAAGAACTTCATAAATCTTGCCAAAGAGAAGATGGTACAGATGACCAAAAGAAAGGAAGTCAATTACTAGAGGTCTATGCAATAGAGATTCAAATGTACACTGAGACCAAAAATAACAAGAAGCTCAAGGTAACGGTTTCATAGCATTTATGTATGCTTTCACTTTTATAATGCGTTGCATGTGTGATCTCTGTACTTGTACTGGGTTTAAGGTTTTCATAATGCTTGGTTCTACTTTAGAGCCTTAAACACACACATGCACACACATTTGTGTTAGGTGTTTTGCACTTTGGAACATAGATTTATTATCATGCATGTGGAGACTTTGAGGCATATTGATTCAGCATACTTAGTTTTCTTTTTCTTTTTGATTGTTTTCTATAGGAAAAATGTATGAGCTTATGAATATGGTAATTGGATAAAATTTACTGGAAATTTGAGTTCCTTTCAGAATGCAAGATAATGTGTTACAAAATTACTCTAAATAGACAATGATCCAATCTAATTTTTGTCATCGAAAAGATGGCATGGTATGGTGATATAAACTTAGATAAAATTTTGCCCTCTGTTTAACTCTATTAAATTTGGTAAAAATATGTTATTATCCAAGATTTTCCAGTCTAATTTGTATGTTCTGAATTTTGAATATGCATATCCCAACTTTGGGGCTTGCTTTCTCTGTGCTTTATTCTGCCATGGCATGGTTTTGATGGACCTTGGAGTGTTGTGAGAAAGGACATAAAGTATGATGTTTGATGGCGGATCAATTTAAGAGATTAAGCGATTAAGATAAAAGAGTTCAACCTCTAATAGGAGCTATACAAACCCTAGATTTTTTTTTGATGTAGGGTTCTCTAAAACTCTCTTATGTGCTTGCTTAACATAAGAATAGGGCAATATGGAGTATAACAGGCAAAGGAGGGAACCATTTAATGGCTTATATGTGGACAATCCTGTATAGTGTGATAGAGAAGTCAACCTAAAAGGTAAGTTGATTGGCAGTGCCTAACAGGTATATGTAGCCATGATCCAACTACAAACTCAACTTCTGTTGGACTCCCGAGCATCATGTTGCACATGTAAGCCTAAGGGAAGGATTGGCTGTCATGTGGAGGTTTGAAGAAAATAATGAGTAAATATCCACTCAAACAGGCTAAGAAACAAGGCATAAATGGGCCTAGCTCTGATGCCATTATAGAAACCCCCAATGTGAAAGCTTAAGCTAGTGGGTTCAAGAGCTTGAAAGGTATATTAGCCAAAGTCAACAATGTGGAACTCCTTAGCAAGGTGGCCTCTTTTCTAACATAATTCATTTGCACATTGGACAGTTTATTAATTATTATTATTTTTTTGAATATTAAGTTAGAATGCTCACAATGTTATCCATTCAAAAGATATCCTTGAGGATTCAGAAAATTTACATCTCTATTTGGTTGTTTCTTTATTACACTCAACTACTTACTTGTTAAAAGGGTTGTGTCAACAGTTGAAAGGGTTATTAGACTATCCATCGGGTACAAACAGTTCCCTTAGGCTTTTGCAATAAAACGAAAACTTTTCATTGTAGAGAATGATGAAGGATTCTGAGGATATTTATCAAAGTCACAGAAAGGAACAGACTTCAAAGCTTTTTCCTCAAATAAGAGTGTGACTGTGAAATTTGGCTCGGAGAAAAACTGCTAGAGACTGCTCAAGTTAGCAACAAGGGACATTTATTCAGAACTTTCAGGGGACCCAGCTATCAGTTTTGGGTGGAGAATTCCAATAAAAGTGACTCCTTTGGGGGTATCGGAATTAGGATATGCTAATAGTAAACTTGATGTCAGACCACGTAGAAGAAAAGTGTAGAAATTGGGGGTTGGGGGTGAGGGTGGAGATAGGGAAAGCGCGGAAAAGGAGGTGTATGTGGAAATAATAGAGAAAGATGGGAAACAAGAATGAATAGGGAGATAAAGATTTTTCTCATTATTTCAATAACTCAACAATTCTGCTTAAATACTTAGTAAAAGTGCCTATTTATACGCTCAAACAAAATCAAGATAGTCATTACCCTAGTTGGTAGTGAAGGAAAATCCAGACTTCCAATATAACATTAATTCCTATGACTAGGGACAAAGAAACTCCTGAGACAATAACTACCAAATTTGATAATTTCTTAAATTTAAATTAGATGAGCCTTATTCTGGAGCAAACCTATTTGAAACGCAATTCTTAATGTGCATGATGGCATAAAGTTCGAGAAAAGATAAGTTTCATAAACATTATGCTAGGAAGACACCATGGTTCTATCGGGATGTATGCAGTTATGTTTCTTTGTGAATATTGTTATTTTTTTTCATTGTACTACAACATTTGTTTTGTGTGTTTTATCATCCTCTTGTGCGTTTCATGCTCCAAGTTTTTTGCTGCTATTAGTTATTACCAGGTCACTAATAAAATACAGTGAGCCTCTATGTGCTGGATCCAATAGTTTCTTTGTGTTGGTTGGTTTGAAGGCTTAAAGACCTTAATTGATTGTCATCATTGTTTTATGATTACGTTAGTTTATTGTGTTTATTCGCCACTGTGATTGTGCTGTCTTTGTAAAATTGGATTAAATGCAGCAATTATACCAGAAAGCACTTGCTATTAAGTCAGCTATACCCCATCCAAGGATCATGGGAATAATTCGTGAATGTGGTGGGAAGATGCATATGGCAGAACGTCAGTGGGAAGAGGCAGCTACCGACTTCTTTGAAGCCTTTAAAAACTATGACGAAGCTGGAAACCAGAGGCGTATTCAATGCTTAAAGTATGACTTCTATCTCCTATTTTTTAAAAAATATTTCATTTAATTTGATACCTATGTTTTTTCTCTCTCCTTTTCTCTCTCTTTGTGGGTGATTTTTAAGCTTGTAAAGGCAGAGATGTGGTGTTTAACAGAGGACTACAATTGGTTGTGTATGGCATAGAAATTGAATAAACTGATGTGATGTAAAAAATAACCCATTTTTCTTTCTTTCTTTTTATGAGAAACAAAGAAAATTGCATTGATATTTGCAAAAGGAAAGGATATATATCTGTGGATGACCAGTCATTCATAAAGAAATCCTACTTTGAGCTACTTCCTGGGATATTATATTCATCCTCATGGGTTACTTGACTAATGACTACTAGTGGTTTTAGGATATCTACTTTTGAACCTGGTGTAATTTATTTCCCATTAAGGCCAAGGATGTCTGTATGTCAAAAAAAATGTGATGACCATAAGTCAAGTTATGGACTACGTTAAACAAACTTGTAAGGTTGAACTTGAGTGTTTTATTGTAAGTATGAGTTCATTATTTGACTGTCAAAAATCCATACTGGCTTATTGTCAATTGTGTGTGAAAAGTTTCCTTGCCAATACAGGTAATTTATTTGCAAAGGAGACATACATGCATACATATTAGAGCCATACGCATGCTAACTAAAACTATTGCATGCCTGTCAAGTAATAAATGATGACTTTTTGTTATATCTATCTTTCTCTCTTTCTACCCGCCTCTAGTAAAACAAAAAAAAGAAATACCAGAATCCCCCTGAGAACTACAGGAATTTGAAAAAATAGCAGAGCAAGTTTTTGTGGGCTTGATAGAACGTAAATCGTGGACCTCAATGACTCGTTTTCGTGTGAAAATGCCACTATCTTTATCACCTTTATTTGTGGAAGGGGACTGGCGGATATCTATTGTAATAAGTTCTCATATAGGAATATCTAATTTCTTGAAATCTTTTAGTATATTTCTTTCTGTTTAGGTAATTCGAGCTCTTCTTTTTTTTATATTGGTGCTCTTCTTCTATACTTCCTGTGTGCTATATTTTGGCCCTCATTCTGTTTTTTTTTTTTTTTCCCCTTTCTGGTGATTTTTAAGTTTATTGAATTATGCTTGAAAATATGGAAGCTCTTATATCAAATCAATTTTAGAAACTTAAAATTTAACCGTTTAAAATTGAATTTTAATTGATGGCCTCTGTCAAACCAGAAGACGCAAATTTATTCTTTTTTGATTTTTTTAGAGCATTGCAGAGTTATTCTTGTACACTCCTATGCTAAACCTGGTTATTGTGGGCAGCTTGTTAAATGTTGTAAACTACATTTATATTAATATGTATTTCTTTTAGAAAATTAAAGATGTAAAGTAATATAGTCTCATCATTCTAATTGTGGTTCACACCAGATATCTGGTTTTGGCAAATATGCTGATGGAATCTGAAGTGAATCCATTTGATGGACAAGAGGCAAAGCCGTGAGTCTCCTATGAGATACACTTCCTTTTGAGTTTAGCTTATGGTTTTCTTTTCTCTCTCTCTCTCTCTCTCTCTCCGGTACCTGATCCCTTTTGATGCAGATATAAAAATGATCCTGAGATTCTTGCGATGACAAATCTGATAGCAGCGTATCAAAGAAATGAGATAATAGAGTTTGAAAAAATCCTCAAGGTATGTTTGGTGCATCCAAATAAATGTGCAGTTATATGATATTTTTTGGTCCCCATGTTGGCTTTCTCTTTGTGGTCTCCCAATTTAATTCCTCCTCGACATTTTCCAGAGCAATAGAAAAACAATCATGGATGATCCATTTATCCGAAATTACATTGAAGATCTGTTGAAGAATGTCAGGACTCAAGTGTTGCTTAAGCTTATCAAGCCTTATACGAGGATTCGGATCCCTTTCATATCAAAAGTGAGGACTGTGGTTTCTCAAAAGTTTTTGTCATCAGTACTAACTTCAATATCAATGTTTGATTATCATTTTCACTATTGTTGGAATTATGAATTGCTTATGATAATACTTTCAGAGTAACTTCTCATTCTTTTTTTAAAGAAAAAATGTGCTTATTTTGAACTGAATTAGCTGAACATCTATGATGGGCAGGAGCTCAATGTACCAGAAAAAGATGTTGAGCAGTTGTTGGTGTCACTTATTTTGGATAATCGCATTGATGGACATATTGATCAAGTGAACCGTCTTTTAGAACGAGGAGACAGGTCAGCCTTTCTTATCTTTCGTCCCTTTTTCGTATACTAGCTAACTATAAGTCATAGTTGCTGAACTGAAATTGTCCACATATTCATGCAGGTCAAAGGGAATGAAGAAGTATACAGCTATTGACAAATGGAATACACAGCTAAGATCTCTGTATCAAACTGTTTGCAATCGGGTGTATTGAGTAGATGTGTTGAATATTTAGGAAAGTGTTCTATTGATTTCGGAAGTGTATTGTCGAGGAGTCGGGGAAAAAGATACAGCTATTTTTTCGTCATTTTGTTGTTGAGTCAGGAGTATGCCGCTACATTTTCTTTCTTTTTCTTTCTGGTTCTGTTGGAAGACACAATGTTGGACGCCCTTGACTTAAAACGTTTGGATAGTCTCTGATGTGGACGATGGTGATATCAAGTCTGAACATCATCTTAATGATGTATAGAATCTATTATAATAGTAATGTAAGAATTTTGATTTGAATGATAAGTTTGTGCATCACACCGCAATTGAAGGGCCTTCTAACGTGGGAGAAGGACAATGATGAAGATTCGGATCTGACACTCAGATGGTCTCGGTCCTTAAATATTCTATGAACCGACAGTTTTAAGGACGTGTTTATACTGTTGTGTTTCTGTACTCACTTTTATTTAATGGCTAGTGATTCTATTCTGGGCACGCTTTTGACTTTCAGTTTCTTCAATTTGCAGTACGTTGTAATTCTTGAAGTGGGTATAATGTATTTTGGACTGTTCCCAGGAATTTTCTATTGCTTTGGTTGGATTTAGCTGAACTCGAAGCCAGAAAGAAGCTTTCCCATGACCCATTTGGGACTTCTCAAAATATCATTTTAGGTACCTAAATGTACCAATTTCAGGTACATATTCACACCTAACCTTGTAGATATTGATAGCACAAGTAATGGTTGGTGGGTGTTAGAGTGAGTGGGCTGCATGTTAAAATGGCATCATTTGGGCCTTGCTAATACATTTATATGTTAAAATAGCGTTCAGAATTTAAAATTTTTTGACGTTAAACTTAAAACCTTAGCTTCAAATTATGTCAACAAAGTGGAAATTGCAAACGGAAAACTCGACACAAAACCTGATATTCCATCTGTCGTACAGTGAATCTTATTCATTCATTCATACATTTAGACAATGTTTGAGGGATTTATTTAAGGACTAAGCAAGGTATTTGATTTTTACTTGATTTTAAAAGCCAAATTGTAAAATAGACGTGGTAATTAATTTTTAATGAGATTTATTTATTTTTTTAACTAATATTTAATATTTATAGTGTGATTACAATACTTCAATACCAAACACACTCTAATATATGTTGCCGAAACATTATATTAGTGTGAGAATGCTAGTTGGATTTGTGGGATGGTTATTGGAGGTTGGTGGCAAGTTGAAACATGTCACATAAAAGTAAGAACATATTACACAAAAATAGAAACATCAATACATAAAAGTTCAAACACAAATCCAATTGTTGAAACTAAAATTTATATGAGGTTCATTACCATAGACAGTCCCATGCTTGAGACTATTGTTCAAATATACTGAATGACCGAAAATTGTGTTAGAAAAAATGTCTAAAACGAGTCGAATCGACTGCTTTTAATTATGTTAAATATATTAAACACGGGCGTAGCTCAATAGTAAATAGTGTTTTTGTGTTTGATTTACTAATTCGAGTTCGAATTTAAGATTGAAATGAGATTTTAAATTTTAAAAAAAATGTTAATAATGGAATCATACCACCACGGAAAACATGAAGTACTTGTTGCTGTTTCTCTAATTCTCCATTTGTTTATTAAATATTTCCATGCCCAACACATGAATTTGTGAACAAGATTTTATAGAAGCCCTTTCACAAAAGTTGTCAAAACATTATAGCTTATAAGAAATTAATGAGTGTTGAACCTACCAATTCTTTTAAACACCAATTTAGAAAAACCATTACCCAACATTATATTTATTTAAAAAAAAAAAAAAAAAAAAAGAAAAGAAGGAAATCTGAGTCATAATGGGAGATGGGCCATGGGGGGACTTAAATGTAATGAAAATAAAGATAAGTAACTTCAATGTAATTAATCTCAATTTACAGAATTAATAATTTATTAACTCACGTGAATCACAATCTTTTTCTTGTTCGTAAAACGTCAATCGCATTGATTAATGCTTATGTAAGAAAGTCAAAACCCAGTTCGATAATATTACTTTTTTGACACGAAGTACGTAATAGATAAGAAATTATTAGAAATGGTTCTTAAAAAAGTAAAATAATGATTGTTTCAAAGTCCAAATAATGCCCTAAGAAGGGCAAGAAAAAAAAATATAATATAAATGTTAAATTGTTTTTTCTTTTAAATATTTTTAACACTACATTATAGTTAAATATCAAAGACAAATTATCCATGATGAAACCTAATTACTATTTATTTTGAAAATGTTGAAAAAAATTTGAATGTATAATAAGCGATTAGTCGTTGCAGAAAATAGAAAAATTTTCAGTATATCATATTCAGTAATATATGTTTATATTAAAATTATTATACATACGTACTATACTTAGGGTATGTTTGGTTGAGTTTTTTTTAAATAGAATCTTTTAAAATATATTTTTTTATAAATAGAATTTTAATAAAATATACTATTTATTTGGTTATTATAAATAACTTTTAGTAAAAATTGAGTAGCTTTTTTAATAGACAATTTTTTTAAATATATGTTAAAAAAGGATAAAAAATTTTAAATAAAATTAGGGTAATTTTAAATAATTTAACTTTTTTTAAAATGCTAAAAAAACTTTATTAAAAAAAAAGTAAAATTTGTGTTTTTTCAGGTAAAAGAAAAATAACTTTTTAATTATTAAAAATCTTTCTCTAATGACAATAAAACGTCATAAAAAAAAATTATTATGGTTTTTGGCATTAAAAAAATTCTTTTAAACTAGTAAAAAGTCAAATTAAATGAACAACTATTAATTTATTTAATATTTTTATATAAGTAGGTTTGAATTTTTCGAAGTCGAAAGAATTTCTTAAAATGGTAAAAAATAAATAACGAAATACAATATGAATGTTGTTTTTAAAATATTATAAAATTTTTATATTTGAATTTCTTATAAAACAATTATTAGGCAAGAGTCTAAAATTCTTTGTTACATCACGTTATGTACATAATAATCTAATAAAATACTTTCGTATATTATTTTAAAAATTATTAAATAAATTAATAATTATCACATAGTATATAAATTCTTTACAAATGAATTTTATATTTGTTGAAGTTATGCTATAATTTGTGGTGGATGGTGCATATTGGGTCGTTATAAATACTTCAATCAATGATTTATTAGATAATATATTATATTCAAATCAATAAATGGATACTATGATAAAATAAAATAATCCTATCTTATTCAATATCACAATAACTTTATTATAAAAAAGTAGTAATATACATCATACTTGTATGTATTTTAAGTGTTTTTCAAAAAATAAAAAAATACAATAACAAATATATATGAGTAAAAATATATCTTAATTTAATTTTTTATTTAGGATGGTAACAAAAGACTAGATCTAATTGACCTTGTGCAATGGTAAATATATATATATATTTTTTTTATCTTTAACTTTGAATTAAATTACATAAAACATTAAATTCAAAAAAATTGAATATCTTGATAAAAGAATTTTATAAAATAAATATTATTAGCGATATAACAGTATTATGAGAATAAGCAAAATTCACAAAAATAAAAAAAATATTTGACAGCTAATCAATATTACCACGTCAATTTATATAAAAAGTAATTTTAAAAGTATAAGGAAATTTTACACTCAAAACTTCTTTAATTTAATTTTTTTAAATAAAATAATTTTTTAATTCTCTGTAATTCATTCTTTTAAGGGCAATAAAAAATGTCATGTGCACTAATTCAAAACGCTGTTGACTGAAATCTTTGGGTTATGCTGTGGTACATTCGATTCTATCAAACATACATATATATTTTTTTTCATTATAATTTTTAACTCTTTTTTTTATTATTTTCAAATTATAAAAATTTAAAAAATAAAATAAAAATTAGAAAAAAAAAAAAATCATAATAAAAGACACGGACCTACAGCTGAGTTTCTGAGTCCAGCTGAGTCCACCTGTAGCGCCGCCTGTAATTTTCTTACAAATTAAAAGTTTTCCTGTAAAATCCTACGGTGGTGGTGTCGTCCTGTAGTCTGTAATGAAGACGCAGACATTACAATACAGAACAGAGTTGTCTTGTCGCCATTTGCAGATTGAGATTGAGATTAACTTGACTTTTAACCTTTGAAAGAAAAACAAAAGGAGTTTTTGAGTTTAAGTTGGTGGGACTTAAGAATTGTCGGTCCTCCATCGTTCCAACAAGGCTACTACTATTTCATGGACCAGATGCAATTTCCATTTTGCCACAGAAAATATTTTCTTTATTTTCATATAATAATAATGGGAATATTTTCCATTATTATTAAAAAAATATTAAAAAGAATTGTCTGCGGTAGTGGCTGAGAAGAACCGGAGAAAGTTTTTTGTCGTTGTCTGGTTTTGATTGATTCTGATTACTGTGATGATTAAAATTGATAGATCTTTTTTATGATTATCGTGAA
Source organism: Trichilia hirta (assembly GCA_035221805.1). Taxonomy (NCBI): domain Eukaryota; kingdom Viridiplantae; phylum Streptophyta; class Magnoliopsida; order Sapindales; family Meliaceae; genus Trichilia; species Trichilia hirta. The sequence continues at coordinate 649,220 of JAWDEX010000007.1, read as the reverse complement.
AAACCCAGAGCCAATAAAAGGCGCTAACCAGCTTTCTTGTCTCCTCTCCTTTCTCTCGGTTTCCATTACACAGTTTCAAGTATTTCTCTAATTCAATCTTTTTTTTTATTAACTTGTATATTTATTTATTCATTCATTTCTTTGTTTTCTTACGTTTGGTTTATTACAATGACTAACTCGTGTACATAAAACAGGCGAGTCCGTTTCTCTATAGGCTTTCTTACTCATCCTTGATTCTCTGACTCTGTTTAGTTTTGGAGGTTACTTGAATTTTGAGGAAGTCTAATTTTAGGCTGAGATGTTCGAAATTTGAGGTATTTTTTTTGGGTTAGTTTATTTGTAAATGAATTTTTTAAGATGTGGGCGTTGTGTCAAGCAAACAAAAAAAAGATTCTCTTCACTGTACTAAAATCTGAAATAGATTTTATAATAATATGATTTGTGGATTATTCTTCTCATGGTTGTTGAAGAATACAACAATTTGGGTAACTACTGGTTAGTTTATTTTATTTTTCGGGTTTAAATTCTATCTGACTAACTGGGCAATCTGATTGGCTGATTGATTCCACTTTTCGCCGGGTTTTTACTTTTCCATTTTGTTTGCTCTTATTTGGACTTTCTTAATTTTGATTTTGATGTATTATGGAACTCTGATCTGGTTTTTATCTTGGTGGCATACCTACTAGTCTTAGCTTCTGTAGATGCTATTTTCTTAATTATGGTATAAGTTGGCATGCTTGCTGAACTTTTAGCTTCTAGAAATTTTCTTTGTGTCTTTGAAAGGGGGCTCTCCGTCAGACCCCCAAATGCTCCTTCTTCCTTCCTCTTCTGCAGTTCTCTCATTATATCACCTGCTTTCATCTGTAACTGTAGGAAATTTTGATTGTAGGATATACTTTGAAAAAGATCATCATCTTTTCATTCGGATTCAAGGGCTATAGTCGTCTACTGTTTTCTATTTCATTTATGAAATTCATGATGCTTGTTGTGGTTATGCTAAACTGTGTTCCTCTCAACGAAATTGTATTCTAACTTAGGCGATTGGATTCTTTTTAGTGAACTTGTATTCCAGTTTTGGTAATTTGTTACTCTTTTAAGTAATATGGTCTGATTGCAAGCCTATTCTAATCTGAACTGAAATTACTGCTTGTGAGCATCCAATTGTTTAGTCTTTGACATTTTTTTCAGATGCTGGCCTCCATTACTCCTCCCACCTGCCCTATTTCTTTACTTCTTTAGAATTCAGTGCCAAATTACTTTGGAGTGTTTAGAATTCATGCATTTCATTTTGCATTGGATCATATCTGTAATGAGCTCAATATATGATGCCTAATATTTTAGTTTGGATTAAAAAACTTCATGAACATCGTAGGTGATTACATTTTGTCGTGCACTACCATTGGAAATATATATATTTGCTAAGTTGGATTGCTGTAACTAGGTTTTAGGACTTCATTAAATTGTGCGAGCTTTTGGAAAAGAGTTTAAAGCCTGTTAGTAATAGAAGGCACAACCTGTGAACCAAGCATGAGTCAACCTAAAATTAAGCGCCGAGTGGGAAAATACGAAGTGGGAAGAACAATTGGTGAGGGTACATTTGCAAAAGTTAAGTTTGCGAGGAATTCTGAGACCGGGGAGCCTGTTGCTCTTAAGATACTTGATAAAGAGAAGGTTCTCAAGCACAAGATGGCTGAACAGGTCTCTCTCTATCTCTATCTCTCTCAATATCTGCAGTTCAGTCTTTTTTTTCTCGGTTTTACTCTTTCTTCTCTGGTTCTGGATCTTTGTGAATAGGGTTCTACTTTGTCTGTAGCAATTTTGCCATCACTTTCTTCTGTTAGTCTAAAAGCTTTCTTCATTAGATTCCGTACATGGTGTAGGAGACCTGGTTTTACTTCTGCAATCAGTCTCTAGATTATTTGATGGTATTTCTGCATATTAAAAAATTTTATTGGTTAACTAGAATGGAAGTTGTTTTGAACTATCATGAAAAGAAATTATGTCAACATTTATTGAGTTACTTAGATGCTCTGGATACTTTTACAGATCAAGAGGGAAATTGCAACTATGAAGTTGGTTAAGCATCCAAATGTTGTTCGATTATATGAGGTCTCTCTCTCTCTCTCTCTCTCTCTCTCTCTTTGTGTGTGTGCGTGTGCGCTCGCGCGGGGGCGGGTGTGCGTGGGGGCACGCACGAGCTCGCGTGCGCGTACTCTGTGTGTGTCTCTGTGCGTGCGTGCGTGTGCGCACGCGCGTTTGTGTGCATGTGAGAGTGGGTGTGCATGTGGGTGTGCGCGTGTGCGCACGGGGTTGTGCATGCGTGTGTGCGCGCACGCGCCTACGAACATATTTCGTGGACATATTTGATTGTTAATTAAAATTTTGGCTCTCTTCAAAATTCAATGTTCGCTTCTGTAAGATCGTGTATGTTTTTCAGCAAATTTTATCCAACACTGATACCAGAACTCATTTCAAATCATATTTACCAGATATGTTTTTTGGTGAATGAATCTAGTTGTAAAAAATAGAGCATAAAAGTAATTGGTGTGAGTTGAAGGTTATAGATGTAGAATATCAATGGAATTTGTAGGGGCCCAAGTTTGAAGTTTAAACAATAGTGAATTTAGATATTCGGTTCATTTTTCAAGTGTCCAATTTATTGAATCATTATATTTGCTTTCAGGTGATGGGAAGCAAGACAAAGATATTTATCGTCTTGGAGTTTGTCACTGGGGGAGAGCTGTTTGACAAAATTGTCAGTCAGTGAATTATTGACCAAAGTTATTTGTATATTATTTTTGTCAATCTATTTAATAGATTTATCATCCTTTCTGGATTACAGTATTGCATATTATTAGATGTTCTCAGTGGAGTTTGACCATTCCCATATATCTTAAATTTAATTGTTAACCACTATCGTAAGCTGCTTACTATTTCTTGTGGAGACAATTGGCATCAAATGTGATTTCTTTGATAGACTAAGTACTGCATAAATTTGTCCCATCATGAGAATGGCCTACATTTTTTCATCATCCATGTCTTTTACACAGCATAGCATGATATGTTTAATGGATTGTTAAGGTAAATCATGGACGGATGAAAGAAGACGAGGCCCGTAGATACTTTCAGCAGCTTATTAATGCAGTTGATTACTGCCATAGCAGGGGTGTCTATCACAGAGACCTGAAGGTATTATATACTGTAAAGATGGTTTTTATGCTTTTATCTCTCTTCATTTTTGGATATATCTGTTATGCTAACTGGAAAAAGATCCTTTACTTGCTTACTTCCATTTCTTGGTTTCTCTTGCAGCCAGAAAATCTGTTGTTGGATGCTAATGGAAACCTTAAAGTTTCTGATTTCGGGTTGAGTGCTTTGTCCCAACAAGTCAGGGTAATTATTGATAGTATGATTTCTGAAAGCATATGCTTTCTTCACCTTTTTTTTTCCCCTTCTACTTCTCTCTACTTGATCATTATATTGATCTTGAAGGTACTAAAACATCTTGGCGGTGAAATTTTTTGTCTAGGCATAATAGTTGTGGTACAGAAAGGCAAATGACATAAAATAAGAATGGTGTGCAAATTTTGCTTGGAGAGACAGCAATCTTTTGTAATTTAATTTAAAATAGAAATATCTAATCCATAAAGGTCTGAGATTTAGAACCCTTCTGTTCTGAATGTTGAATATTCATGGTATGCAAGCCCTCGATCTATCATTGACTGTCCTAGCCAAGAAAGATCCCTTTATTTCTTTTTTTTGTTTAATTACTGTGAAAGACTGTGCATTATGAATAAATGTTTTTTGTGGCATTTAGAGGATCATGATATATTTGTCACTTTCAAGAATAAATTTGGCAGGATGATGGTCTGCTTCACACTACATGTGGAACTCCAAATTATGTTGCTCCTGAGGTATGGAGCACTGATCTATGAACCTAAATTTCTCCTATTGTGTATTTAAAACTATTGGTGCTTGGACCTTGAATAATGTAGTCTCTTCCTGTTTAGGTTCTTAATGACAGAGGCTACGATGGCTCAACCGCAGACCTGTGGTCTTGTGGAGTGATACTCTTTGTATTGCTTGCAGGGTACTTGCCTTTCGATGATCCTAATCTTATGAACCTGTATAAAAAAGTGAGCATGTCATGAATTCCATAGCACTACTATCCTATTTTACTCTTCTGTA
>JAWDEX010000007.1:627674-644932 GCA_035221805.1 Trichilia hirta | reverse complement strand
TTCCTACCTGTAGTAAAAACAAAAAAGACCTAGAATCGCACTAAGAACTATAGGAATATGAAAAAATAACAAAGTAAATTTTTGCGGGCTTGATAGAATGTAAAACATGTTATCATGTACCTCAACAACTTGTTTTTGTGTGCAAATGCCGTTATCTTTATCACCCTTATTTGTGGAAGCGGACTGGAAAACATCTATTGCAATAAGTTTCATATAGGAATATCAAATTTCTTGAAATTTTTTAATATATATATCTTTTGGTTTAGATAATTTAAGAACTTTTTATATGTTGGTGCTCTTCTTCTATACTTCCTGTCTACTATTGATGCACAAAACCTAGCTGCACAATGGGCAGGACAGAAGCCATTTTCGAGCATTACACAGTAGAAAGTTCAATACTGTTGTTTGTCGAAAACTTGCAAGCACAAAGAGAGCTTAGAGTGATGCCGGCTGCTTGGCAAAGAAACTCCGATGCCTAAGTTAGGGGTTTGTAAGATTGGCAGTGAAAAATGAGGGTAGTATTTTACTGGGTAACACATGTGCATCTGCAAAGACGTGGAGTGGAGAATATGATGAACATTGGCTGAGGTTTGGGTGTAGAAGCTAATCTCCATTTGTTGGATTTGACTCCCTTTTATAAGTGTGGTTGTCGTGTCTTTCAAGTTTTTTCATGTGGGTTTTCGGAGAATGGGATTGATGATGAGGATTTGTAAGAGGTTTCCATGCACTACTGGGTTTGTTAACTGTCACGTGACTATTTGATTATGCTTCTTTTGTTTTGATGACTTACACGCAAGAGGTTGTTTGACAAAAAGTTGTCCCGTGTAAATCTTGACAAGGGTGTTGCGCAGTTGAATGAAAGTAATAGCAAAATAAACCAGATACACGGAGGCTCCAAAGATTTATGCGGTTCAGTAATATGCTTAGGTCCATGGGCTTGCGGGTATTTCTATTATTCACTTTGTAAAATGGGATTACAAGGCAATGTATTTATATTAAAATCCTACTTGCAAGAAGTTTCTAAAATTGTCCCTTTATCATACCCCTAGGGGCGAACTTCCCTAGCTATTAACCTACTTCCGCATAAATCGTTTACTCTTTAAGACGAGACCGACAGTGGCTAGGCCTACTTACACAATGATGTCTAAATTCAAACTTTATATGGTATATAAGCCAATTTACAACAAAAAGGAAGCAGTTACAGTACTTGACACATGACTTTCTCTACCGTACTTCCATTTTTAATTAGCGCCAATCCACAGCTGTTGGCAATGAATTAGGAGATGGCGGCTTCCATCTCCACAAGAATAATCCTGACGCCTTGCCCAAAATAAGTACTTGTTTGAGGGATCTGTCACAAAGGATTCAAATAGTATTTTGAACCTCCAGTTTACGGTCAAACATGTCAACGAGGTTCCAGCCTTGGATGGTTGCTGTGCTGTTGACCCGCAAATCCCTAACTATGTGGTTAGGATGATGATGTGGTCAAGGTGGTGGCTTGGATGAGGGATTTTGTCCGTTAACTGCAGGAGTTCTGTAGAGTTTTCCTGATTTGTAGGTCAGGTCTTTTGTTCAGTACCCTGGACACGTGATCAGAGTCTGTTCTTATCATTTAGTTGCTCTTGTTTTTTTCCCAAACACTTACTATATTGCAGCCCTCATTCTGGTGTTACTTTTTTCCTTTTTGGTGATTTTTAAATTTATTGAATTAGGGTTGGAAATATGGAAGCACTTGTGTCAAATCAGTTTTAGAAACACTAATGTTCAAATGTTAAAATTAGAATTTTAATTGATGGCCTCCTTTCACGCCACAAGAAGCAAATTTATTCTTGTTTCATTGTTTTAGAGCAATGCAGGTTATTCTTGTACAATTGTGCATGCTAGACCTGGTTATTGTGAACAGCTTGCTAAACATTGTAAATGCTCATTTATATTAATATATGTATTTTTTAAAAAAATTAAAAGTGTAAGGCTATATAGTCTCATCATTCTACTTGTGATTCACTCCAGATATCTGGTTTTGGCAAATATGCTGATGGAATCTGAAGTTAATCCATTTGATGGACAGGAGGCAAAGCTGTAAGTCTGTTATGAGATGTTCTTTTGAGTTTGGCTTATAGTTTTCTTCTCTCTCTCTTTCTGGGGCCTGATTGCTTTTATGCAGATATAAAAATGACCCTGAGATTCTTGCTATGACAAATCTGATGGCAGCATATCAAAGAAATGAGATAATAGAGTTTTAAAAAATCCTCAAGGTATATTTCATGCACCCAAATGTTGTAAATGTGCAGTTATATGATATATTTGGGTCTCCCTGCTGGCTTTCCCTTTGTAGTCTCCCAATTTAAGTACTCCTCAACATTTTCCAGAGCAACAGAAAGACAATCATGGATGATCCAATTGAAGATCTGTTGAAGAATGTTAGGACTCAAGTGTTGCTTAAGCTTATCAAGCCTTATACTAGGATTCGGATCCCTTTCACATCAAAGGTGTGAAGACTATGGTTTCTCATAAGCTTATCATCTGTACTGACTTCAATACCAATGTTTGATTATCATTTTCATTATTGTTAGAATTATGAATTGGTCAATGACACAGTACTTTCAGGGTAACTTCTCATTTTTCTCTTTTCAAAGAAGTAAAAATAAATATTCCCATTTTTTTCTGAATTTACTGAATATCTATGAGTGCAGGAGCTTAATGTACCAGAAAAAGATGTTGAGCAGTTGTTGGTGTCACTTATTTTGGATACTCGCATTGATGGATGGACATATTGATCAAGTGAACTGTCTTTTGGAACAAGGAGACAGTTCAGCGTTTCTTATCTTCTGTCCCTCTTTCCTACGCTAGCTCACTGTAAGTTGTAGCTGCTGAACTGGGATTGTTGACATATTCATGCAGGTCAAAGGTAATGAAGAAGTATACTGCCATTGATTAATGGAACACACAGCTAAGATCTCTGTATCAAACTGTTAGCTATCGGGTGTCTTGAGTAGATATGTTGGATATTCAGGAAATGGTTCTATTGGTTTTTTGGCAATATATTGTCGTCAAGTCAGCAAAAAAGGTGCAACCGGTTTTTCGTCATTTTATTGTTGATTCAGGAATATGCTACTACATTTTTCACTTTTTCCTTTTGCCTCTGTTGGAAGAAAAAATGTTGGACACATTGCACTTAAAATGTTTGCAGCCACCTGCTCTCTGCGCAATCCCAACCCTTTCCTTTATTCTCGTTCTAGTCAGTAGCAAGTCAGTAGCTAGTGCTAATACAATCCAATCGAAAGTTAGGTGTGAAAACTCAATTCCTCATGTAACTTTTATTTTTGCTAAAGTTTTTACCTATGTAAGCCTTCCATCAAGTGTAAGCTAGCTTAGTGGTGTATAGAATCTATAATAATAATAATGTAAGAATTTTGATTTGAATGATGAGTTTTTCCGTCAGACCGCAATTGAAGGGCCATCTAATGTGCGAGAAGGACAATAATAATGACACTCACATGGCGTTGGCCCGCTGTTAACTGACAGTTTAATGATGTGTTCGTGTTGCTATGTTTCTATATTGACTTTTCTTTGATAGCTAGAGATTCTATTATGCTACGATCTTGACTTCTAACAGTTTCTCAAATTCAATTTGGAGTATGTTGTAGTAATTCTTGATCTGGGCATAATTTATTTTGGACTGTTTCCAGGAATTATCTATTGCTTGGTTGGAATTTAGCTGAACTCAAGCCAGAAACATGCTTTCCCAGGAACACCCATTTGAGACTTTCCAAAGTATCATTTTTGGTACCAACTTAAGGTACCACAAGTACCTAACCTTGGAGATATTGATACAACATGCAATTGCTGCTGTTAGAGTGGGTGGGCCGATTGGATATCAAGGATACTGCATTTGTTATTTGCTAATACATATTGATGTCAAAGATACAGTAACACAAAATTTAGAAAATTTTAACTCAAAATTTAGAACCCTAACTTCAAATTATGGTAACAAAGTGCAAATTGCAACTGGAAAACTCAACACAAAACCTGATATATACATTTTGTGTTATAATGAATCTCAATCAACCATTCATTTGCAGAATATTTGAGGGATTTGGCTATGTACATGCTTGGTATTGTTGATTTTGTTTTGATGCTAAACATATGTTCGCGCAAGATTGCATTAATGTCAGCATATTAAGTGGATTGATGGAATAGGTTTTGGGGATCGGGTAAAGTTCAAACATATCATATAAAAGTGAAAGTATATTACCTAGAAATTGAAACATCAATACTTTAATGACAAATACAATTTTTAAAACTAAAATTGATATAAGGCACATTAGCCTACACAATCCTATGTGTTGAGACTATTGTTCGAATATTCAAATGACAAAAAAGAAAGGGTTAAAAAATATTTAAAATAATTAAATCAAATACTTCTAATTATGTTAAGCATATTAAATATGTAAATGAATAGTTTAATATTCCTTTTGTGTTTGACTTGTTAACTCGAGTTTGAATTTAAAATTAATAACGTAATATTAAATTTAAATTAAAAAAAAAAAAAAAACATATTGACACCTTAGACATGTTAATAATTGAATAATACCACGATTTAAACATGGCTATTATAAAAATAGCAACAATAATTAAAAATAGAAAAGAAAAAGAAAACTTCTCTAATCCTCCATTTGTTTATTAAATATATCACGTACCCAGCACATGAATTTGTGAACAAGATTCATAGAAGCACTTCTACAAAAATTGTTAGAACATTATATTATGTGTTTAAAATATTAAAAATAAATAATTTCATAAATATTATGATTTTTCCTTATTTCATAACCCAGCATATAATTATAAAAATATATAAATGATAAATAAGGAATTGTGAGTCCTAATGGGAGGGACTTAAGTGTAAGTAAAATAAAGATAAAGTACTTTAATGTAATTAATCCTAATTTAGAGAATTAATAATTTATTACCTCACGTGAATCACAATCTCTATCTTCACGAATGCTTATTGGAGAAAAAGTCAAATCCCGTACGATAATATTATTTTGTTTAGTGGGTAAGAAATTATTAGAAATGATTCTTAAAAATTAAAAAATTTTAAAAAATGATTGCCATTAAAAATATTAAATTATTTTTAAAAAAATATTTCTAACATCGATTACTTTAAAGTTCAACCTATTATCCGTGATCAAACCTAACTAATCTATAAAAAAAAAAAAACAAAAAAAAACTAATATTCATTTTAAAAATATTGAAAAAATTTGAATAAATAATAAATGACTAATAATTATTATATAATGTTCTTTATATTATATAATTATTCAATAACATTATATACATGTAAAAATTAATTTATTATATTTATTAATTTAACTAATAATTTTTTATAAATTGATTTCAAATACTATATAAATTTTTAATTTGAATTTTTTTATAAAACAATTAATAATAGGTGACGAGTCTGAAATTCTTTGTTGTATCATACTATTTACATAGCAATCTAATAAAATACTTTCATATATTTATTTTAAAAAAATTATTAATAAATTAAAAATTATAATTATTATAATTAAGATCCAATATATTAAAGTATTATTTTAACAATTATAAAACCTAAATATTTTAAACTTTTTGAAGGTATGCTGTAATTTGTAACATTATAAATACATCTATCAATTATTTATTAGACAATGTATTATATTGAATAAATGAAATAAAATAAATGAATCCTACCTTATCCAATATCACAAAACTTTATTATTAAAAATTAATAAAATATATAAATAAAAAGTAAAATAAAATACATAAGGGTAAAAGTATTTTTTATTTTTTATTTAAAATAATAACAACAAAGATAACATGCAATTGACTCATCCCAACATTATTTTTATAAAATTATGGCACGAAAAAATAAAAATTTTAAAATGAAATAATTAAATATTGAAAATGGGTAAAAAAATTTTTACTCTAAAATTTTTTTAATTTTTTACTTATAATTTTACAAAATTTTCTGTAATATATTTTAATTAACAAGAATTTATAAAAATAAAATAAAAAATAAAAAATTTATTCTAAATATTTATGACAAACTAAAATAAAAAACAAAAATTATAATAAGAGAAGTGCATTCATAGCCGACTTCACCGTACCGCCGCCTGTAATTTTCTAACAGATTAAAGTTTTTCTGCAAAAACTTACGGTGGCGCCCTTGTCGTGTAGTTTGCAATATGGAGACGCGGGCATTACAATAAAGAACAGAGTTGTCTTGTCGCCATCTGCAGATTAACATTAACTTGACTTTTAACCTTTGTAAGAAAACCAAGAGAGTTTTTGAAATGCTGAAACTGTTTCATGGACCAGAAGCAATTTCCATTTTTCTTTATTTTCATTTAATAATAATGGGATCAAAAAATATTTACAAAAAGAAATTGTCTGCGGTAGTGGCTAATAGGAACATGAAAAGTATTTTGTCCTTGTCTGTTTTTAAGTTGATCTTCATTACTGTGATGATTAAAATGGTTGATCTTTTTCATGATTATCATGAAAAAATCAGTTGGCTTTTGAACCTCTCCAAAAGCCAAAGCCAGTAAAAAGAGCCAACCAGGTTTGGCTTTCCTTCTTATCTCCTTTCCTTTATCTAGGTCTCTATCAACAGAGTTTCAAGTATTTCTCTTACTCAATCCTTTTCTTTCTAATAAATTTGTTTATTCACTCATTTGTTTTTTTTTCTCTTACATTTTTTTATTAGAATGAATAGCTCATGGACATAAAACACGTGATTCCGTTTTGTATTGGCTTTCATACTCGTTCTTGATCGTTCTTGACTCTCTGACTCTGTTCAGTTTTTATTTGGGTGTATTTTTTTGGCTGAGATCTTTGAAGTCCGAGGTAGTTCTTTTTTCGGTTAGTTTATTTGTTAATGAATTTTTTAAGGTGTGGGCATGCTATTAGACAAACAGAAAAAGATTCTCTTTACTCTATTAAAATCTAAAATAGATTTTATAATAATATGATTTGTGTATTATTTTTTCATGGTAGTTGAAGAGTACAAGAAGTTGGGTAACTACCGTTTTTTTGTTTTTAATTTTTGGGTTTAAATTCGATCTGACTAACTGGGCAATCTGATTGGCTGATTGATTCCACTTTTCACAAGGTTTTTACTTTTCCTTTTTGTTTGCACTTGCTTGGCTTTCTCAACTTTGATTCTGATGTATTATGGAACTATGATCCGGCGCTCTTTATCTTGTTGTGCATTCCTACTAGTTTTAGCTTCTTTAGATGTTATCTTCTTAATTATGCTATAAGTTGGCATGCTTCCTGGATATGTCAACAAATTTACTATAGAAAATTTCTTTATGTCTTAGAAAGGAGCTCTCCTTCGGACCCTAATGCTCCTCTTTCCTTCTAGTCTGCGGTTTCTCATTATATTGCCTGCTTGTGTATGTAATTATAAGAAATTTTAGTTGTAGGATGTACTTTGAGATAAGGTTGGTGGTTGATGATCTTTTTATTTGGATTCAAAGGCTGTAGTTGTCTACTATTTTCTATTTTCATTTATGAAATTCATGATGTTTGGTGTGGTTATGCTAAACTGTGTTCCTCTTAGTGAAATTGTATTCTAGCTTAGGCAATTGGGTTCTTTTTTAGTGAACTTGTAATCCAATTTTGGTAATTTGTTACACTTTTAAGTAGTATAGACTGTCTGCAAACCTATTCTAATCTGAATTGAAGTTTCTGCTTGTCAGCTTCCAATTGTTTAGTCTTTGAAATTGTTTTTAGATGCTTCGTCGTTCATTTCTCCTTCCACCTGTTCTATTTCTTTACTGCTTTAGAATTCAGTACAGAATTTCTTTGGAATGTTTGAAATTCATGCATTTCATTTTGCATTGCGTCATATCTGTAATGAGCTCAATACATGATGCTTAATATTTTAGTTTGTATTCGGAAATGACATAACTGTCGTAGGTGATTATATTTTGACACTGTCATTGAAATCGGTATATTCTCTTGGAAATTGCCCCTACTAGTCATCACAATTAATAGATCTTGCATACACTTTCCTTTTTTTAGCTCATATATTATTATGATTATATATTTATATTTGCTAATTTGAATTGCAGTAACTTGGTTTTAGGACTTCATTAAATTGTGTGAGCTTGGGGGAAGAGTTTAAAGCCTGTTGATAGTAGAGGCACAACCTGAGAACCAAGCATGAGTCAACCTAAAATTAAACGTCGAGTGGGTAAATATGAGGTGGGAAGAACAATTGGAGAAGGTACATTTGCAAAAGTTAAGTTTGCCAGGAACTCTAAGACCGGGGAACCTGTCGCTCTTAAGATCCTTGATAAAGAGAAGGTTCTCAAGCACAAGATGGCTGAACAGGTTTTTCTCTATCTCTCAACATCTGCAGTTCAGTCTTTCTTTCTCGGTTTTACTCTTTCTTCCCTAGTTCTGGATCTTTGTGAATAGGATTCTACTCTCTGTCGGTAGTAATTTTGCCATCACAATCCTCTGTTAGTCTAAAAACTTTCTTCATTAGATTCCATATATTGTTTAGGAGACCTGGTTTCACTTCTGCCATCACTCTCTTTATTATTTGATGATATTTCTGTGTATTAAAGAATTTTATTGGTTAACTAGACTGGAAGTTATTTTGAACTATCATAAAAGGAAATTATTTCAAGATTTACTGAATTAAATATGCTTTCTGCATACTTATACAGATCAGGCGGGAAATTGCAACTATGAAGTTGGTTAAGCATCCAAATGTTGTTCGATTATATGAGGTCTCTCTCTCTATATCTCTCTAACAGGCTCGTGCTTGCCTGCACACACTCGCATACGAACACGTTTTACTGACATCTTTGCTCAATATTTCATGAATATCTTTGGTTGTTATTTAAATTTTTGGCTCTCTTGAAAATTCATTGTTCTCTTCTGTAACATTGTGTATTACTGTTTTCCAGCACATTTTATCCAACACAGATACCTGACTTCAATTTTAAATCATGTTTACCAAATCTCTCTCTCTCTCTCTCTCTCTCTCTCTCTCTGGTCTTTTGGTGAATGGATCTAAAATGTAAAAGATAGAGCATAAATGCAATTGGTGTGAGTTCAAGGTTACAGATGCAGAATGTGAATGAAATTTGTACTGGCCCAAATTCAAAGTTTAAACAATATTGAGATATTTTAGTCATTTGTCAAGTGTTCATTTTGTTGAATCATTATATTTGCTTTCAGGTGATGGGAAGCAAGACAAAGATATTTATTGTCTTGGAGTTTGTCACTGGGGGAGAGCTGTTTGACAAAATTGTGAGTCAGTGAATTATTGGCCAAAGTTATTTGTATACTATTTTTGTTCATCTATTTAATGGATTCAACATCATTTCCATATTATATTATTGCATATTCTTAGGTGTTCTGAGTGGAGTTTGACCATTCCCATATAGCTTAAATTTACTTGTTAACCACCATCATTAGCTGCTGAAAATTTTCACCATCATACGCTGCTTCAATTTTTCCTGCAGATACAATTGGCGTTGAATATGGTTTCTTTTATAGACTAATATAGCTTAAATTTACTTGTTAAACGCCATCATAAGTAGCTTACTATTTCTTGCGGATACAATTGGCATCAAATATGGTTTTTTTATAGACTAAGTTCTGCTTCAATTTGTGCTATCATGAAATTGCCTACTTTTTTTTATCATCCATGGCTTTTACTCTGCATAACATGATATAATTAATGGATTGTTAAGGTAAATCATGGACGGATGAGAGAAGATGAGGCTCGTAGATACTTTCAGCAGCTTATTAATGCTGTCGATTACTGCCATAGCAGGGGTGTCTACCACAGAGACCTGAAGGTACTATGTCCTGCAAAGTTGGTTATTATGGTTTTCTCTCTTTTCATTTTTGGAGATATCTTGGTTACTTTTGCAGCTGGAAAATCTGTTGTTGGATGCTTATGGAAACCTTAAAGTTTCTGATTTTGGATTGAGTGCTTTGTCCCAACAAGTCAAGGTAATTATTGATAACATGACTTCTGAAAGTGCATGCTTTCTTCCTTTTTGTTTTTAAACTCCAGTTCTCTCTACTCGATCATTATATTGATCTTGAAGATGGTAAATGTCTTGGCAGTGAAATTTCTGTTGAGGTGTCATAGTTGTGGTGCAGAAAGGTAATGACATAAAGTGAGAATGGTGTGCTAATTTTACATGGAGAAGTATCACTATTTTGTAATTTAGTGTAACATAGAATTATCTAATCCATTAGTGTCTGAGATTCAGAGCCCAGAAGCTCTAAATGTTGAGTATTCTGGTATGCAAGTCCTCGATTGGTCATTGACTATACTAGCCAAGAAAGATCCCTTTATTTATTTATTTTTTTATTTTTTGAATTTCTGTGGAAGATTGTGCGTTATCAATAGCCGCTTTTTGTGGCTTTTAGAGTATCAGGATATATTTCTGATTTTCAAGAATAATTTGGCAGGATGATGGTCTGCTTCACACTTCATGTGGAACTCCGAATTATGTTGCTCCTGAGGCATGGAACACTGATCTATGATCCTAAATTTCTCAAACCACATATTTAAAACAATTGGTGCTTTGACCTTGAATAATTTACTCTCTTTCTTTTTAGGTTCTTAATGATAGAGGCTACGATGGTTCAACCGCAGACCTCTGGTCTTGTGGAGTGATACTCTTTGTATTGCTTGCAGGGTACTTGCCTTTCGATGATTCTAATATTATGAACCTGTATAAAAAAGTGAGCATTTCATGAATTCCTTAGCACACTATTATCCTATTTTACTCTAGTGTATGTCATTCACTTACTTTCCCTCTGCATAGATTTCTGTTGCTGAGTTCACTTGTCCCCCTTGGCTCTCGTTTGGTGCTATGAAATTGATAGCTCGTTTATTGGATCCGAACCCTATGACTGTAAGTGTTTATACTTTACAACGGCATTTTGTAAATGAGATTCAGATATTAATACTGATTTCTGCATGTCAAGTAGCATGGAACAAAGAGCCCTAAAAAATCCAAACATTTCATATCGTGGTTGTGTCGTCTCTGATTTTAAATTACTAGTTTATATATCGTAACATTTTTTAGTAGAAACTGTTGAAATTGTCTTGATTTGATGCTCAGTTTAACCTCAGCCTCTCGCAGCATGAGTAGAAAGTGGAAAGAGTTTCGTGCAATACATCCTAACAGTTTTTTATATGACAGTTAAGGGTGGCAAGTGTGGAATATCTACAGTGTTTACATACATCCTAACTTTGACATGTAGGAATTAAACTTTTTGTGTCTTAAAAAATGCCTAAAGTCTGACTTCAGTAATTTCTGAAGAGCATCACATTTGAAAGCCTATGTATCTTTCAAAGAGGTATGATGAATGTATATACTTAAACATCAAGTAGGTGACTAACTATAAGGTCTCTGGGCTTCAAGTCTTTTTAGTAGATGAGGTGTTATTATCTGTGATTGCATAATGTACATGGGCGTTTATCAATTTTACTTTATGCAGTGTATAAATGATGCTAAGTGTCTCAAGAAAAGACAAGCCTGATAAACTTTTCTTTGCTTATCATGTAACCGAATTAGTTAATACTCTTCTTTTATCTTTAACAATACTAAAAGTACCATGCTTCAGGAGTAAAAGGCTTTAAGACAATCATCTGCGTGTCCAGAACATCAATGGGATTATTTTATGCTGTATTGATTGCTTGTAAGCTTATCTTATCTTGGATCATGGCATTCTGTTCTTTTAATTAGGGAATGAAATATTAAATGCAATTTATTCTGTACATTTTGCTGTCTCTGCTTTAATCTTTTTTTTCTCTTCCAGCAGTAATTTGCTATATTTCATTTTCCTTTAAGTGGATGCAAGAGTTGAAGATACAATCCAAGAAATCCACATATATATATATTAAAATGTATTGTTCTATCTGCTTCATCTTTCTGTTTGCTTCTTTTACAACCCCCGATAAACATGGAATAATTAGTGAGTGCCAATCCAATGTCTTAATTTTGCTGCCAAGGCACTATCCAAAAGGTTGGCGATGCCAAAAATTGACTCCCATTGCATTGCTTGAGCTGATGCTTTGGAAACATTGACCTCATATACTTTGACATATTATAACTTCTGCTCCTATTTTGGGCTGTAGATTCCACTGTTATACTTCAGACATCACAATGTTAGTTTGCAAATGTTATCATTTATCTCCAATCATTTCTTTCTTTTTGTTTTCAATTAAAATTTGACTTCTCACAATTACTTGACTTAGTTTACTTCTATATTTGTTGTCCTCTATTGCAGCGTATTACTATACCAGAAATTTTGGAAGATGAATGGTTTAAGAAAGATTACAGGCCTCCGGTGTTTGAGGAGAAAGAAGATACAAACTTGGATGATGTAGAAGCTGTTTTTAAGGATTCAGAAGTGAGTTGTATGGTTTATCAATGTCAATTTTTAAGAAAGTTCTGTAGTCACTGACAAAGTACATGTTGTTGCTAATTGTAACAGGAGCATCATGTGACAGAGAAGAAAGAAGAAGAGCAGCCAGTAGCAATGAATGCATTTGAGTTGATTGCTTTGTCGAAAGGACTAAACCTTGGGAATTTGTTTGACGGAGAACAGGTAAGGCACTATATGGATGGTGAAATTATAGAATCCTTTCTGAGTAACTTTTGAGATTTTGATTTCGGAATTTCATTATATATACTACCGAGTCTTTGGCAGCTGGGATTCAAGAGAGAAACAAGGTTCACATCGAAACGTCCTGCTAATGAGATTATTCATAAAATTGAAGAAGCAGCTAAGCCTCTTGGTTTTGATGTCCACAAAAAAAGTTACAAGGTGAGGAAATTTGAAACAATTAATTTGATGAGAAGAGAAACAGAAGTTTCGAATAATTTTGTGAAAGCTTCACAATTTATTTATTTTTTTTTTAATTTTTATTTTTTATTTAACTTAGATGAGGCTTGAAAATGTGAAAGCTGGAAGAAAGGGAAACCTCAACGTGGCCACAGAGGTACGTGACACCGAACTTTTGTTTAATTAATGAATTTGCCATGGCATAGGTTTATATGATCATTTAAGGTTACTTATAATCAAACAGGTATTTCAAGTGACACCTTCTCTTCATGTGGTTGAGGTGCGAAAAGCAAAAGGAGACACTTTGGAGTTTCACAAGGTAGCATTTTCTTCTTGGATCTAGTTTCATTTACTATTAGTCAATTTCTGATCGCTAGTACTTGATCAAGAGCGACGTTTTCCTTGGTTATAATCAAAGAAGCTAAAGCCAAAGGAAACAAAAGATTACCATAATCCATGTTGTTTACATCTGCTTATTCATTCTCTTATGATAATACACATTTGAGGTATTGGCCTCGATATTATCTCAAATTAACCTGGGTTTATGTCTTCTATGCAGTTCTATAAAAGTCTCTCAACCTGTCTCGACGATGTTGTTTGGAAAACTGAGGAGGATATGCAAGAAATATAATAAAGACGTGTGTCTTTCTGGTTTGAAGAAGATTGTTGTTGTTATCATCTTTTGTTTGTTCATGGCATGCTGCCTTGTCAATTGTTCTATTTCAGCAATGCTTTATATCTTTATTCTTTTCTTTTTCCCATCCTTTTTCTTGGGACTTTTCTTTTCATTTTTCTCTCTTTGCTTCTGTAGATTAGGAAAACATGGATTCATCAAAATGTTTTCCTGTGTTAT
Source organism: Trichilia hirta (assembly GCA_035221805.1). Classification (NCBI taxonomy): domain Eukaryota; kingdom Viridiplantae; phylum Streptophyta; class Magnoliopsida; order Sapindales; family Meliaceae; genus Trichilia; species Trichilia hirta. The sequence continues at coordinate 631,200 of JAWDEX010000007.1, read as the reverse complement.
TAATGTTGGAAAGCATGAATGGTGATTCCCATAAATCAGCAGTGGAAATTCTTAATAAAAACACATCATGTAAACATGTTAGATGGCATAATATTTTTCCTTAAACTTCATGGAAATTACATTTTGAACCCTTATGTAATATGAATATTGAAATCTAACCACCTTGGTTATTTTAGTACATTAAAATTTTAGCAACTCTAGATATACAAATTTCATGTTAAAAACTTATTTGGTAGAATTATAATATTGTTACTTTTTTTTTTTTTTAATTTTATGAGTAAAAATAAAATAAATTGTAGAGAAATAGTATAGTTTGTATTTTTAGAGTTACTCTTAAAATTTTAAGTTTTCTAAAATGACTTTTTATGATAATAGATTTTGAGATTGAAAATATTTTTTTGATATTTTTCATTTGATATATTTTCATAATTATTTTAACATAAAGAAGAACTACATTGAAAATGGGCAAAATTGATACTCTTTCTATAGTCGAGCTCATATTTGACTCATTTTTTTATATATATTTTTAACTTTTATAAAATAAATTTAATATTATACATAAAAATAATTACTTTTAACATATAACAACATAAAGAATACATCTATCTTAATTTGAATTGCATAAACTATTTTTTTTTTTTTTAAAAATAGATTTAAATAAATGGGCAAATGAGTATATAAATAAATATGAAAAGATATTTTCCATTTAAAAAATTCCCATAAGTGTGGAGATGTGGATAGGATTGTGTTGAGGTTCTTGAACCCAATATTTTGCCCCATTATTAACCCTAAATAATAACACAAGGCATATAATATATGGTTTTAAAATTTACAGCATTTTAAAAGGTTTAATTTGTCAAATTTTTAATGACTATTTTAAAAAACCCCTGTTATAACATGGATGATATCAATCAAGCGGGTATTAAGATTCAAGTTATTAATTTTAATTATTTGTAATTAAATTTCAGATTAAAAGGAAAAAAGAAAAAGAAAAAGAAAACTTGTAGAAAATTGTAGATTTGGGTAAATCATGATTCCAAAATTGGTCAAGTAAAATGCACTGATTTTTAGAAAGTTTATTTTCATATTATTTTTCAGAAAGCATTCAGAGTGCAGTAAGAGGGACATCTAGAGATTACTTTCATCGGAGAATATCATTTTGTACAGGAATCGATTTCTTAAATTTTTTCAGAGATTTCATTGCGTGAAAATAAATAAATAAATAAATAGATAATTATTGCATATAATCGTAAACACTGCAATCAATTTCCTCATTATAATAGAAGAACCTAAAGAGAAACGAGGCTTCAGCTTCTCCTGTTGATCTGCTATTTCTCATTCAAAACCTCTCCAGGTATCCATTTACGTAATCAGTTAATTGAATTCCTTTCTGGGTTCTCTTTGTTACAGATAGCTGATTAGCTGAGTGGATATTGTAAACTGTTGATGAAACAGTTGAATGTTGTATTTGTATTCATTTACATTTCTCTTTGCCTTATCAATTTACTGTTATTAAACTGCTGTCTCCAATTTCTTGACAACCCATTTTGTAATTTGGAAATGAGAACAATGGCAATCATGAAATAAGAGAAGGATCTAAAGCTAACGTAATTTTTTGCACTGTATTCAATTTGCATTGTCTTATATACTAGAAGCTTAATATCCGAAGATAATGACGGTTCTGTTGGGTAGCAAGAATGGAAAATTGGTTGTATCATGATTTTTGCTGAATCTTATCTTAGCACAAAGCTTTCTCAATCATTGTGCTTTCTTTTTAAATTTCTTTACTTGAAATTGAACCTTGGACTCATTCCACTTGCTAGCTGCTTCATGCTTGATAAAGTCGCAGTTCAAAACTTGACCAGATGATAATGGTAATATTATTCGTCAATCATATGTGATAGTACTTCCATCTTTATGTTAGCATCTTAAAGTTATAAAAGAAAGCTTATCCATTATTGTTATTCAGAATTACTTAATTGGAGCTTTCAAGCCATCGTGTAACATTTCAATCTCATTTGCTGACGGAAGAACACCTAATCAGGTTTCATTTCGCCATGTTATTTTGAAAAGTTCTCTTAACTTATTCTGTAAAAAATCTGATAAATATAGTAATTGGAGCCTGTAAATAATTGTAATGTATCAAGTTTACACCTGTTGGGTGTTGCTGTTTCTATTGCATAGAGGAATCAGGTTGCAGTTCATAGACTGATTGAGCCATGAGCTCTCTGTGAGCAATATTTAATTCCTATGCTTGTTTCTATGTACCAACCAACATTTTGAGAATATCAAACAAATATATTGATACAGCCGGTGCTTGGGATAGATATGAAATTGAAATAGATGAATTGTCCTACATCATGCGTGCTGCTTTAAGTTGGCTCTTTCAATTTGGAATCAGTATAATTGTATCTGATTGGTAGGAGCCAGAGGCAGAACATTGAGGATTTCATCAATAATTTTTTTATTATGTTTTATTTGTCTCCCTTTACCAGTTCTGGTTGTCTATGATCTGCTTATTTTCAAGTTATCTCCCTTAAGAAGTATTTCATTTTTTGCTGCTTTAGTTTTTATTTAAGTGGTGAACCTAAAAGTTTTCCTTCTTCTTTTGGTTTTATTTTTCCTCAATGGAAATTGAGGTTTTATTTTTTGTGGTCATTTTGAGGACTTTTGTTCAAAATAGTAAGCTTGCTCATTATTGTAATGACTTTTACATGAAAATTAAAGGCTATCCTCAAGATATTTCATCTGAAAGCTTCATACTTACATATGTTCTTACAGGTTCCTATAAAGAAGGAAAATGGTCAAACAGTTATGGTTCCTCTCTTCCAAAGTCAAGAAAGTATTGTTGGGGAGGTATTACATTCTACTCATATGAATGACTTCTTGAAATCTTTGTTCTAGAAAAGTAAAAGGAGAATGCTTTATATGTGAAAAAATATGATTTTTTTCTTATAGAATAAGAGTATATACACTATTTATAAAGCTGCACTAAAAGTAAGGAAACCTTCCTAAAGTAGAGTTACCAAATTAACTGGTAACTTATAGAATAAGGAGACTAGGAAAAATAACCCTACATGACAAGGAAAGAAAGTTTCCTTATTTTGCCTAAAATATTTCCAACGTCTTATTTTTGCTACGTTTCTGACTGCGTAAGAAAAAATGACATATAAATTATTGCTATTCATGTTCTTAGGTTGCTGTAGAACCAATATTGGGGAAGAAAGTCGAGCATAATGGTATTAAAATTGAGCTCCTTGGGCAGATAGGTGGGTTTCATTTGCTTCTGCCTTTTTCTTTTTCTGCTATTTGACAAATATAGCCGCATGATTTGGTTTGACTACTCTTCCTAGATAGTTTTATATCTCTATTAAATAAATCACATTGAAGCAGATGCAAAATGGAGACTGCTGGAAGGTTCATTCATTGGATCAGGGCTTAGAGTAAGAGCATAATAAGTTTCCAATAATTGAGGATACAGGCAAGAAATTGAATTTGATTTATTTATGGTAACGTATCAATTGGT
>JAWDEX010000007.1:593909-621113 GCA_035221805.1 Trichilia hirta | reverse complement strand
GAAAGATTGTTGGTGCAATTCTTTTCTTTTATTCATCCTAACCTCTTTAATTGTCAATATTGCTGGCAATGTAGTCATGAACAAATTATTTTATCCATATGTTATTGATGTCAAAATATGATTTCATATTTTTGGTAGAATATTGAGAAGAATTGAAAGATATTTCATGACCAATATTTGACAAATCTTTGGTAAGTAATTTGATTTTGATAATATGATCCCCTATACTTTTATTTTCATTCATTCGAAGACTATTAAATTTTGCTAATCTTAATTGAATCTATGTATTAGATTTTAGCCCATACTTATTATCTAATACATTTATAATTTCTTTAGCAATATTATAGCCTTCATATAAAGAAATTAGATCATCTTGCATGTTACTAAGAATCATTGCTTTAGCTAACTCATTATCCTCCTCTCATTTATCTAAGACTATGTTATTTGTGGGTTTATCTTTTCTAATAACATACAATATTTTTTATGTGTTATTAAATATAAAATTATTTTTTTTCATATATTGTAATTCATATTATTTAGTCTTTTTATTTTAACTAGATCAAAATCAATTCTACTAGCCATAATATAAAATAATATAATAAATAAATAAAGTTATATAAATTTTTGACTCATAGTTAATTAGGTTACAATAATCTAATCATTATACTCGTTCAGATATGATCGCAAATAAGGCTTTTTAAAAATCTTCTTATTTCCTTGCTTAGAAGTTAGAATAATCTTCTTTATTTTGAATAATTACCTTGTGTACACAGTCTCCAAATATTTTAATATTCTTATAAGTTGAAGTGGTTCTGAACATCAAACTTATCTTGCAATACTTATTTTTTTTGTACATAAGTTTGAAATAGTAAAACTAATCTTTTTATGATGTGTTGGTAAATTGAGATAGTGTAAAATTAGTGTTTTTCCTTTAGTTATTTGTCCACTTTCAATGATTTTTAAATTTTGAGTACTCAAATCCAAATTCTAAGGCTATGGATCAATCCAACACATCAAAAAACTTGAAGATGCCAAATTTAGTCTCAATTGGAGATAATATGAGCCCAGAACCAGGCTTGTAAAATTTTACCAGTTCAATTGGACCAAAAAATGAATCAAATCAGATAAGTTGAGTGAATAGGTTTGCAAATCAGGTTGGACTAAGTTAGAATTGTGCTCAATTAGACTGAAACTAGACCAAATCAAATTTGAACTAGGTTAGATCAACGATGAATTGGACCGATTCTAGTATGAAAGAAAAATGGTTTAGGTTGAATTGGATCTAGAAAAAAGAAAAATCGACTGGCACGTGTCATGCATGCGCACGTGTGAAGCCCATTCATCTTCAACCTTTAGGAGCGTGTGTTGCACACACCTATCAATTTTCTAATTTTTCTATTTTTCAACCATTTTTGGCGAGATTGGTACCGTTGGATTGCTCTTGATGAGAAGAACACATCTGAATCAAAAAACTTTGAAAACAACAATCAAAATAATCACAATTTGTTGAAAAAATTTTTGTCAAATTTCAATCTTTTTTCTATAATAACCTACTATGATACCACTATTGAAATTTGTTGTCACCGTCTTGAGACTAGTGATTTTATACATAGACTTCTCAAAATCTTTAAGGCAGAATAAACTTTTATAATTTTGTTAATTTGCTTAGTTTTTCTCTCTAGAAAACTAAATTTTATGTTATTCTTAATTCATATAAATGCACCTGTCTTTATTGTCTATTTATAAAACAATATTTTTGAGATACAATTGTTCATTGAATAATTGTGACTTTTTTCTAAATTTGAACACAATTGTTCATTGAACAATTGTGTCCTTTCATCATCAGTAAACATGTTCTCTGCATATAACCCATGGTTTGATTATGTCTTTTTAAAAATTTATTCATTTTCAATTGATTATTCCATAATCTCATTAAGAACAGGACATTCAGAGCTTCATCCATTTGATTGTATGGCTACTCTTTTAGCCAGTTATGATGAAGTTAGCAATTGAATTGACGATGGTAAGATTAAAAATAATGTTTCTCATAGGACTGGAGAAGAGCCATATACTGTATACATGCTCAATGATGATGCGTATCACCACAAACAAGGTTAAATCTTGTGTTGGTAATATTAGCAACTCCTGACAAGTATAAGGATACCTGTTACAGTAAAATTTTCTGTCATTGCCTTTTGCATTCATATATATATATATATATATATATATAATACATGCAACTGAGAAGAGAGAAAAAGAAGTGCACAAAAGGAGATTTACAATATTCACTTGACAAAAAATCTTGCACTAAAAATTCCTTTTTCAGAGATTGGACTCTAAAAGAGTTTGATTGAAATGGAGCAAACCGTAATCAGACTTGAAGAGGATTGGAATTATTCTTACCGGTCTGTATATCGGTATTTATAACATCATTATCTATGTTGGAAGTTGAATGCCTTGATTGAATAGGCAAAGGTGAATCCAAAGAGCACTGTTATTCCAACGTGTACAAGTGCGACAACTCCTACAAAGTCACGATCGTAACCAAAATAATTGCTTACGAAATCTGCAACCTTTTCACCTGAGTCTAATATGTAACTTATGTCTCCAAATTGCGAAGCAACCAATCCATACAATGTCCAAGAGACAGGGGAAACCCAATAGTACCATCTCCACCAAATTGGAATCCTCTGTTACAGAATAAGTTTAGCCTTTGTTAATGGAAAACTGATTTTGAGAATTTAAGAGAAAAAGAAAGGGCAAAAGAATGAAACATAACGTACATTGTAACTCACCATTCGAGGAACGATAAAACCTGAGAAAAGGTTCCACAATACACAGAAGGCAGAGGCAATTATGGAAGCAATATTGAGGATTGGCATAATGGCCACAGACACCATCCCATAGAATGTGAAGTACAAAAAACGAGAAGTACATGAAGAAAAGGTACCAGAGAAGCTTGCTTAATGTCCAATCAAATTCAATCGTGGCACATACTAAAATCCCGTATATAACAGCCTGTATGAAGATGTGGGGAAGCTCAATCAGAACCTGCAAATCAATGACATTTGGTAAGGCACCATACTTTGATTAATTGCCTGGAGCATTGAAAAAAGTTTCACATTTTTGTAATAGGATAGTGAAGCTTATTGTCGTCAAAGTTTCCTCTAGAAAACTCATCTAAATTTTATAGACCAACACAAATATATTAGCCGTCCAAAGGCATATGGTAAAGCTAAATGCATTCCGCTACTCTTTCTCTGTAAAAAACTGTTGTCTCGACAGCCGCAACTGGCTGTGCCGATGTTGCATTTTGTACCCCAGTGGAGAGAACAGCAGCATACGTTGAGCCCATTGCATTAAAGAGATCTTGTTTGGTTGTTCTACAGTTGCCAAAAGTTTGATAATAATTAGGGCGAGCTGTGAAACAATTTTGGAATATGCTGTTCATGTCAATTCTTCATACCTTTTGGATCTCAGAAAATTGTGCCAAATATCAGAGCTATGAAAGTTGTGAAAAGAAGTCGCACTGCAGTGTATTGTGGATTTCGCCAACATGAAATACGCTTTTCCACGGACAAGCCACGCATTGTGTGAGGAAAGATTGTGAATATCTGGTTCTAAAGTACACATCTTTTGAATCTGGTAGAGCTGTACTAAGTTCCTTAATCAACTCTTTGTTTCGACTGCATTACACGGTAAATTACTATTATGTTAGAAGAAAAATAGAGCACCAGCCTTGTATACTGTAGCAAAGTTCCGAAAATTTGGATCTCTTTCGTTTCCAGTCAAGCCATTCAGACTTCTTTTAGCCACAAAAAGTTTGTTGCAGTGCACAAATAATGGCTTACTTGGATAGTTTAGAAATAGATATCACAAGAGCATTTCAAAAATGGTATTAATTCTGAGGTTGTCCTAGCTATATAGTTCTGAGTTTTCGTACACATCAGTGAAATTGATTCCAACAGCAGCTTCTTGTGCTGCTGACGTAACCTCGAACATCCAAGTTGCAGGATTATAACCATCTGTAATCTTAGGCGCTCCATCAATTCCCTCGATCTATAGTGACTTTATGTATCAGCAATTAATGATTGAAAATTGAAAAAACGAAACATCATTAGGACTTTCACATCGTATATGTTTTAGCCTCACCTCAAAATAATTGATCAACTGAGAAGAATGACGGCCTAATGGACCGACATATATCTCTTCACCTCCCCTTTCAAAAGGAGTAGCTGAAATGCAGCATAAGAATTACTGTTTCTAACTAAAACAAATTGACAGTTCATTAATATTGAATTAAGAAGATATCTTACCACATCAAAAGCATAAAAAATATCAATGCTTGGCCGGTGGATGGTGCAAACCACAGTCCGTCCGGTGTCCACAGTGTTCTTGACTGTTCTTATTACGATAGTCGCTGCTCTGGCATCTAACGCAGACGTTGGCTCATCCATAAATATTATAGATGGGTTGGCAACAAGCTCCACTGCAATTGTCAGCCTTTTTCTCCGTTCAGTTGAGAGCCCATTCGCACGAGGATTACTCCAACAAGTGCTTCCCTTATAGGGTCAGCTCCACAAGTTCCATTACTTCCTCAATGAACATCTGCAAACCATGAATCAAAACCTGGTCAATAATCTAATATCCTCTAAAAGCATCAAAAAAGATTAATGCTTACAAAGTGTTAGTTTGAATTAGCATGTGCTTCTGCTTTAATCCACCTTAAGTTTGAACTTACAGAAAAAAATTGACCAATATGTCAATTATCATTACCTTTCTGGTAACAGAATCAACCTCAGGAGGCAATTGAAAAAAAGCAGAATAAACCAAGGACTCATAGACTGTGACATGAGGAGAGTGTATATCGGTTTGTTCAAAGTACCCTGATATACAAGCATATGTTTCCTGCTTCTTTTGATGCCCAGATATTGTGATTATACCGCTGATATATCACCTGTTTTCCTTCCAGCTAAAACATCCATTAGCGTGGTTTTGCAGCACCACTGACAGCCATTAGTACTGTGAGAACTCCTGGCCTAAAAGCACCACTCACACCCTACAGAAGTTCTAGTCAATTCTCAGGAATAACTTGTGCTTTCATTTAATGCGAACAGAATGGTGATTCAGTATGTGGGCAATATTCAGTGTGGCAATAATTAATCTATATAAACAATGGAAAGATTATGAAGCTATCCTTTGCTGATGTATTGAGTGATGATATTGCTTTTGGCGACTTTAGTGAAGAATTCAAGAATAAGTAGAAAATCTACTTATTTAAACTAATAATCTGACTTATCCCTTTCTAGTTTAGCAATGTATTGTCTCTCAATATCTCATATTTCTGTTTGTTGAAACTACAGAGTACCTGCAGCATGTCTACTGCATATCTGATATACTCGAAAGTGATAGAATAGGGTTCAAAAGGAAGAATCATTCCCCCCTTTATTTTCATATCTGCTTCATTAAATCTTCCCACTCTTGCAGACGAAGTCCTGGATGAAACATTTGTTTTATTTCTATTCCCTCCTTCTTCATATTGTTATCAAAGGAATTAATGTTCTAACTTCTTTTCCACAAAGGAGGAGTGGAAACATAGATCTCTCAGCTCATAACTTACCAGAATAGTTCTTCACTCTTGGTGATAGCTCCACAGGTTCTGCAGTTCTGCAAGCGCTTTTCTCAGCCAGCTCCTCTTCAGATAATGATGTCTGACGCTTCACAAATGCTGCAGAAAATTAGTCTAATCATCAGAACATCAACCCAATTTCTAGAACTCAGAAATGTAAGAAGAGGCTACTCACGGTCAAGATACTTGAGAGCCAAGGTGAAAGGAAAATTGAATAGTAAAACATAACCAATCAAAGCTCCCACCCCAATCCAATGCCAACATGCTCGTGAGAAAAGGCCAGGAGACTTTAAGATTAGAACTCTTAATTCTTCTGTGGAATTAGGAAGAAACTATGACCCAAAAGTTCCAAAAAAGATTAGCCACCGTTGATCAATTTGTGAAGGATTTTTACTTAATCCTAGCCTTGTCTACCATCTAACTGATAAAAGATGATACTCACATGACTCTAGCCCTTCACAAGAAACTCATTTACAGCGATTGCATTCTGTCCATGCATCAGTGGAGACAACCAATAACCCCACAACCACCATTTCTTTACGTTAACTCATGTAAATAAAAAAGTTTCTATCATCAGAATTCAAATCACATCCCATGAAGAAATTATTTAGGTCGAATTGTATTATCGATTGACCTTTTGATAAGATAAATCCGCCCATAACCACGATTGTAAGTAAAGCAAGTGAACTAAATGTGTTTGCAACAATCATATTCCTTCCAAGTGCACCCATTAAGCGGAAGAGTCCAGAAGCCATCTGATTTGTGCATAGAAGTAAGACGAACTGCTTGAAAAACCTGATAATCGTGAAGTATCTCGAGTTATATGAGCCAAAAACTGAAGCTTGAAGATGTTGAGTTCATTTTACTGACCTTCCAATGTTGGGATCAAAACCTATAACATAGTAAGTCACGACCACCCAAATACCAACTTCAATAAATGATATTGGTATCTTAAGGATCCATTTAGGTAAAGCGTATACCCAAGAAGGAAAGGAATGAAGGTCCTTTTTGCTGTAAAAGACAGAAAGTTCCATGAAAATCATGGCAAGCTCCGGGAATCCATGTTAAATGTATTACCTCAGGAACTGTTGGTGTTGATACGTTGCTGACAAAGATGCTGATATAGTTGAAGACTTGGTCTACAGCATGACACGAGGAAGACCTGATTTTTAGGAGTTTGTTATTTCATTTGTTTGTTGCTAGCTGTCGTGTTCTTAGTTCCATAAGTTTTTGCATTTTATTTTCATTTCAGTTTATATTTCTGCTGTATAAATTGAAGATTATGATTGAATAATTGTGTAGAGCTTCTGCATAAAAAATAAACTTCTTCTTGCTATTTACTTTGATTCTAAAAGACACTCACAATTGGTATCACAATTGATTCTAAAAGAATTCTTCAAGCTAAATCACAATATATAAAAAGTTCTAACTATCTAGACAAAACTCTTAGAGTATGGAAGTAGAATCAAGTTTCTCAATAATGACACCTCCTATTTTCAATCGTAAAAATTATCAAATCTAGGCTATAAAAGTGAAAGTTTATCTAGATGCTTTGGATTTATGGGAAGCAATTGAGGAGGATTATGAAATTCCTTCATTGCCCGACAATCCAACTATGGCTCAGATCAAGAATCATAAGGACAGAAAAACCAAGAAATCTAAGGCAAAGACTTGCCTATTTTTAGCAGTATGATCAACTATTTTCACTCAAATCATGTCTCTAAAGGCAACCACAACCATCTGAGAATATCTCAAAATAAAATATAAAGGAGATGAACGAATCAGAAGCAAGCAGGCACTAAATTTGATCAGAGACTTTGAGATGTAGAAAATAAAGGAGTCAGAAACCATTAAAGAGTATTCTGACAAACTTCTGGGCATAGTCAACAGGGTAAGATTACTCGATTTTGAACTCACTTATTCGAAGATTGTGGAGAAGCTTTTGGTAATAATGCCTAAAAGATTTGAGGCCATTATTACCACTTTAGAAAATACCAAAGACCTATCTAAGATCATTTTAGCAGAACTCTTAAATACTTTTCAAGCACAAGAGTAAAGAAGAGTTACGCGACAAGAAAGAACAGTTGAGGGGGCCTTGCCTATTAAACATAATTATGCAAAGAAGAAAAGAAAGAAGAACAAAACTGCTAGTGAAAATACAGAGGCTACTGTTAGTAACAGTAAAGGAAAAAATGTGAATTCAAAGGGGAATTATCCACCATGTCAACATTGTGGCAAAAAAGGTCATCCTCAATTTCGATGTTGGAAAAGACCTAAAGTAAAATGCACCAAATGCAATCAACTAGGTCATGAGGCTATCATTTGCAAGAGCAAGAAGTGAAAGCTCAAGGAGGACCAGCTCTTTGTAGCCACTTGCTTTACAAGTTGTAAATCAAATGAAAGCTGGTTGATTGATAGTGGTTGTACAAATCACATGATGTATGACAGAGAGCTCTTTAGAGAATTAAGAAGCATAGGAGTTACCAAAGTTAGAATTCGTAATAGAGAGCACATTGTAGTAAAAGGAAAAAGGACGGTTGCCATCACGGAGTGTATAGGTACAAAACTGATTTCTGATGTACTCTACTTCCTTGATATTGAACAAAATCTCTTAGTGTTAGGTAACTAATTGAGAAGGGCTTTAAAGAATTTTTTTAAAAATAATCAATGCCTGATAAAAGATGCATCAAATCAAGAGATGTTTAAGATCAATATGACAAAGAAAATTTTTATATTAGACCTTTTGAAAAAAGAAGAATTTGCTTGTCCAATCAGACAAAGTACTATAGAAATTTGGCATAAAAGGTTTAGTCATTTCTATCACTAAGGAATGCTCAAGCTAAAATTAAAGCAACTTGTAAGAGATTTACTAGAATTTAAGAAAGATCTTCCTCATTGTTAAGCATGTTAGCTTGGCAAGCAATATAAACAGCCATTTCTAAGATCAAATTAGATAGCAACACAAAAGTTGTAATTGATTCACACAGATATAAGAGACCCGATGAAACTCCTTCTCTCAATGAAAGTTTATATTATAGTATATTCATTGATGATCTAATAAGAATGTGCTGAATTTATTTCTTAAAATTCAAATACAAGGTCACAAGTATATTTTGGAGGTTCAAAGCAAAAGTTGAGAATGAGAGTGGATGCAAAATTCAAAGTTTGAGGTCAGATAATAGCTCAAAATACACCTCAGATCAATTTAACTTTTTTTTGTAGGGAAGCTAAAATACAACATCATCTTACATCCCCTTACACTCCACAACAAAATGGTGTCAGTGAAAAAAGAAATCGTCATATTATGGAAATAGCCAGATATATGCTGCCTGACAAAAACTTTCCAAAGTCATTTTAGGCGAAAGCTACAAACACAGCTATTTTTCTTTAAAATAGTTTATTCACCACAACAGTAAAGAAAGTGATGTCGTTTGAAGCTTAGTATGGCACAAACTTACGCTGAGTATTGTAAGAGTGTTTAGAAGCCTATGCTTTACTCATATTCCTCAGGTGAAGCATAACAAGTTAGATGGTAAGGCAGTACTAGCATCTTTGTTGGATATAACATAATCTCAAAAACTTATAAAATCTTTTAGCCACAATCAAGAAAGATTATTATAAGTAGAGATGTGCATTTTATAGAGAGTGAGAAATGAGACTAGAGCCAAAGCAAGAAGATTCAACAAGTTTCAACCAAGATGAAACTTGACTGCGCTATTCTAGGTAGTGTAGAAAATAGCAACATTGACTTAGAAACTGAGCTGATAGATGATGTTTCAATAAGAGGCACAAGGTTGCTCTCTGATGTGTATCAGAGATGCAGCATAGCTCTATGCGCGCCTGCAAATTATAAAAAGGCAATGAAGAATCAGAACTGGATGCTTGCAATGAAGGAGGAACTATCAATGATAGAGAAAAATAAAACATGGATTCTTATTGAAAGGCCTCATGACAGGAAGGTGATTGAAGTTAAATGGGTGTATAGAACTAAGCTTAATGTTGATGGCTCAATAAAACAAAAAAACAAGACTTGTGGTGAAAGGATATGCTCAAATTTTCGGTGTGGACTACTCAGATACATTTGCACCAGTCGCTCACTTGGACACCAGCAGAATGTTATTTGATGTAGCTGCTCAAAAGAATTGGAGATTGTATCAACTCGATGTCAAATCAGCTTTCTTAAATGGTTTCTTACAGGAAGAAATCTATGTTAAGCAACCTGAAGACTTTATAAAAGAAGGAAAAGAAGATAAGGTTAATCTTCTCAAGAAAGCTCTCTACGGCCTGAAAGAAGCTTCAAGAACTTGGTATAGCAGAATTGATGAACATTTGCTGAATTTAGGATTTGCAAAAGGCTTATATTAACGTTGTATGTTAAACACATTGGTGCTGATATTTTAATTATTTCACTGTATGTTGATGATTTGCTTGTGACTGGGAACAACACAAGCCTTCTAGAGAAGTTTAAACAAGAAATGATAGAAGTATTTGAGATGATGGATCTTGGTTTGATGACTTTTTTCCTTAGAATAGAAATCCAACAGAATGAACATGAAGTTTTCATCTTTCAGAAATAATATACCAAAGAGATTCTAAAGAAGTTTCATTTAGAAGAGTGCAAAGAAATAAGCACTCCTATGATTCAAAAGAAAAAGTTGAGCAAAGAAGATGGCAAGGATAAAGTTGATGAAGCAAGATATAGAAATTTAATTGGATGCTTGATGTATCTCACAGCCACGAGACTAGACATTTTGAATGCTGTAAGCATTTTATCTCGTTTCATGCATTGTACAAGTGAATTGCATATGAAGGCAGCAAAGAGAGTAATTAGATACATCAAAAGAACTTGGAATTTTCGCATTAAGTTTGTGAGGACAAATGAATTCATGCTTATTTGCTTTTCTGACAGTGATTGGGGAGGCTCAATCGATGACATGAGAAGTACTTCAGGTTATTGTTTCAGTTTTGGATCAGGAGTTCTTTCGTGGAGTTCAAAGAAACAGGAGACAATTGCTCAATCTACAGCTGAAGCAGAGTTTGTTGCTGCAATCGCCGCTGTTAATCAGGAGCTTTGGCTAAGGAAGATTTTGAAAGATCTTGATTTAGAGCAAAACGAAGCACTGAAGTCTTTGTAGACAAATAAGCAGTCATTCCAATTTTACGTAATCCAATCTTTCACGGAAGAACAAAGCATTTCAATATTAAATTTTTTTTTTGAGAGAAATGCTGAAAAGTGGAGATGTCTACTACAAAACAGAAAATCAGAATGCTGACATATTAACCAAAGCACTTCCTAGAGCTAGATATGAATTCTTAAGACAAAGATTTGGAGTATACAGCTTCAGAGTTAAGAAGGAGTGTTAAATGTAGTACCTCAGGAACTACTGGTGTTGATACGTTGTTGACAAGGATGCTGATATAGTTGAAAACTTGGTCTACAGCATGACGTGAGGAAGACCTGGTTTTTAGGAGTTTGTTATTTTATTTGTTTGTTGCTAGCTGTCATGGTTTTAGTGCTATAATTTTCTGCATTTTATTTTCATTTCAGTTTATATTTCTGCTGTATAAATTGAAGATTATGATTGAATAAAATGTTAGAGCTTCTGCATAAAAAAAATAAAAAAAAAAAAGTTCTTCTTGCAATATACTTTGATTCTGACAGACACTCACACTTTCAGACGGGCTCTAACTCTCCTTCATTCTTGTGCAGTCCGTGAACCTGACATTCTTGGTGAATTATACGAGAGGAAAACATATCCCTTGGAATTTTCGACTGTTGATAAGCCATATGAGTCATACGATGGAGTCAATGTAAGGCTTAGGTACGCTATATTCTTTTATCGTAAAATAAATGTGTTTGTATCCGTATCACCCTTCTGGATTTGCTTCCAAACCTGCAGGTATATACTGAAAGTGCAATCAGCAGAAACTATGTCAACAACACTGTGGAGAAACAAGATTTTGTGGTAATCCCTTTTGGCATGTCTAACCCATGATTAGAAGTTTCAGATTATGGAAGTTGAATTTTCATCTTAAGTAAACATTAAACTTTCAAAATTTGATTCCTCGACTCCTATTGTTTTGCGCTTCTCTTAAAATGAATGAGGGCCACTCTGTTCAAGTTTTTGATAAAACTCCATTTACCGGTTTGTGGATGACTTTTTTTCTTTCTATACATATTTTTGCTTTAAAGTAAAGGAGATATTTTTCCATAGTCATATGATATAGAAAAAGAAGAAACAGACCTACTCAAAGCACAGCCTCCTAATTAGAGTGGATAAAGAAAAGAGTTTTCGCTCTAAATTTATTTGAAGCCAAAGATCATAGAACGTCCAAACACAAATTTTATTCCACGGAAGACTCACCTACTATCCTCGAGTGTCCTTAAGAATGCTTGAAATCATCTCCAATTAGGTAACTTTAATTAATTAATACCATCAAAAACAATTTTAGAAAACCAAATTATTTTACAATCTTCAAAAAACTAAAGACATGCCTCCTATGATGGAACCCAAAAACTATACAAATGAATTCTTTGTATCAAGTACACCCAGGATGAACAAGAGACGGAATAAGAAAGAAAATCCCAAAACAACAAAATTAACCCTGATATTTTTTTAAATGAGTTTTTGGCAACTCTATTTACATATGTGGAACTCATATACTATTAAGGCACGATACAACCTTGACATTATGTTGTTGACACTATGAACTATGAATATAGCTCATAATCTCCACCAAATGCGATGCTCAAGAAAAAAATTTGCTACTAACAAAAAATGGTATGCTTATTATTGAAATCTAAGGGTTGAAATCCTCTCTCTCTACTTTTATTTGGTAGCGAATGTTTTGTTACCGTAAGGGAAAATATAGAAGAATATATTCGCTTCACTTTTCTTTGAAAAACACTTTGAGAAAACATAGCCAAATAGCAAATTTTAATTGACAGAATTTGATTTACCAAAAGCTGACATTGCATATTTACCTTTAATCACTTACTTGCGTGCGTGAACTCCGTCTTTGAGACAAACCAGTCACTTGGTATTGTGGTATAAGCAGATGCCATATTGGGTATTCACTCTATGTTTGTCTTCTAAAATTTCCAATACCATATGTATGGACATTTTCAAGAGTATCACGTAATAGCTTTCAGTTTTCATGTTTGTTTGTTTGTTGTGACAATTTATTGTATCAGGTCAACTACACTCCTCCACCAGTCAACAACAGTATTCAGGTTAGAAGTATTACCATTACGATATTGTTTCGTTCAATTTCTGACTGTAAAATTCATCTTCAGTTTCCCGAAATTCCCTGATTTACGAGTATAAATATCTGATAATAATTCCATCAATGTTAAAAGTACATTTAATATCTTCATCATTGGAATTTGCACATTCTTGTGTGTCAAAGTCATGGCGTGTATTTGTCCTATTTCTCTAATGCATTATCTCTGTCCATTTGATTTGCTCTAAGAAACAAATACCACCCTTCGATTTGGGTGAGTTTCTGTCAGTTGTTTATTGCCACATGTAAGCACCCTAACCGTACATGTCTCCCTAAATGATCACCCAAAGACCAAATCAATACCTGTTTGTGGTGTTAATTTAATTGCAAGCTATTGAAATGACTGCATACCTGTGTCTGATGCATATGCTCAATAATGGAAACGACATCCTATCACTTTTCATATTGATTCTTTATATTATAATATTGATGTTTATTGCAGATGGAAGTTGGGATTGAGGATTGTCTACACATTTGAGTTTGAATACGCTAAATGCAATTCCAGATGACCCCTCCTGCTGAAAAATCAATATGATGTTAAACCATCACAGTGAATTTTGTATTAAAGTTTGAAATTTGACTTATTGTCTGTGGTGTAAAACAGGTAGGTACCATTTGAAGGATGCCATCATTGGCAAAATATATTTTCTTCGTGTGAATCAAGGTTAAAAATATGGAGCTTGAAATTAGGAGGCAAGAGTCCACAGGTTCCGGACCTAGTAAATATTTTGAAACAGAAACCCTTGCAAAATTCGAGTTGATGGATGGTACCCCTGTCAGAGGCACAAAGTCTGTAAATTACAGATTGTTTGTACGAGTCTGTTTGATTCGATTATTTTCGCCTATATGACAATGGATGGGTCATCTTGAGTGAATTCTCTCGCATATGAGAATTTTTTTAATTCTCGTACAGGAGAATCACTTCCTGTCAGGCTGTTCCTAAGTCCATATGAGCTGACGCCGACATATCGCAACATCAACAAGAAGTTCAGTGTGAAGTATTATTTGAATCTTGTTCTTGTAGATGAAGAGGATCGCCGGTGCTTCAAGCAGCAAGAAATTACAATTTACAGGCTTCTTGAAACTTTTTGAGCTTAGCATAGCTGAAAAAGATGAATCATGAGATGAAAGAGCAGTATGTGCATTGGCTGCGTGTTACCTCTTGGGGAGATATTTCTCCAATCTGCTGATATGTGAATGGTGGCTATGGTTATCATTTTCTTGATGACTCCAATTAACTTTTAAATGAAAAGAGAGAAATTTTCTGATTATTTCTGCCCAACATTGATATCAGCAGCTCTATTGTTTGTATGTATGAGCAAGATGACATTGCTGGTGTATATTGCCATTGGTCTGTCTGCCCTTCCAAACTTTTTAGGTAAAATTTGGAGTTTGAATTGATGGGAATGAAACTTGGTTTATATTCATGTATTATTAAAGAATTTTAAGATTCAATTAGAATTCTAACTTAATGTTGGGTTTGAATTCATCGTAATTCCTCTCTTCCGCTAATGAATGGTCGATTAATCATGTTGTTAAAAGATGAATAATTTCCCATTCTGTTACCAAATAAAAAGATGAATGAGATTCACTTGAAATACTTGTTCGACATAGCTCAATAAGTCATCCAATAAAAATCTCTCATTTTTTTCCAACTTAACAATTCGTACAATTCTTTATACTCATTTGAAATTATAGTGTTTCTATTGCGCTGTTAAAGCATAGCAAGTATTTAATAAATGCCATTTTTCAAGTATTTAATAAATGCCATTTTGTTAATAATCACTTGTTCTTTCATTTATATTTGACATTAATAAGCTCATGTCAAATAACTGTAGCTTCAAAATCACGTCTGAATACCGAAACAAAGCTAAGACTGTCTCGAATATAAATTATTGATATCTGCAAACTTTCATATTTACTCCAAACTAGTATCGCACATCAACACAAAATCAAACAAAATGTTACAGTTCCATTTTAATGTTATTTCGAAGCCAATTACCCCAATTACAACAGCAATGAAGGCCAGACAATATAAATGGATTATAATTTTTCAGAGAATGGTGTAAATTAAATTAATTGCATCACTTACAAAAGCCTGAACTCTTCTAGACAAAATGCTCAGGATGGGGTGAACTAAAAGGTACTATGAAAATGAATACCCCTCAAAGTAATCCCTCTGCTCTGACTAAATTTGTCTTACTTCTTTGATTTTGATTTAAATATGTTCTCCTTGTAGTACTTCAGCTCTGCGATGCTTTCTCTGATGTCATCCAAAGCTCGATGTTTCTTTTCTTTTGAAGGAGATTTCCTGTGGTCTGTACAAATCATTACTATTGATCAATAAACTATGTTTACTATTTGTATGCAGTATTTCAGAATTGCAACATCCTGCATTTGTCTTGCTATCAGTGAGCATTTGTTGAGAAACTTGTGTTTAATATACAGGTATGAAACTGACTCGTTCCACTTTCCGATAGAAGAAAATACAGACCAATATGTCAGAAATTGATAAGGTTGGATGATTCAATCAACATAAACAATGGCAGTCCTAATTCCTGCTTATTTTAAAGTCTAATTCGTCATCTAATAAATCCAAATTTCAACTACTTGACCACCATCGCTCAGGGTTCGCACAACTAAGCTGACCTTTCAGAATCTAGTTGCAGGAGAGAAGAGAGTGAAAAAAAAAAAAGTACCTGTTTTTGACCTATAGCAACTCAAAAAAGGAACCAAAGCCAAAATGAGAAGCAACATGCTACAGTAACCAATCAGGATCAAGTACAAATGCATTAAGCATAATTACAATTGTATACTTGCATGGATGTTCCACGGACTCAAAACTTTGGTATTTAATTAAACAACCATTCTGCAAGCAGTACTTACAGAAAACTTCATTTGAGAAAATATAAAAATTATCAGATTTTATTGCGTTATCTTAGACAAAAAAATGTAAATATTTATGGCATGATGATGGTGATGTGATCAAATAATAGTTGGCCCGACAGTTGGACAGTACATCTTAAATCAGATATCTTTGTAAGTCAGAAGGCAGTCTGGTCCCTAGAAGTGTCATGGACAAGGATCAGAAAGTGTAACGATAGACTCAATACAGATTCTAGCAGAACACACGACCAGGATGGAAAACAGGCTGTTAGTTATGATGCTTAAGAATGTAAAATGAAACATGGTGGTGAAAACACGAATATGTAGATCGCATAATCAATAAAGTAACAATAGAATGTGATTATTGGGCAGCTTTCCAAGTGATCCTGCCCACATACATAAGAAATTTAGAGCAAATAGCTACATCCACAAAATTGGCTTAACAAGCCTAAGTGACACACAAGCAACTCCTAGCCTAAGCGACACACAAAATTGGCTAAGCAACTCCTGCCCACAAAATTGGCATAACAAACCTAAGTGACACACAAGCAACATAAGACATACATGTTCACCATAAAATCCATGGTTTGAAATCTCAACTGAAACTAAATGCCAATTTAAAAATTCATTATGCTTTCTAACAACATACAAGTTTCATAAAACACGTATTAATACAAAACATTTACCTCGAGGAAACCAGCGAATACATAAAGCCTTGATACTGCTAACATCGACAAGTACATGAGAGAAAAGACTAGCTAAATCTGGCATGTATTTCTGCAAAACTGAAACTGGTCAGGAGGATTAACGGTACATCTGAATTGATGCAAGTCAATTACAACAGGATTAGAAAACCTAGGCTTATGCAATATGAGAAATTGGGCCAAATTAGCAGGAAATTAATTCAAATGAATAACCCTTAGTACGCCTTTTTTAGCAAATTTATTTACACGTTTAAAATTAGAAATTGAGAGGATATTTAACAGGATAGAGAGGACAACATTGTGGTATATTACCTTCAAAAGTAGCAATACATCAACAACTCTTTGAAACAAAGTGGAAATTTAACAGGATATGGAGGACAACGTAGTGGTACATTACCTTCAAGAATATAAAGTCCACATACACTGAATTCCCAGCAAGAAGAGGTTGGTATGTACCAACATTTCTCTTGACAAATTCTACAAGCTGCATTAGTGAAGCACGTTATCCAGTGTTTCTTAAAGAGAGAAAAACGAAAATGAGAATTTGACAAGTACACATCTTTAAAATTTATAATGCCTTAATAAAAGTATATAAATTCCAACTTATACATCTAGACTCTAGATAAAATTAAAATGAAAGGAAAAAAGAACTTAGTTATTAATTTTCTTGATAAGAAACAATGAAAATGGGCAACCAATTTAAACAATAAAACATATTACATGACGCGAAAATATTAATTACAACAAGGTCATCACAAACAAAAATAAAAAGCCCCGAAAAAATTTGCTATATGAATCACATAATAACTCAAAAGAGAAATAAATTCAACTGAAAAGCAAAAAACTGAAGTAAACCTTCCTTCCAGGATATTCCAAAGAAAACTCTTTAATGATCTCTAGTATTATCCACTGGCTTAATAGACCATATAAAGCACATCCTTTTCCAAAGCTCAATGAAATTTTGAGAGACATCAACTTTCAAAACTCAAAAAATAATAGCCAATTAAACACCTTCTCAACACAAAATCGAGGTATCAGATAGCAAATTTGAGAGGTGGTTGTTAGTTTGGAAATGTCATACTTGAAATCGAATCAATTTCCACCCTAAGAAGTTGGGTTCTATTTCATATAATTTGAACCCACAATTTATCAGATACATAAAGTAAAAAACACCAGATCAGGTCATTATTTCTTAACATTGGTCACATTCTTTCAACGAGTGAAACAAGAGGTTAAAAAAAAAATCAGATGCTATAGTTTTCCAACATAAAGTGTCCTTTTACATTTGATGGTAAGGCCACAAATAACTTCTAAACGAGATTCACACAATCTGAAAAATTTTAAAACGGCAGTAGCACAGAAATGAGACTAAGTCTCACAGCTTACCACTTAACAATGTTATCACAAACCTGCTTTTCAGCTTCTCTTTCACTCAGGGTGCTATGAAGAACATTTTCTGTCAAGCCTGCAGTAATTTTTGAAGCATTTGTAACACTATCCAACAAGAAATGCTATAATAATGCAGCAATGTGCAAACAATAATTGAAGATATCCCGTCAAATCATTTGGGTCAATAGTCAAACTGCTTACCACTAGCTTCATGATGATTTTGACACCATTCACCCATGCCATCTAAACACTCTTTACTTTGATGGATAACCAAATCAGGACCCTAGAAGAATGAAGATTTAGATTAAAAGTTAGGAATACTACCTATCAAATAATGCTTGCTAGTCAAATTTAGTTCACATGTACACTTTTTGGGCAAATAAAAGAGCATAACTTAAAATTCCACAACCACTTCACTACATATTATGCTACCAAACTCGCTTTTTCTCTGTGAGATGCACTCTAAAAATCAGAATTCATAATGAGATTAAAGCAAATGACGAATATAGATAACATATCCTAGTCTATGCTAAACAAACATCCTCAACAAAAACAAGTTCCATTTTGTTGAACTGCCATAAAAGACACAGACTATAGAAGTCCAAAAGGAGAATTTCATTTTCCATGGCCTGGAAATGTAACTACTTTTAAAATAAATATTGTCAATAATTCATAATGGCATGTTATCATCACAAAATAAAAATTTATATAATCTTCTGATTGTGATAATGTGATTAATGTAAATATGACACACAGATTGGTTCATCATGAGATGATGACAACAACGTCAAATATTCTTCTTCATGGTATTTATCGTGTCAGTATGTAGGTTTGGTATTAACAATAGGGGTAGGAGTACAATTATCTTCTTGGAGTAACCGTTGTATTTCTTCCACCAAGAGCTTGCAAATGGCATGGAATAATATACGCTAGAAACATTTAATGAGTATAGTATTCCTGAAGAGAAAAAAACTGGATCTGCAAATAGGTATAAAACCCACTATAAGTACCTCCACTGATTTTGTCAAAAGACCATCTGTAATAATACAAGCAATCTCCAGTATTCGATCAACCTCAATATTCAAACCTGCATAGCAGCAGAAAGAATGAGATAACATCACCTATATTGCTACAAGTTCTCATATCCAGTCCCTATTGGCCACGCAGACTGTCTTATGACTGTAATAACAAGCAATATATATTTCCTAATAAAAGAATCTTATCAATCAAACTGAAATTGTTGATCACTGAAAATAATATACAAGGGCATGAAAAGATTAATATCAGCCATAATCATTTATCCAGGAGCAAACCAATACATAAAGGCGGCAAAGCAAAATGCGGCATATATTCTTCGGGAGTTAGGCAAAAGTTATAAATAACAATCCAGCATACTTAGGGTATGTGTGGGACTAAGGTGTGTGGCTGTTAAATAATTGCCAACGCGGGATGGAATCAATAACCGTCAAATATAAGTGCAAATATAGTTAGTCCCCGCTAAAAATAGTGGGTAACTGTTGTGCTTTCAAAATTAAAGTAAAAGGACAGCAGTACCAAAGATGCCCTTAGTGGTCACCTGATCATGAAGAATGAAGCATCCCATAATAACAAACAAAGGGCAAAAAGAAGCAGCAAGAATATGAACCGAACTGTAATCTGAAAGGCAGAGCAAATGAATTTCTAGTAGTAGTTGGATTGAACAAAAGAACTTACCAGTCATTTCCAAGTCAATCCACACAAGGGGCATTTTGTACTCCAACTCCAAGGAACTCTCAGAAGTTGGTTGATTTTTAGAGCACCCATTTGCTTTTTTACTCTGAACTGTCTCAAGCAAACATATCATCAATTCCAGCATTATTTAAAAAAAAAAATGTCAAGCAAAATTGTTCCTTTAATAAACTAATCCACAAATCAAAGGGGCTAAATTACAGTAACATTACCAAAATTGTCCAGAAAGAATGAATTAACTAACAATTCTACTTTGTTTTCCAAACCTGAATTAAAAGAAGAAGAAGAAGCTGTTGTTGGTTGGACTTGATTGTCGTCGGCGTCGAGCTCTAACACAGAGAATGCATTTGCCAGGCCATCCATCTTTCCGTTTTGAGTCCAGTTTAAACCCTAACTCCTCCGCTATTATTTAGACCTCTGTTACTGCCAGTAGTCGACACGGTGAAGCAAGAAAATTAGGCCACAAAATGGGCCAGAAGAAGTTGCACAAGAAGGCGTTTTTTTTGGTGTCTTTTTTCTTTCATTTAATAAAAGTACTTTTTATTTACTCCTAATTAAGTAAAATATATATATATGAAAATTTTATTATTTTTCTGCTATTGCTGGTCAAAATTTCACCCAAACAAATATTTGGTCATTATTTGCTAGAAAAATGTGTATTTTTTACCAATTTTTTTATAAATAACATTATATAAAAGCTAAAATATAAAATTTAATTTAATAAGAATAAATAATAAAATATTTTTGTATATTTAAAATATTACAATCTAATAATATAAGTTGACAGCTAAAAAGAATTATTTTTGATGTTTTAAAGAAAATATTTAACCGGTAGTTGATCCTAAATAATTAGTGATTGATTAAATTTTTTTGAATTATTTTATTTTATAAATTATATTTCATACCTAAACACATTCTACAATTATTTATAAACAATAATAATAATTTAACAATTTATAAACAATAATAATAATTTAATAAATTATAAAATATGTTTATAAACTTTAAATAATATTTATTAAATAATATATTTTATTACATATTATGCAATAGGGGTCCGTTTGATTAAATTTTTCAAATAAAAACTTTTTAGAATAGAGTTTTTATGAGTAAAACCTTTTAGAGTAGAGTTTTTAACAGAAAACATTAATTATTTGATTGTTGCAGATAATTTTTAGTAAAAATTATACAATTATTTTAATAAACAAATTTTAAAAAATAATGTTAAAATAAAAATAAAATTAAAGTTTAAAATTAAATAAAAGTATTTTAGATAATTTAATCTTTTGACAAAGTAAAAATGTTTTATTGTCAAAAGCCTATTTATTGCAAAATCATTTTTTTAATTATTCAAAATCCTTTCTCTAATAATAACTAAATGATGTAAAAATATTAAAAACAATTTTAACATTAAAATGATCTTTTAGTTGATAAATAAGTTAATTCAAACGATCTCGCGTTCAAACACGTCACAGTGTTTATGAACCACACTAGGGCCAATGGTTGACCTGCTGATTATGGTCCAGGCCCAAATTGCCGTCTTGATGATTTATGGGCCAGTTTCTGGCAATTGTCACTTCCGATCCCCGCTACTAGTAGACAAAAGTCTGAAAAAAAAAGAAAAATTATCGGTTAGGGAGGGTAAATTAGTAAAAGCAGATAGGGATTCATTACGTGCCGCAGATGAGAGAGAATCAGATGCTCAGAGACAGCAGCTCGAGATGGTGGTCCACCACCACCACTACCTCTAATTTGTAAGCTAATTATATAAGTAGCCAGCATCTTCGTTTCGATTTCCACAAACCAATTGCAGACAGCTTTTGATAACAAAGAACAAACGCTCTTACAACTTTTTCTCTCGACGAATATGGCGGATCAGCTCACCGACGACCAGATCTCGGAATTCAAGGAGGCCTTCAGCCTATTCGATAAGGATGGCGATGGTCTATTCTCCTTGATCTCTTCCCCTCTTTATGTTTATTATGATCTAGGGTTTCGATTATGGAAACTGTGTTTCATGTTTTAGATCTCCTCATTTTCGGTTGATCTTCTCTAATTGTGTTGTAACTTATATTGTTGATTGATTGTTGCGTACTTGAATAGATTATTTTAACATTTGAGATTTGTTTTTTTTCTTTTACGTGATGTGGTTGCATTTATGTTTTGTATGTTATGGCTTTCGAGACATTTACTTCGAGACATTGACTAGGTATCGCTTTTGAATAGTGTGCATTGGTGAAGTTCAATACCTGTACAAGGATTGTTGGATGTTCTTTGTGTTTTGTATATTCATTCTATTTTGCATGGTTTGATATGGGGGCTGATGTTTAGAATTGCGATGATCGTTTGAGTGAACTCAAGATTCAATAGTCAGCTTCCGTAATGCATAGAGTTTTATATAGGAGTTGGAGTGATTTTATCTTTCCTTAACCTATTAACTCCGATTAACGAAAATTTGGTTTCATATTAGGCGCTAGTTATTGGATTGTCTTCTATGGATTCCTGTTCCATGTGGAAAATATGTAGCGGAGTTATGCCTTGATTTGGTGTTAAAGTATCTCTTTTGTTGAAACATCTTTTTATGTTTTACATGAAATCACTGGCCAATGTGGACTACTGGTGAAATATTTTTATTATATGCATTCGTCTGTCATGCACTTTGTGCATGGTTTATCAACAGACTGTCTAAACATTCTAAAATTTTAGAGTTTCTTTTTTGTTTCGTCTGATCTGGGTAGTTGACCCTGACATGTTATGCATTTCTAAATGTTGCTGCTGCTTCTCTTGTCAATATTTTACATGTTGTTTGGTAAAGATTTCATTGCCATATTTGTGTTATTTGATCTTTAAATATTTGCATTAGGAATCTTACGCAATAATAAAATTGAGGAAAATAAAAGAAATGAATTAAATAGAAAATACAAGATCTGTTTACTGCTTGAGTTAGATTTAGATATGTGTAACTGCCTCTTGTATTATAGTTATTTATGAATTTTTGTGCAGGCTGTATTACTACCAAGGAGCTTGGAACTGTCATGAGATCACTTGGGCAGAATCCAACCGAAGCAGAACTCCAAGACATGATTAATGAAGTTGATGCTGATGGGAATGGTACAATTGATTTCCCTGAGTTCCTTAATCTGATGGCTCGTAAGATGAAGGACACTGATTCAGAGGAGGAGCTAAAGGAGGCTTTCCGGGTGTTTGACAAGGACCAGAACGGATTCATTTCTGCTGCTGAGCTTCGACATGTGATGACAAATCTTGGTGAGAAACTGACTGATGAGGAAGTTGATGAGATGATTAGGGAGGCTGATGTGGATGGTGATGGCCAGATCAATTATGAGGAATTTGTCAAAGTCATGATGGCCAAGTGAGAATCTCTCAACCATGACTAAAAAAATCAAAAAGACTAAAAAATGCAAAAGGAACAGGCTGATAAGTTGCTGAGATTTCTATTTCCCATTAGGACAACTTCATTTGGATATTATTAGCTTTGGTTGAGTGGCTCTCTGTTTACTTGTCTGCATTGTTTCTTAGTATGCTAGTTGTTTGATCTTTTCCTTGTACAGTAGTTTGGATTTTTAGGATTTTTCTTTTACTATCGGTATTTTCTTTCTATCTTTGGTGTTATAAACCTTCAACAATTGGTAGAATTCATTGTTTTTGCTAATCGGTGACTAATTTTGTTAATATTTTATTGCTTAGATATTTTTCGTGCATGCATTTGTTGATCCACTTTCATTATTCTAGAGCATGGTGTTCTATTTGCTAGACAACTTGATAGATATATTTATTGCTAGTGAGGAGTTTGGTTGTTGAATTATCTTTGCTGGGTGCTGCAACAAAACCAATAACATAAGTGAATCTACTATGCTTCATACTGTGATCTTCCCTTCTGTTAATCTTTACATGTTGATGTTTAGTCATTTATCCTCTCAATCTTTTGTTTTATAATGTTGGGGAGTTGAAATAATGAGAGGAATTGATGGAATGAAATTTAGACAATGTTGTGAAGTTGGCTGCTATCAAGTTCCTTGACTTCTGAGTGGCTTTCCAAAAAATGGAAACCTCTTGTTAGCCGTTAGGTTGTAGTTTGCTACTGGATTGAACTGCATCCCTTTTAGCCTGGTTGAATCCTGGTTTGCGTTTGTTAAATGTGATAACATTCAGCTTTGCTGATTTTCAGTTGAGTAGTGCATTATGTCTAGCAAACATATTTTTAATGCTCCTGGTCAAAAACATGTTTTTTTAATTTTTGCGTCCAAGTTTTGTAACAAGCATGTGATTTTGTTTTTGCTTGATTGGCCTGAGCTCTGCTCTTATTGAGTTAATTTTCTTCATTTTAACTGGGGGGTATTTCATCTTTTTTAATAAATTGTTTGTAATTGGGTCTTTTAATAAGTTGTTTGTAACTGGAGGGAACAAAATTGAAGTGCAAAGTCGCATTTGAGGTCATAGAAAGAAGCTGTTTCTCGTTTATAGAGTGAAAAAGATCCTTAAAACTTCTTTCACTTGAATTTTATTATAATTTTTCTGAGCTAAAGTATGTTGCCATTTAACTTTTGTT
This sequence comes from Trichilia hirta, assembly GCA_035221805.1. Taxonomy (NCBI): domain Eukaryota; kingdom Viridiplantae; phylum Streptophyta; class Magnoliopsida; order Sapindales; family Meliaceae; genus Trichilia; species Trichilia hirta. The sequence continues at coordinate 596,923 of JAWDEX010000007.1, read as the reverse complement.
TCTTTGGCTCGATTTTTTTTTTTTTCTTTTTAATATTATTGCAACTCACTCGGCCAAGTCTCCGGGCAAAAAGTAAGTTTGTTAATTCGGTTGGCCAACAAAGAAGGTGGCAAGCCAGTCGGCCAAAGGCCGGAGTCAAAAGAGCCAAAACTAGGTCAGTTAATTCGATTGGCGGAGAACCTCTACATTGCCTTTCTCGTAATTTTTGGCCCCTTGTTACTTCTGAATAAGATAGATTGATGCCCATTCTGTGAATTTAATGAGGAGCCTTTGGTATGTCTCGCATAAATCCTGTAAGCCAACTTTAAACTTTGTTCTGCTGAATGGCATCCTTTTATTCTCCATCTTTCGCCTTTCCTGAGTAGACCTCTACACTCATTCGTGTTATTCTTATCTCTCTATACTTTTTATTCGAATAAAGTCTTCCATTCTCTGTTCGGTTCTTCAGATAAAGTCTTAAGGAGATTTGGAATATTTTGCTTTCTTTTCAGTACATATTCAACCACTTTTTCTTCCAATTCCAAACAAGACTTTATCTTTCAAGATTGTCGACTAATACTCGCCTAAGAAATTGACATGATATTATTACATAATTCTTTACTTGTGTTGCTATATCATTGGATCTCGTATGGTAAGTTGTGTGAAAGTCGGTATAAAAGAAATGCAATTAAGATTAATTAATTAAATAAAAGACATTAATATGCATATATTATATTATAATTTTAAGGCAAAAATAAAATGAATTCTTAATCCATCTTATTTTATTTTCACAAAAAGCAAAAACAAAAAAGGCGTAGACAAAAAGATCGTTTTCAATTTTATTTAAAGAACTCTTCTAATTTCATTTTATCCATTTTTTACCAGTGAATGTAAAAAATAATTTGTTTATATTATTGCAAATTGCTCCATTAAGTCTTTAAAAACATTCCATTTAAATAATTAAAGATGAGTAAATGATTACTTTTGTTAGGCATAGTAATCGTGGTTAAGAATATAATATTTTATATAGGGTGTTTAATAATTTGATAATATGTTAAGATTATGCCTAATTTTTCAGAAATTATAAATACAGTTACGCTATCAAAGTAGTTTGTGGTACATTTAAGTGTACCTATGATTGTTTTAATTTTTTATCATAATTTTTTCTTGTTATAATTTTAAAAAAATTTTATTATATATTTATAAATTTTTATTAGTTGAAAGTTGTTGGAAAAAAATTAAAAATTATAACAAAGTAGTTTAAAAAAAGAGATGCAAAAATTTACTTTACAACCTTAACCTAAATGTTTTTAAAGTTGATCGTGATAATAATAATAATAATAACAATAATAATATATTAATATTAATTGATTCCTTAAATTACAGGAGGAGGCAGCAGGAGAGACGCGCAGAGGCACCAAGGACGCAGAGGAGGACGGAAAGCAGAGTTAACGGCCAAAAGAAACGCCATCAGTGTGCAATCCTCTAAGTGGTGCGTACAAAAACGGTGCTTCTCTAGGCTTTCATCTTCATCGAGGGGTATGCGTGTGAAATAAATTATGGGATAATAATTATGTGACCATCCAATTTTACTTTTAATTTTATAAATGAAAAAATAATTTATTTATTTGTGTTAAATAGTTGCATAATTTATGTGTTTACAAATTATAATGGTTTTGTGAGTTTTTTAGTACGATCGGTGATTTTTTTGATAAAAATACCATGTTTTATTTGTGAAAATATAAATATTACAATGAATTGAATTAATATGTTATTAATAATTAAAAAATAGATAAAATGTAAAATTACTTATTATTTACACGAAATATTCAATTTTACTTTTTTTATTATTGCTCGAACCCAAGTTGCTCGAACCCAAGTAGTGATAAAATTAAGTTTGAACTACTGTCACAATAGACAATATGTTATTGATAATGTGAGTTAACAAGTATATATTTTAATTATTTATTTTATTTTACATGCGTATTTAATTATTTTTTACAAAAATTGTTTCTAATGATTTAATCTATACACTTATAAAATTAAAATAGTACTCCTGTAGGTTATTTTTGTATTTAATTCTTAATTTTTCTTCTTTTTTTTGGTGTCCTTTTAACCCATTAATTTTCTTTTTTCATTTTTCATTTTTTACAATAGTCATTCACAAAAACTATATATTACATAGATTTAATATCGAGAAAGAAAATCAATATTAAATTTTAGGTAAGGATGTAGTATGTTTTGGGTGTTAAAACAAATAATATTTTACTCAAAAATATTATATTATACTAAACAATAACATTTCAAATTTTTTTCGTATATATATACACGAAAAAAACTTATGAAGACATTATATATATATATATATATATTTTTATATAATGTCTTCATAAGTTCTTAAAGCAATAACGAGTCATATTTCTTGGAAAAGTCTGGGTAAAGGGTAATAAACAATGCGAGAGACCATGATACATGATGCAACATGTGTGAATTAGATATAAAATTTGAATAATTTTTGAAATTATTTGTTATACCTTTTAATTATTTAATAAATATATATGTCATATTGTATGTGTGAATTGATAAGTCCTATTTGTATTTGTTCATAGATAGAAAGTCATCGATAAATATAGTTATTGTGTTTAAAATTCACTATAATTTATTATAATTTTAATAATATTATTTATTATTATCTTTTTATTTCAAAATGCATTCTAAATGAGTTAGCAATTGAGTTGGCAAGTATATCCTTAGACGGTGAATTTTTACAAATTTTATAGTTATTTATTATATTTTTTTATTATTCAATAAATATATGCCATCTTATTTAGGATACATTTTAAGACAAAAAATTAGAATGAGTAGTATTACTTTCATAATCTTTAGATTTTAATTTTATAAATAACGAGGACTCAATTGATAAAATTCTAAAAAAAATTACCCAAAAATGTAAACGGAAGTTCTAAAATTTAGAAGGTAAAAAGATTATTTTTATTATATTTTGAAGGTGACTTCAAGTCAAACAACCTAATATA
>JAWDEX010000007.1:570332-593809 GCA_035221805.1 Trichilia hirta | reverse complement strand
ACATAGATAGGCTAACTATTAACAAATAATAACAAAATAAAAACAGCGATAATAAATACATATATACAATAACTCGGTTGATGTCTTCTTTTAGAAATGGCTTAAATATTCTTTATGGATCAGAGATGGACTTTCCTTTCACTCTCTTTAGAAATTAGCAAACAGGATCGTTTACAATAAAATTTTCAATACTATAGTGCTCATTCTCATTTTGAAATAGTTTCTATAATTTTAAAAGCTCGTGTTGGACTAATCCACAAGAATATGTCTTAAGTGTCAATAGAATATTATTTAAAGACTTCTTACTCAATCCATTCTTAATGAATTGAATTTTTTCCTCACGATTATTAGAAAGGTATCCCAAAGAGCAACATCGCTTATTACAATTATATCTTGTATACTTGTGACAAATTTGCAATCTATTTGCTCATCATTTGTTAGAGTACGAACTCTTACCTAAACCAGGCATGTGAGTGATGAAAAGATTAGAAAATTTTCCACCTAATCAAATTTTTGTTTCAATCAGTCATCTTACGTCTTGAAGAATACCCTTATCCATAAGTATCTTTAATGTTGTCACTCTAATTTTATATATTTTCACCAAACTACTCAAAGGAAGAGCAGAAAATCTCTCATGCAATTTTCGCAAAACTTCATGCATATGTAAAGTTAAAATGTCACAGATTATCGTTATTAGCCACTTATCCAAGCACAACAAAACATCCCTACAAAACAAGCAAATGATTATTAATATAATTTTTAATAGTTAAAGAAAATGGTTATATTTTTATAGTAAATAAAAAAAATAAATAATAGTAATATCTATGTAAACTAGCTTAGCAAAAGTCAAAAAGAAAATAGTAAACACCTATATTATTGGCAAGTTTGTCAAAATTACCCTAATGGTTAGTTTTAAAATATAGGCACACATCGCTATCAAAATTTGGCACCTTGAGCTAAGATACAAACTTGTTAAACAATTTTAGAGGAATGATTTAAAAATTAAGCCTCATATCATTATCACAAATTCGACATCTCGATCTTAAATAAAATTTATAGAGGACAAAATTGGGTTATGTCACCAAATCAAGGGTATGCTATAATCGTCAAACCTTTTAGATTCAGTGTTATGTATAATAAATGACAGATAACGACTCTATTGTGTATTACCATTGAGAACAAACTTCTCAATCGTACACAATATATAACCCTGGCCGAGGATTTCACAAGTCAAATCTGAATTATTCACATAGAGCATTCTACTTCAAATACTAAGGCTGACGAATCCTTTCTCAAATATTCACATACCTCTATAAAAGTCATACCATACCCAATGACTACTTATCATAAGCTTAAAACAGACTTGCCTTGAGTAGTATCAAAGCATGACAATTCATTGACAAGGTAACCATGATATTGTAAAGTCCAAGGATTATTTACACGACTGACATAATGAATGTCCAATTGACGATTAAGTGTAATTAACATATGGATAATTTGTACGAGTCTGTTCAGTGAACTCATTCTCTATCAATGAGTACATATACACTTTCTTTAGTGTCTCTACATAAGTAATTTATGAGATTAATTATCCTCTATCGCATAGAGTAAGAATAATGTATACTAATCTTTCCGATACTATAAAGTCTTCATTTTATAGTCTCACGACTAGGAATATTTAGGAATGATACTACTAACATATAGTCTCATAAACATGAACTCATCGTAATAATATGTGTTGCATATATTCCATAGACTTTATCATTATATGTAAATTAAACATACATATGCAAATGATAAAAGACAATATATATAATAAAAAATATTTATTTTATTAAATTATAAAATTTACAAGAGTTTTTATAAAATTTACAATCACTAATCACATCATAATTGGCTTTTGGGGTATATAACTCTTTTATACTGTGCTTCAGACTGCGATCTCCCCTTCTGTTAATCTTGATATGTTTATGTTTACTCTTACTCTTTTATCCTCTCAATCTTTGGCTTTATAATGATCGGGAGCTGGAATAATTAGAAGAACGGGGGGAATGAAATTTAGGAGATATTTTGAAGGTTGCTGCTATGAAGCTCCTGCCCTTCCAAATGGCTTTCCAAAATATGGAAACCTCCTGTTAGCCGTTAGGTCATAGTTGGCTACTGGGTTGAACTGCATCTTTCTTAGGTTGGTTGAATCTTGGTTTTGTTAAATGTGATAACATTGAGCTGTTCTGATTTTCAGTTGCGTATTGGTGCATTATATCTAACTGAACATGTTTTAAATGTTGTGGGTCAAAAACTGTGTTTTCTGAATTTTTGCTCTCCCAAGTTTTAAAACAAGCATATGATTTTGTTTTTAATTTATTGGTTTGAGCTCTGCTCTTATTGAGTTAATTTTGTCCTTCATTCTAGCTGGAGGTTATTTCTTCCTCCCCTAGTCGAGGAATTGAATACCTTACCTTTTCGTAATTATCGCCGTTTGTTGCTTCTGATTAGGGTTCCTTTTGTTATTATACCGATTGTGCTTTGCTTTGAAAACAATTATTATTATTATTATTATTATTTTTCCTCGAAGATTTACCCATTTTTATACTGATAGAAACCGATTCTGTGATTTTTAGTAAGGAATTTTGGGTATCGTTTGCATAAATCCCTTAAGCCGACCTTGACTTTGTTCTGCGCTTGGATGGGATCTTTGTAGTCTTCATCATTATCCTTCACCGAGTCCAACCGCTACGCGCTTTCATGTCATTCTATTCTCTCAATTCTTTTTATTGGAATAAAATCTTTTATTCCCTCGATTCGTTTATACAGATTTGGAATATTTTACTTTCCTTTTAGTCCATTTCGCCACTTGTTTCTTCCAATTCAGAAAAAAACTTTTAGCTTTCAAGATTATAAAATAATGCTTGCCTAACAAATTGGCACTTAGTATCGTTGTAAATTTTTTACTTTTGTTGCTATATTATTGGTTGGTATATAATATAGCAACCAATAATATATGTAATGTTATTTATTTTTAATATAATTAATCTTAATTAATTAAATAAAAGACATTAATATGAATATATTTATGTAACTAATGAATATAATATCTTATAATTTTATTTTTTGCTATAAAATACATTCTCAATACATCTTATTTTATTTTCAGGAAAAAGAAAATTTCAAAACAGCGTGGTCAGCAAATAATCCAAATATAATATTGTTTCCATTTTCATCTAAAAGCATTGAACGAGTAAAAGAGTACTTTAATTACGCATAATTATGATAAAATATGAAGGGTATAACTAATTTTCCAAATCAAATACATTTATGCTGTGAAAGCAGTTTGTAATAATAATAATAATAATAACATATTAATATAAATTGATTCCTTAAATTAGAGTAGGAATTGGCATGAGAGATTTGAAGAGGCGCCAAGGACGCAAAAGGGACGGAAAGCAAAGTTAACGGCCAAAAGAAACGCCGTCGGTGTACAATCCTCTAGTCGTTTGCAAAAAAACGGTGCTTCTCTTTTTGTCTTCATCTTCATTGACGGGTACGCGTGTGATGATCAATAAATTAAGGGATAATAATTATATGACTATAATTTTTTATTTTTAATTTGATAAATAAAATATAATTTTATTTATATTATATATATTCATAATTGGTGCATTTACTAATTATAAAATTACTAAGAGTATTTTAATATGATCGGTTATTTTTTTTATATAAAGGGTAAACACATATCAAGACCTATGATTTGAAATTATTGTAATTATAAAATACTTTTATTTATTAATAATATAATTTTTAATATTTTAAAAATATGATGTAAAAACTATTAAGTCCATATCAATAAAAAAAATTAATAGAATGAATGATAAATTTGTAATTTTATAAATAGAAATTAATAAAAACATTTCCTATTCAAATCCTAATTTTCCAATTAAAAAATTGCTATAACGTTATATATTTTATTTTTTTAACGTTTATAAAAAAAAAAAAAATAAATTATTGTACTCTCATGTATTAATTTATACTGATGAATTTATTTAAGAATTTGTATATGTAGCAGTGAATCAAAAGTTGGTATATTGGAATAAAAAGAAATAAGTAAAATCATGGAGAATCCTTATCTAAAATCCAAATCACATAAAAAATTCGTATGAGCATGCATGTTTCCCATAAACAAACAATATTTTGTTTGTGAAAATACAAAAAACAAAATTGTAATAAATTAATATGTTATTAAGTAATTTGTGTTAATAGATATTTTTTTAATTCTACATAATTATTTTATAATTTAAAAAAAAAAACAATTTTAATCTAAATACTCTTACAAATTTTAAATAGTATTCAAGGGTTATTCTCATTTTTAATTCTATTTTTTATTTTAATAGTTGCTAAAAAAAATATTATATTACATATATTTAATATTGATGAAGAACAAATTAAATTTTAGGTAAGGATATAGTATGTTTTGCAAGTTCAAATAAATAATATTTTACTTAAAATATTAAATTTTAGTATAAGTGTTAAATTGTTTTTCATAAAAAAATAAAAATGAATGCTTTTACATTTGTACTCTTATGAACTTTAAATATTAGATAAATCGTCAAATTTTGAAAAATAAATAATTTTTATTTGTCCATGTAAACAAAAACTATATCAATATAAATTTTGTTATTGTAATACCAACATATATAAGAAATAATATTATTATTTTGTGTTATTTAGCTTTTTTGTGGGTCTTAAAAGTATTATAAGATAGTATTGTAGGTTAATATTTTGGGTTGGATTGATTTGAATTTAAAACCTAAATGATGTTAAACTTTAAGATATTGTGGACTTAATAAAACTACATAATTTTAAGATAAAAGTCGACATAAAAGATAATAATCTTTTTGTATAAGGTTGTATATGTAAGAAAATCGAAAGTGATGGACTTAATTGATAAACAACACTCTAGGTTTCCAATATATATTGATAGTTCTGGGTTGCTTTACTTTCTATATGTCTATATAATCATCGCAAAATTTTTTTATATGTCTTTTTTTTTTTTTTTTTTTTTTTTTAATGTTTACTTATTGTGTTTGTTTATATTTAAAATAATTTTAAATTATATTAAACTATAGAAATATATTGAATAAAATTTATGCATGGTTATATGTTTATGTGTTTGCTTGCTATTGCAAGTTGAATGTATTGGCATAAAACATGGACATGTATTAATTTTTTTAAATAAAAAAATTGTTAAAAAAATATCAATAAATTAATATTTGTGTTTTTCTAGGATATTTAAGCTCTTTACTTTCTTGACAGACAATTATGATTTATAAAAAGTATTTTTTCATCTAATAAAAAAATTTAAAAATAAATATAATTAATTATTTAAAATAAATAAATTTATGTCAAAATAAAAAACTCCTCAATCGGACTTGTGTATTTTGATAAACTTTTCATTGAATAGGAAATAATATGATTTTAAAGGACTTAAGTGACATAATTATTAGAATTTATATGCTGTATTCCAATTTTATAAATAATAAGGACTCAGTTAATAAAATTATAACAGAAAAATTAACAAATTAATGAGTAAATACCGATTTTTGAAGTTAACGAGGTAAAATTATCATTTTGATTATATTTTGAAGGTGAATTAAGTCACCCATACGTAAATATACAATAAGCGCCTAAGATTTAATTAAATATATAATTTAATTTTATTAAATTAAAAATTATTCAAGCAAACTCTAATTTATTAGTTTAATTTATAAATTTAGAGAAAACAATATATGGCACATTAGGGATAAATTGGTTTAAAATCTGTCATAGTATCAACTAAACTGTTAAAATGTCAAACCTCAGGGACAAATACGTAATTAAACCTACACACAATGCGTACGTTTAACAAGGATAGAAACAAGGATAGAATAGTAAAAGCACAACGGAATTAATACGTCAGAGAGAGAGAATGAGATGCAAAGAAATAAACCGGTCCACGCTTTTCTTCCCGTGCGCCATGTTGAATTGATTATTTAAATACCCAAAATCTCTTCCCAATTTTCCACAAGCGGATTCCATTTTCGAGCAGCGTGAGCCTTGAGATATCCAAACAGGAACACACACTCGCAGATCTCTTCTATCTATTCGAAGTTTTCTCCAACGAAAATGGCCGAGCAGCTTACCGACGAACAGATCTCAGAGTTTAAGGAAGCCTTCAGCCTATTCGACAAAGACGGCGATGGTCTTTTTTCTTAGATCTCTTTTCTCTTTTCTATGTTGATTATGATTATTTGTTCGATCTAGGTTTTTGATTACGTGAATTGCGATTTAGATCTTGATCTACTTTAATTATGGTAGATCATCGATCTGTGTTGCTTGCTTGCTTTGATCGTATAAAAAAATTTGTGACGTTTTTGAATTAACATTTTTTTTTATTAATACCAATACCTAGGAGTAACGATAATTTGAATAATTTGACTTGATTGCTGATGGGAGAAAGGAAATGGTTAGATTACATGAGAAAGGTGAGGTGGAATCGTAGAAAATCTTAGTTGAGTTAGTAATTTAAATTTTTGCTGGTCATTATTTTCATTAATAAATATAGTCCAAGCATTGCGCTAGCACTTACTGTTCATAATATTCTACTAATGATGCTGAGGTTAGGATTAACTGTTGTTTTGGTGTTATCTGTTATGAATCAAGCTGTCATTTTGGCGAACTTTAGAGTGGTATCTGTCAATTACACTTATTATTTTGTGTTATGGGTTTCGAGCTTCAGAAAGCCCTGTACATAATGCTTTAACTGGCTATTGCATTTGGAAAGCGGAAATTTCTTAGAAAAATTATTGTTAAAATTTGTTCCTTGGTTGTTTTGCCCCTGTTTTATGCCTTCTGAACGTGTTTTATGGACAGACTATTAGAACATCTGTAAGATCTTGTGGATTTTATTTATCTTTTCTGAGTAGTTGACACAAACATGCTACACTCTTTGTCAAGATTTTACTATTATGTGGTTCGGTATATATTTTGATGTCTTTTTGTGTAATCTTGTATAATAATCACTTCTTATTTTTGTGAATATATGGACTCTAATGCAAAAACAAAAGTGAGGAAAAGAAAGGAATTAAAAGGAAGTGTAAGATTAGGAATATATTGTTGATGTATATGAGATGAAGCTTGTTTACTCTTCCACATTTTTTTTAACTTAAAATTATGTGTAGCAGCTGTATATTGTATTATAGTTATTTGTATACTTTTACAGGCTGTATTACTACTAAGGAGCTTGGAACTGTCATGAGATCACTTGGGCAGAACCCAACTGAAGCAGAACTCCAGGACATGATTAATGAAGTTGATGCTGACGGGAATGGTACAATTGATTTCCCTGAGTTCCTTAATCTGATGGCTCGCAAGATGAAGGACACTGATTCAGAGGAGGAGCTAAAGGAGGCTTTCCGAGTTTTTGACAAGGACCAGAACGGATTCATTTCTGCTGCTGAGCTCCGCCATGTGATGACAAATCTTGGTGAGAAGCTGACTGACGAGGAAGTTGATGAAATGATTAGGGAGGCTGATGTGGATGGTGATGGCCAGATCAATTATGAGGAGTTTGTCAAAGTCATGATGGCTAAGTGAGGACTTCTCAAGAATTACTAAAGAAATCTAAGAGACTAAAATGGAAAAAGGGAACATGGCAGCTAAATTTGATGACATTTCGTTTTCCCAGTAGGACTCTTCATTTGAGTTTTATTAGCTGTGGTTGAGTGGGGCTCTGTTTTCAAACTGCGTTGTTTGGTGGCACTGTTTCTTAGTATGCTACTTGTCTGATCTGTTACATGTACGGTAGTTTTGATTGTTAGTGTCTATCTTTTACATTTGGTACTTTCTTTCAATATTTATCATTAAAAACCTAGAACAATTGGAAGAATTCGTTGTTTCTGTTTATGAGTGACTAATTCTGTACTTCTACATTTTTGTCTTGTATGAATATATTTGTTGATCTACTCATCCATGCTTAGGGCATGCTCTTTGAACTGGAAGCTGTGCTGGTCAGTTCATGTGCAGTAGCCTTTTGTATTTTCTTGGATTTACTTGTTCGTAAATTAAGTTGACTTTTATGTTAGAATATCAAACTGCCAATGGGATAATTTGCTAGCTGATTTGGTGGATAAAGATATTGCTAGCGAGGAGTTTGGCTGTTTTTATTTTGTTGGGTGCTGAGTGAAACCAATAAAGTAAGTGAATCTACCATTCTTCAGTTGGTACACTATCATTCTGATTCTGTTTTATAATATTATAGGGAGTTAGAATGATGAGAAGGATGGGGGGAATGAAAGGTTGTCTTATTGTTGAAGATGAATAATAGCTGACTTCTAGGCTTCTGAAGGATTTTCAAAACTAAGGGAGCTGGATTGGAGCATGACCTTTTTAAGCCTAGTTGAATCTTGGTTTGCGTTGGTGAAATGTGATGACATCAAACTTCACTAATTATCGTTTTTCTTTTTTTCTTTTTTTTTTTTGAGACCTTTTGTCATCCTGCTACTAACATGCTACAAACGTTGTCAAAATTTCTATTGCATTTGAAATTTTCTCACCAAGTTTTAAAACAAGTATGCCTTCCTTACAATTTTGCTCTTAATCTGGTTTTAGCTAATCCGATCCACTTACTTGTAACTGGATGGGCGCCCCTTGTTTTTAGTGTCATTTAGAAATTCATTTGGTTCAGTATAGAAAGAGATGAATGATATTGAGGTGCAAAAGATTGATTTAGGAGTTAATTTGATTAACAGTATCTGAGAAAGGCAACCTGCGGTGATGGATTTAGAAAGCCTATCCTCGATAGATACCAATTCTGTGATGTTGAAGGAGGATTTTTCTTGCATATCTGCATACGTCTGAACTTAATATTCTCTCTCTCTCTTTTTTTAATTTTTTATTTTATCCTTTGAATTAAAGAAGGCACAGGGAGGCTGGGTCCGAATAGTATGATGCTTTCCTTTTAGCGTCTCCATTTTTGACTCCAGTACGAAGAGAATCTTGCTTTGACGAAAGCGTGGGGCTACTTCTGGGCCCAGAACCACATGCCTAGCACCGATCAGAACACATGTCCAAGATGGGCCTTATGGTGAATGAGCTAGATTTGGCCCCGAAAACGTAAAATACAATTATTGTGTGGTGGCAACATGTTAGTCCCTGAGATTTGGCCCAAACAAGACTTACGGGCATAGTAGTAAACTAATATGTTTTTCAATAATAACTAAATCTAACGACTAATTTATTATTTAACCAAATGCCAAAACATAAAATATTTTTGTCCTAAATTGTTATGTGTTCATGATTTGATCATTTTTTTGTTATAAAGTATGTTGGCCAATTGTATACAAATTGTCATGCAGTAATATTATATTATTGACATGTATTATATATTTTTATAGAATAATAATAATAATAATAATAATAATAATAATAATTATTATTATTATTATTATTATTATTATTATTTAAGAGGTTTGAGACGAGAAGAAACTGCCGAGTGTCAATGTTTGTAGAACAAAATCATCGGTCATGGCAGCACGCAGTTTCTGTTGGGCAAAACAAAGTCAAAGTTTGAAAACTAATCACTCAAACAACATCGCATTTGCAGCCATCATCAAAATTTTATGCTCCAAATAGTATTGCGGTATGTGGTTCAACTACTATGGATCAAATATTAAATATTAGCATATTTTCATTGAAATTATCTATATTTTAATATAATATAACATTTATTATAACATAATAATTTAACTTAAAACTATCCAAAATACGTTAATTAACTATATTTTTAACTTCTGTCCATTAAAAATTAACAGAACAAGGATAAAGTAGTCATTACACAAATAAAAAACTGTCCTTTATGACAGGTAAATAATATTTAAATCCTATATTTTTGTAAAACAATAAGAGAATAATTTTTATTTTTATATCATATAAATCTTTAAATATTTATTAATTTTATTTTTATTACAAAAGGCTAAATATATTGTTGTATTTAATTATTATAATTGTTATAACTTCAAGAATGATTTTGTTAAATAAGTCAAATGTTATTCTTAAATTTTATTTTGACAAATATCATGCACTAAAATATTTTCACCCCAAAATAAAATGTGTAAAGACATTAATGTCATTGGATATTTTTTTTAAACAGATTTATTGAAAGATGTGAGTAAAATATAGTTTGATAAAATATTTTTAATATTTTTAATTAAATTATTACATCAAAATAGATGTTATATTACATTGAGATATATGTAATCTCAATGTAGTAAAAAGAAAATATCATATTAATATCAAAATATATGAAACTTAGTAAAAAAAAACTAAATATCGTTTTAAATTGCTATTCAAAATACTAGACTAAAACTATAATAATCCTAAAGTAAACTTTACACCAGAGAGCACTTGTAAACATTTTCCTAACAACTCTTCTCAATTTTGTGATTCATGCTGTTGTCTGCGGGCAGTAAAAATTCTTTCGCAAGAAATGTATGGAAACTTGCTCCATTTTTTCAAACTCTGACAGGGAGTTTCTACGGGATTTTCCATTCCTACTACACAAATGTTGCCATCAATTCTTACTAAACCAGAATTCATGCTCTTTGTGGTGCTAGAAATGGCACGGTATAATTAGGCTTCAAGCAGCAAGAGCATATATCATAAAGCAAACTTAGATCGGCAGAGAGTTTTCCACTGAGGGTATAGACATATATGAATCTTTTAAGTCTATTCAATTATCCACTGCAAAACCAATCCCAAAAAACTAGGAATCCCTGAGAACCAAAGCCTCCCCTACTCAAGTCTTGGTTTAATAAGCAAAGCAATGGAGTTTTGGTGTTGCTGCTATAGCTTCCTTTGTCTATGAAAATTTCTTCCTATGTGATATTGATTTTGTTGAGCCTTTGGCAGTTTTGATAGGAATCAAGCTTGCTAAATATTTCTGGCCTCCATCATATAACAATTTACAAAACATAATTTTCGAAACATTCGTACAGGTTAACTTGCCAGGTTAATTTCGGAAATAGGGGAGATCTGCACTAATGGCGATTCTTCTGTTTTTCAAGCCTATTCCCAGGGCTTTCAAAAGTGCTACTCACAGCTCGGCAAATATGGCTCTATCATGTGATGGCCAAATCACTTAACTAGAGGAACCTCCACAAAGCTTAATCATATCTTGTACCCGGACTCCTTCAATTTAATGATTTTTATTTTTATTTTTTATTATTATTATTTTTATTTTTTTTTGAGAACACGAGGTTATTGTAACAAGTAGAAAAGTTCACATCACAATGATTAAAGGAAGTTAATGTCAAGACATACTTGAAAAACTTCATATAAACAATTACAAAGAAGCAATGTTTAGCTGGCACTTGAATTTGTTTTTGTTACCAAGAATAATAATAAAGGAAAAAAGCAGTGTGTTCTATATGATTAAAGATCAGTCATCATATCGTATACTGGTTCCTACAAAGGCAAAGGAAATCCAGAACCAAAGAGACAACCGACTTCTAATGATTCAAAAGTACCCACACCAATACGTCCATGTAATGGATATCCTTAATTTAGATGGAGAAACCCCTCTATGTAATTAACTTCGTTGATTTGGATGCACAAAAGGGGATTACACTCAAATATGTTCAGTGATATAATCTTTCAGATTTAATGTATTTTACACATTAAATAGTCTTTAAAAAATTGAAAAAACTATTAAATTATAAATAAAAAGGTGCCGATTGAAAAAACTGCTGCGTGGCTACCAGTCTAATCAATGTCCCGATTCGTTAACAATTGAACTGAAGAATCAATCCTCATTCAAGTTAGCATAGTTCTGGTAACTATAAGTAGAATAACTAGTACCTATCAAGAAATATTTAACAGCCTAGTTTAATTTCTTATCCAACTTGCAACAATTTTAACATGTATCACAACTCTGAAGCACCCTAGACTACTTGGAGGGAGCCAAAGGCAAAGGGCTTTGGTCTTCAACCACCAGTGACAGTTAATTGCCAGAAGCTAAGCTTTGGTCTATATATTTCATACTCTTTATTAGCTGACAAACATTGATATAACCATCTATCTACAGATAAAGTACCATTGCGTTTTATGGTGTCTCCCAAGTGTGACAACCAAAAATTAGTTATCATTTCTTTTGCTTTTTATTAAAGGGCAACTCGAATAAATTAAACCAGCAACTGTTTAGAATAATTGTCATCCTGAACTAAGAACCATATAGTCTTTCTTTTGCTCAATTGGAGATGATTGAGAGAACGGTAAAGGCTAGCAAATTCCAGGCTTTCTCTTGGTCTATACAACATGGTTGAATTCATACTTGTGATAGAATATAGAAAAAAAGACCTATCACTTGCTTATTTCCTCATTATGTATAATAAGGATTCAGGAAGTTCAGACCTTTTTCTTAACTGTCCTATTGATTTGGTGGTGCAGCATTATGTTCAGGGAATTCTATTTACTGTCAATGGTACCTTCTTTATGTACTTATTGGTTTTCAGAGGAGGGCAAAATGCTTGTCTTATGGAGATGTTTTGGTCTTTTTTGTGTAAATTGGTTAAAAGGGGACTGCGATTATTTATGAATGATAGATTTTTAGAGAGGCAATTGAATTTTTATAGTATAAAATCATCTTATATCCTAATTATGCATGTCAATTACTATCAAGTTTTGAGATACTCTTTTATATTTACTTTGAACAATTAATGTTGTTTTCTATAAATAACAAGATAATATAACTCCACTAATATGTCATGTACGTTTAAGGTTCTTGAAATCTGTGGAATCCCTGTCAGTTATTTTTGTAACACTGGTATGTTTAACATAATTTCAATATGTATCTTGATAAAATCTTAGCTTCTATTTAATTGTATTACTCTTACATTCAGCACCTCAGAAAGCTAAGAAAGCAATCTATTACAAAAGCAACAAATTGCATACTCAAATAACTTCATCACTCAAGCAAAACAAAAATGTCCTTAATAACACAAGAGTTCTTTGATGTGGTAGACAATGCATATATGCTACTCAGAGGAACAAGGAGTAAAGATTAACTTGTTGAATATCAAGCTTCTTCACACTATGTCTTGTTTTCTTTACCAATACAATTTCAACTATTGAACAAATCTCAAACTAATCAGATTAAAAAATACAAATTTCTTAATAAATGTCTTACCTAGCGGCCAAAATTCAGCCCCGCACCAGTTTGAGGTCTAGCTGCTGCTGCTTCTGTTGACAATGCAGGAGGCTGACCCGATCAATAACTTGAATAAGCTCCCGGCCCTGGCATAGAATAACAGGAGACAATGCATAAAATAAAAAAAAAAAATTGTATTTTTCTAACTTAAATACATCTTAAAATGTTAATCAAATTGAATTTCTTCTTTTCCCTTTTATTACTCACAAAATAACTAATTTTATTTTTTATTATTACTAAAATAATAATAAAACAAAATTTGGAATCTACGCCACTCGAATAGGAATCGATGGAACAGAATTAAAATGTTATATTCACATAACAAAATTCAATTATCAAATTTTTTTTTTTAAATAATCAACATATTATTAAAATTATAAAATACAAATTAAATAAAAGAATAGATTAATTTAAATTTATGTTTGGTATTGTTAAATATTATAATTAAAATATTTAATAAACACAAATTTTTAATAAATATAATTTATTTTTTATTTTATGATGAATGTTGTTTTAAAGAAGATTACCTCAATATTAAATAAAAATTTAGCCTATATTTTGAATTCCTTTTAGGGTAATCTTAAGCTTTTTAATTTTTTTTTTTTTATGTTTTGTTAATAAATTTAAATTTTTATATTTAATAAGGATTGTTAATTTATTATATAAATAAAATTATTAAAAAAAAATTAAAGGCTTAGATGTTATTATTTAGGTTTCTGTTAAAAAAAACATTGTTCTAAATCTTCAAATTGTCTAAAATTCGTCACACATGAAAAAATAAAATAAAATAAAATTTAAGGATGAGTTATAAGTTAGACAAAATGATTCCCATTTTATAAATTAAAATCTCAAATAATAACAATTCAGTCCCTAACTTTTAGCAAAACAACAAATCAGATCCTCAATGTAATAATTTAGTCCTTTTAACAAAAAAAAAAAAAAAAATAGCTAATATTCTTTTTTTTTCTTCTTATATTCATCAATAAAATGCATTTAATAAATTTAAATACTAACTTAAAAAATAAAATAATACTAAAAATACAAATTTACATAATACAATGATATTAATTTTTATATTTATATTATTTATTGCTATTAATTGCATTAATTTTATATTTTTATCAACTAATATTATCATGTCAATATATATACATAATTTTGTACAAAAAAATTTATATTTCTAGTATTATTTTAAAAATATCTTTTAAATAATAAATTCCAAAAAAACATTTAGAAGAAATAAAAACTGATGTTAGGATACAAAATTTTTTGATAAAAAAATTGAATATTTCATATTATTATTCGTTAATAAATTTTTTTTTAATAAAAACATTGATATGATATATTATTATGAATTTTATAAGAGTGTTCTAGAGCATTTTTTCAGATTTTTATATTTATTAATTATAGTAATTTTTCATATTAAATATAATAACTAATAATAAATTTTAGTATAGTAAAAAATATAACTTATTAAATATAAAAATTTTAATAAGTATTTTAAGAATATTTGTTAATAAAATTCTATTATTATTAGTTAATAAAAATGATATAATTATTAATAAAAGGTAATATTAATTATTAAATAATAAATATTATATTATGTTATGTTATATTATTTTGTACATAAAGTATTATGTTATGATAATTTGTACATTAAAATTTATATTTTTAACGTTATTCAAACAATTAAATTCCCAATCTGATTGTTCAGTATCTCTTTGACACTGTAATGCACGTAAACCGTACCTTTTGAATTAGCCCTCAAGCAGAAAGGCCGCCGTCCGGCGGGCTATATATAACTAGGCTTTGGATGCCCCAATTTTTCCACCAACCACCTTTCATCAAATTAATAATAATTATTTTAATTATTGAATTTATAGCATCTAAATGATCCTAACTGTTAATAAAATATTTAAAAATTAAAAAAATATCAAATACTTCCCATAATTTTATTAAATAAATAATATCTCTTATTTTATATTTTGTAATAAAATTTTCTAGAAATTTAAAAATTGTGATAAATAACTCCTTGTCAAATTAATTTTTTAATTTTTCATCTTTTTTATAGTGCAATAATTATTATACACCTAATATTTGTAAGAGTATAAAAATTAAAAAAAATATAAAATTATTATTAAAAAAGTTATACAAAATACATAAAATTTATATTTTGAAGATGATAAAAAATTTATAAATATTTTTTTAAAATTTTTATGTTTTTATGAACGTTATCGGTATAATAATCATTACACAGTCTAAAAAACAAAAAAATAAAAAAATTAATTTAATAAGAGATATTTTTTACAATTTTTAATTTTAAAATCTTTTTATCATAAAATATAAAAATAAGAGATAATTGTCATTTAAAATGCTATAGGAATATTTATCATTCTCCTTTAAAAATTAGTATCTTGACATATTATATTATATATTATAAATGATTTATAATATTACACTAATAAAAGGAATAGCGCTACGATGCATGTCGTAGGTATAATTATTCTAAATCTTTCATTACGATTTTTAGGTCTTTTGTTATAATTATTAATTTTTTATTGTATTTTTATACATTTTATAAGTTAAAAATTATAGTAAAAAACTAAGAATTATGACAAAAATTTAAAAATTATTAAAAAAAGTAAAAAAAAAAGATGTAAATATATACCATACAAAGATTCATTGAAATAATTATATTAAAAATTTGTATTTAATTTTATTTAAAATCATTATTCAGTGTTCATGCTTAAAACAGATATTATTGCAAATTTATTTTTGGGAAATTATTGTAAAAGTTAATATCATGAAAATAATTATAAATAGGTGCGTGAGCGCATCAGGCAGAACGTATTTGTAATAAATAAATAAATTGTGCTTTAACTTGTAATTACGTACAAAACGAGAAACTTATATGATAATATTGATAGTATTATTTATTTCAATAAAAAACACATTTTAGGCGCTAAGTCTTGACTTTCCAGCTTCGGTGCTATTCTTGCAGTTAGTACGTGGTATCCAGACAACAACAGCTCGGACAAACAACAGCAAATCTTTTTTCTTTCGATTCACAATCTGATCCTTCTCGCTGAATCATATTCCTCCAGGTATTATTATATATTTATACGGTTATTACTTTTTTTTTTTTCTATTTATGCAATTTCTCCTTTTTCTTCGATCGAACCTCCCTTTAGTGCTTCTTCTTGTGGTTAGGTTTCTGGGTTGCGTTGTATCTGAGTACTATGTATGAATTTGTAGAGAAAATTGCTTGTAATAAAGGTTTGGTTGTTCAGAAATGGTGGGTAAGTTCTAGATGGATGAAACGGTGGCGTAACGTCCATTTTGTCGTTCTTTTTGCGATATTTGACGTGAAAAGAACGACATGTTTTGTTTAATTTTTCGCTCTTTCAGGTGTTTTTAAGGAGTCTTACGCACTATCCGACAGAGATGTGATACGGGTAAGTTTTGTTTGTTTTCATATTTGTTTCTGAAACCGATCAGAGTGCTATTGAACAACTAATACTATTCTATCTTCTGGTTTTGTAGTAACTCTGTAGTTATTTTGAAATTGATGGGTTGTATAGTATTGATTGCTTTAGTTCGTAGTTATTCATTCTTTTGTAAATTGTATGGATTGGTAAAGTGCTTTTCTTTAAAGTTGAAATTACTTCCCACCTTTTAATCTGGTAGTATGTTAGGTTTTCTGTTATTCTTTTGGTGGTAAAGATCTTTTTTTCTTTGTTTTTTATTGATTAGTTTTTGGGGATAAACTTCGGTGAATGGGGATTCAAACAATGGGATCTCAGAGTAATGGCCAGCATTCTCATTTACAGCCCTCTCATTTGGTGAGGCAAAACTCATGGTATAACCTTACTCTTAATGAAGTTGAAAATCAATTGGGGAATATAGGGAAACCCTTGGGTAGTATGAACCTTGATGAGCTTCTTAAAAGTGTTTGGAGCACCGAAGAAAATCAGTCCTCGGTGATGGACGTTCAAAATACCGCTTCAGGATCTAGTCTCCAACGCCAGGCCAGCTTAACATTGGCTAGGGCTTTCAGCGGGAAGACGGTTGATCAGGTCTGGAAAGAAATCCAACAAGGTCAAAAGAAGAGGTATGGTGAGGAGATGAAGAGTCATCAAAGGGAACCAACACTAGGTGAAATGACTTTGGAGGACTTCTTTGTACAGGCAGGGCTCTTTGGGGAAGCATCTATAACTCCTATGGAATTGGAAGCTGTTGGTGTTGCAACCCCACAGAGCTTTTCTCAGCAGATGGGCTTACCACAATCTCCTTCAATCGGTACATTATCAAACACAGTCACATCGGGAAGAAAGAGAGATGCAGATGCGATAGAGAAAAGTATTGAGAGGAGGTTACGGAGAAAAATTAAAAATAGGGAATCTGCTGCACGTTCCCGAGCTAGAAAACAGGCAGGCATTTCTTGAGCATGTCTCTCCACAAGGATAGAACTATCCTTTTATTTTCACCCTCTCTTTTTTCCAGTGATTTTAACTAATCCCTGCAGCAACATGCAGGCCTATCATAATGAGCTGGTGGGCAAGGTTTCACGATTAGAAGAGGAAATTTTAAAGCTCAAGAAAGAAAAGGTACGGCTGTATCCTACTTCCTGTGAGTCTACTCTTTCTATTCTCATTGAACTTTCTCTCTGTTTTCTAGTTGTTTCTTTTTCTTTTTCTAAGTATTAATTGGAATGAAGTTTTCTTTGTAGAATGTGTGTCTTCTTGTGTGGGGTGCTTTTTTACTTTCAAGTGAAGATGGCAAATTTTATGCAAGTCAATGGCTGCTAGATTATTTCATTCAGCCAATTAAAGAATTGAGATATACTCTGTGCATGACATGAAATGGGAAAGAATTCCTCTCTGTGACACTTTTAATTGGTTGTATTTATTTTAAAGTTAGTGATTCCTACACTTCTGTTATGGGAAAGAAATCTTAAATTGGAAACTATGATACCAGCAACCGTTTTGAAGATAACTGATCTTTGGGGACATGGAAACATGAATTGCTCTCATTTTTAATGTGTATAAGATCCCTTATCAAATGCTTTCCTTTGCAAGCAACTTGAAAACTACCATTCATTTGTTATGCATCTTACACCCGCCCGCCTCCCCTACAATATCGTTTGGAAGAAAGTGATGAAGAACTTAATTTTGACGTGACTGTTGTGGTAAGTAATAAGAGCAGTAGTTGTGAGCAGATATTTTTAGGTTTGTGCTCTTGATGTAGACCTTATGCTAGATCATCAAGCAATGTCTTTTCTTGCTTAAGTTTCAGACATATTATAATCGATTATATGCTGTTTTGCTGATTAAGGCAAAATTGATATTGGTATACAGTCTCATTATGAGTGTTCATGATTGCCAATATTCAGTTTGGATGATGTATTGCATGAAGGTTTTCCATATGCATACTGTGGTAAGGATTTGTTTGTCAGTCTATCTTATTGTTCCAAATACAAAAAAGCATATAAGCATTATTCATATGAGAAGAATTGTGCTCTAGAGTGCCCATAGTGTGAATGTGTAGTACAAGTGCATTATTCAGTAGTTATGTCATTTAATAGGATCCAGTGGAAAAGGAAAGAAACAGGTTTTCAAATTTATTTTATGTCATGGGGTCCTCTATGTGAAAAAATTGTTAAACTTTTACTTTTGGTTGTTTTACATTAGAAATTTGTCTCAAATTTCCTCACTTGTTCAAGCCTTCTTTTAGAATGTATTTACAATAATTTTGTGGATCCTATCATGAATGCAGATTTGGCGAAGGGATTTTTAGGTATCTTTAGGTTTTAGAAAATAAGCCTGTAACGAGGCTCAAAGTACAACCTGTTGTTTTCTCCTTCTCTACGTGGGGTTCAGTTCCTCCTGGACACCTATGTGGCGGAAGCCATGAGTTTCCTACTTTCCAAAGATTTTAAGGGTCAGCAGGAGCTTTAATTTTAAACTCAATTTTGGGAAGCCAGCTTAGGATTTTGATTTAGTGGAAAACTCTTGCGGTCTTACCAATTTAACAGGGTATTTGAAATAATGGTAGAATATATTGTCGAATGATTAGGATTTTGATATAGTCGATAAAGGGGGGAAAGATTTCTCATCAGTGGGAACTAGTTAAACTCTTATTCTGTTGATATATTAGTTCTGAATTGAACAGATAATAACAAGATAAATACAGACGGCATGTTTTGGATTGAGGTGTCGTAGCTTTGAGATCACGATTATTGTGAGATGAAATCTAAGTGTTAAATATTAGTTAAAGGAATGAGTAGATTTCACTAAAATTTGGTGTTACTAAACATTTTTTGTGTACTTCCAAAGTTAATAAGAAGCCAACACTACCAAACATACCATTCATTACTTTATGAAACTATAGGATTTAGAATATTTGATTAATGGGACGGTGTTGCCATACACTTCGCAATTTTACTTGCAAAGAACATACCCTTACTTTATGAAACCAAAGGATTTAGAAAATTAATCAATGGTAGTCACCTATCCTCAACCATGTTAAAGATCTGACATGATCTCATGGATCAACTGTAAAAAGTATCTATAGATGAAGAGTGGATAACTGTGGAATTTCCATACTGGGTGACTTTTTCTTCCTACCCATTGATACAAGAGCTAAAGTTTGTCATGTATAAGTAGTATATAGCCTAATGCAAACAGTTTAGAATTTGAGAAGCCAAACCAAGTGAATCTAATTTCATCATTCTAGTAACAGAAGTTATATTTTAGTTGGTTTGTGATTTAATGTTTATATCATGTGCATGCTCTCTTATCCTCTATTTCTTTTATGTTCCCCTAAAAGGTTTAGATATCTTATTTTTTACAGTTTCCTCCATCCATTTATTTAGATCAGTGTTGCATTGATCATGTAACTTGTAAGACTAGAAGTGATGCCACCAATTAAATAGTAGAACCCTCTTTTCCGCTCCCTCATATAATTGCTCTATACTGTTTGATTCCATGCTCATTATGAAAGAAAATGTTGACCAATTTTTCAGTAAAATTAAATTTTTTTCCCCCATCTCCTCCTCTTCAGTTGTAATTGAG
Organism: Trichilia hirta; assembly: GCA_035221805.1. Classification (NCBI taxonomy): domain Eukaryota; kingdom Viridiplantae; phylum Streptophyta; class Magnoliopsida; order Sapindales; family Meliaceae; genus Trichilia; species Trichilia hirta. The sequence goes on along the minus strand of JAWDEX010000007.1, from coordinate 573,499 downwards.
TTGTGCTTCTAACATATCAATTGGGTTCATGCTTCGCAAAGTTTTCATAGTTTGTCATCCACTTCGATTGACTGGGTAACACAACTTGTTTTATGATGAACACAATTGTTGAAAGTTAACTAAATTACTTTGGAGAACAAAGTACGTGCTGATTTTTGTTCTTTTTTATTGCAGGTCTCACCTTTTCTAATTTTATTAATATTTGGAATTTATTTCCTTGTAGGAATTTGAGAAGACGATGCCATCTGAATCATTTGCAGAACCAAAATATCAACTCCGGAGAACGAGTTCCGCCTCTTTCTGATATCAACCTTCTGCTATTAGAGCTTACAGAGTTCCTTAAAATATTAGGGCTAGATTATTTGGGTGGGCGAGTGACCTGTTTACAGATTTTCTCAACAGGCTGCATGTAGCTTCTGCTGCTGATGTGCTTCTCTCCTGCCTGCCATTCGGGTTTGCCTTTTTATGTAAATCTATAATGACCTTTCTTGTAAATCAAATAGCACCAAACGTGCATGTTTATAAGGTTAGGCTATGTTTGTTTGCTGTAAAACAAAATCAAGAAAGAATTGACTCCATAATGTAAGTTAGGCCGCTTGTTCTAAACTTTGGGCTTGCACCCCCCGACGGTCTCTCCCTGTCTCTCTCTCCCCTATTTTCAAGCCACCTTGTGACACTATGAACTTAAAAAGGATGTGTAGTTACAAAACTTTATATTGTTGGACTGAGAATAGTTTCTCAGCTAGAAATTCTTGAACTTCATAAGCAATGTGATGTTGAAGAATTTAGTTTTATTTCTTGCATATTTTTCCTTCGTGGGTTTAAGATGTTTCAATTTAACAAGTTCCATGGAGCAGGTTGGCTGGCTCTGCATGCATATATGGCCATCTATGAAGATGCGGACTAATTCGCAAAACGAATATGTTTGATATGTCGTGGTAATTAAAATAATTATAATCAAGAAAATATTATTGTAATTATAATGAAAAATAAGAAAATATTTTATTAATTATAAAAAAAAAGTAAATTTTTAAATCAATATTTTTTTAATAAATTAGGATCTATACCAATATTTTTTAAATTAACGAGATTAAAGTGGAAGCTAGGCTGTGTGCGTCGTTTTCCAATGCGTCGTTTTCCTGTCATTATAAATTTACACGACGACGATGCGAGGGGAATGGTTGCGTTTTTCTTATGTGCCCAGAACATCGAATCATTTCATTCCGCAAGAGACAAGAAAAAAATGGTGTTAAGTTGAATTCTTGGTTTTACAGAGAGAAGGAGAGCCAAAAAAAAAAATAAATAAATAAAGGTATTAAGTTGAATTCTTGGTTGTTTATAGAGAGAAGGAAGAAAAGTCGTCTCTTCGGACATGGCGGAGAGTGAGAACACAAGTGCTTTACTAGAGAAGTCGACGTTTCATGATGAGAATTGCCCAGGTTGTAAGATTGATCGTCTTAAACAGGAGCAAAGTGGTATCCCTTACAAGAATTTGTCATTCATTTGGCTTGTATCTCTCTGCACAGGTCATACTCAACTTCCCATTTTCAGTCTTCTTCAATATTGCTTTACATTACCTTCTCACGATGATAGAGTTAGTTACTGTCAGAAAATGAACTAAATTTTGAAAGTCAACATCAACTGGATGATTGCATCTCTAGCTAGGCTTTGATTTTAAGAAATATAAGCGCTTATTAGATATTTGGCTATTGGTTTTAAAGGTGCTTTTTACTATCAGTAGTGGTGATTTTCAATATTTTATGGGTAGACTATGTATTTTAATGAATTTACTATATAATATAAGTGCTTTGTCTGCTTGAGAGTGTTTGAGATTGAAGTGTTGTGATTTTTACTACTATAGAATGGAATCATTGGCTATCAAGTATAGATGAGTGGGTGGCTGGTAAATATTAGCTGCCAAGTGGCTTGAATTTATTGTAATTTGCATAGATGCTAGTATGAATCGCTGATATTCCTTCATGTGTTTACTCATAGCCAATCTTGATTTCATGAGGATTACTCAAGTGATCTTTAACTGGCTTTTACATGGTCTAGTAATTTCTAATTTTGTCTCCTGTAAACTATCTTAGATGGATTCATGACAGAATTGCATTTCCTTCAAGCTCAATGTATTTATTTAAGAAACCTTTTGGACTTAGCCATTTCTTTTTAATTGTACCTTGACTTTTTTTTTTTATTGCTTGTTCACATGTTTCAGCTTTGCCAATAACGTCGCTGTTTCCATTTATCTACTTCATGGTACGCTATCTGTTAATATTTCATTACTGGTATCTGCATATATAACAAGATTTGTTTTCAGAATTGTCTATATGCTGTATTTTTTTATGCTCCTGCATACCATGTAACACAGATGAGATCTGCTACAATATTTGCTTACAGTACTCACTTGGGACTAAAAGCCTCTTAGGTGTTTTAAGTATTTTAATTATGAATTCTCTGCAACTTGTGCTATCTGTTAGCTTTCTTATTTATGCTGAAAGAAAGAAATTCACATGGTTAGGTGCATTTACTTTATTAACTTATTCTTCAGATCAGAGACTTCCATATTGCCAAGATGGAGGAGGATATTGGTTTCTACGCTGGATTTGTAGGTAATGTGTAGGTGTACATTCTGCTTTAGCTTGCTTTTGTTGTGTTTCTTATTCAGACTGACTATTAGAGTCCTTAGTAAATGTATTGCCTTGCTCTTTGCTGTCTTTTTTCATTTTCCACAGGATCTTCTTTTATGGTTGGAAGAGCTTTGACATCCATATTCTGGGGTGTAGTTGCTGATAAATATGGTCGAAAACCTATTATAGTGATAGGAATATTTTCAGTGTTAGCTATTCTAATTGATTTACCATTTCAATTTACAATTCAGGAAATGAAGTCAGGTTATTTCAACATTTTTTTTCTCAATAGTTGTATTAATAACATTTTCCGGTTTCAGGGTGGTATTTAATGCTCTTTTTGGCCTCAGTACAAGCTTCTGGATGGCGCTTTCAATGAGGTTTCTACTTGGTTGTTTCAATAGTCTACTTGGCACAATAAGAGTATGATCTGTATTTGCCAGGGTTTATATGCATATAAATTTCGATAGTGGAAGCAATATCAGAAAATTGTTTCGCTGACATTGCTTTTTGGTCCAATTATTTTAACTATTTGTT
>JAWDEX010000007.1:527832-549380 GCA_035221805.1 Trichilia hirta | reverse complement strand
AGGTACGAATGACTGGTGAATGAAAGATTGAGTGTCAAAAGTGCGAAGCAAGAAAGGAAGAGAAAAGACAAATGGTGGATATTTATAGGCAATCGCTCAACACTCAAGCGTCACGAGGCATCCGAAGAGTCAAAAGATGTACGATCAAGATGTACCACATCCTGTAACGTCAAAAAGGTACCCTCAAACGTCGCGCTCTCTTAATAGTAACTGTCAAAATGCCTACACGTGGCCATGCAGTGCTTTGCATGGAAACGGCACATTTAAGTCCGATCTTTTCGAGGTACAGCTGGTCAAAATTGAAATAACTGCAATCAATGAAGACTGTTGGTGACTAGTAGCATTATGATTCTCAGGTCAGAATTTTAAATCACCTCGGTCAAAACAATCACTTAAATTTCTACTCTCACTTCGCGACAGCAGAAACTTGGAGGACTTATGTTGATGACTTTTACTAATCCGAAATCTATTCAACTAAAAGTTTTTCGACCCCAACTGTTGTTAAGCAAGTGATCGGACCAAGCTCTGGTCGTCTCAGTATCTCAACTCCTAATTTGATTATCGAGGCGACCCAATTCTTTTATTTCAAAAACGGGAGTCTTGAATGAACATATGGGTGTATTTTTCGAGAAGCAACTAAAGCGTCCCATTACATTAAGGGGCGCCATGCCCTGCAAGTTGCAGGCACTCATTGCAGTCCCAGGCCTAACGTAAAGAAATGGTGAAAAGATCTATCAAATAACCATACCTAATTCTGTCCAATTAGGCACCTGTTCTCTAATGCTCATACGTGCAAAGACCCTATAAATGGTAAAATTGCTACACTGAGAGGGATTCGATTCCTTTGGGGCTATTTTTCAACAGTTAAGAGAAAGAATTTGCATTCATTTGCATTTTTCAAGCCCAACTTCTCAGGTTTGTAAAATACTCATACTTTGTCTCTCTTTTAACTTGGCCCTAGATAGTCCACTAATTTGAGCGTTTGAGTTTATTCGTCGTTAATCCTACTTCACTGTTAGTTCGCTTTCTTTTGATTTCAGATAGTTCCCAAAAGTCCCTGTTAAGAGGTTCTATGTCAATCGTAACAGTAAAATTTGTGTGGTATACTGAATTTTTTGTCCCTGAAAAATTTAAGCATCAACACTTTTATTAAAAAATATATTTAAATTCATAATTCTTTTAGCATCACGTAAGTAATATGTACGACAAATAAAGAATTAAGTGTTTAAGAAATATAAATTAATTAAATTTCAACTGCAAAATATTAATTATAATTATTTAGCATCTAATGAATTGAAGTATGTTAGATTGCTTATATTAAAAAAGGCAGACTTTAAATTAATAATCAAATAATTAATTATTCCTATCAACGGAGTTCAAATTGCAATAGGCTATTCTTTTCTTTGTCTTGTGTTTGTGATGATCTAGAATGAGAGTATGAGAAATTAAAAAATAATGTTTAGAAAAAATATTATACTAATATACAATTATAATTCATATTTACATTAATTTTTTTTTGGTTCTTGATTAATACATTTCAAAGAGACAAATAAAAAAAAAAATTAAAATGTGTTACAGCAATTTGATAATTGAAGTACAAATTTTGAAGAATACAAATGTGATAAAATGTGCATTTTATTTTGTGATGTGGCAAGCTTGTTATGTTTTTATTCTTTTATCCTCGTACTCAAACAAGATGGGTAAATGCCAAAAAAGGCCACTTGTTTATACTATTACAAACCACCCAATTGGTCGTGGAGCCAACAATAATTTAAAATAATGGTCGTATAGAGACAAAGGTTATAGAATTTGAAAATTAAAATAATTTAAAATACTATCATCACATAAGATTATAAAAAATTAGAAAATATAATGTTATTCAAACAGAGTAGTTGGTATTATATATGTTATCAAATAAACTTGAACGAAATAACATAAGTTTTGATTTAGAAGTCAGCATCAAATATATGAATGCTTTCAATCAAAATTAAGAGCCAACCCATCCCGGTCGAAACAAAAATGTGTTCAACAATTTCTTGTTAGACTAAAACACTATCTCTCTTTTTCTTCTCGAATTTTATTTGATATAGACAAATATCATAACTACAACTGTCAGGAAATTCCATTGTCAATAACTTTTTTTTTTTTCATTAATTTTCACAAAAATAAAAAAAAAAATTGTTTCATATTAAGTGTAATGGGCATCAAATTTAAGCCCATGCATTGTGCTTGTGATGGCCCAACATTTTATTTAGGGAAATAGTTTAATAAATTAGTCTCTGACGTGATATAAATGCAGCAAATTTGTCCGTGATTTTACTTATTTTCAAAAATAAATTCATCCCTTTTATTTCAATTTGAAACGGGCCCATGCGAAACCAGCCCAGTACATAATAAGCCCAATCTAGCGTTCCCCTATAAAATCGATCCCTTTCGCTACCCAACCAATCATGTCCACGTGTTAAAACGACATACATACATATAAGTGAATCCCAACTTATATCATCTTGCATTGAAGTCACGTTCTCTATCATCCCTGTCGCTTCGGAAAAAACCGAAAAAACCCTTATCTGGAATCACCTTAGCATCAGACTCCAGGTTCAGCTTCTTCTTCTTCGATGGCCAAAAAGAGAAAGACCCGATCTCCTGAACCGGAACCCAACAAAAACCAAGATCAACAAACAAAACAACAACAACAACAAACACAAACTATTCAACAAGAGCAACCACGTCACATGGCCGTCGAACAAGAACATAATGGCCAGGAAAACGACGGCGTTTCAGATCAACCGGAAACCACTGGAGATTATGGAGACGAATTGGAGCAAGAAGTAGAAGAGGAAGACGTGGAAGAGGAGGAAGAAGAAAACCAAGAGGAAGCAGGCGAAGAAGAGGTGGAAGAAAAAAACCAAGAGGAAGAAGGAGAAGAAGAGGAGGAAGAAGAAGAAGACGAACCTATTGATAAAATTCTGGAACCTTTCGAGAAAGAGCAATTGCTGACTCTGGTAAAAGAAGCTCTGAGCAAGTATCCGGATTTCATAAGCTCGGTTCGGCATATGGCTGATGCAGACCCTGCTCACCGGAAAATCTTCGTTCACGGACTTGGTTGGGACACCACCGCCGCTACGCTGAAGGCTGAGTTTGGTAAGTATGGAGAGATCGAGGACTGCAAGGCCGTCACTGATCGCGTCTCCGGAAAATCAAAGGGGTATGCTTTTATTCTGTTTAGGCATCGTCATGGGGCCCGAAATGCTTTAAAACAGCCGCAGAAGAAGATAGGGAACAGGACGACCTCTTGCCAGCTGGCTTCTGCTGGACCAGTCCAAGCCCCCCCGCCCACGGCTCCGCCTGTTTCAGAGTACACCCAAAGGAAGATATTTGTAAGCAACGTGTCTGCAGATTTGGAACCGGAGAAGTTGTTGGAGTTCTTTAAACAATTTGGAGAGATTGAAGAGGGACCGTTAGGACTTGATAAGCACACTGGAAGACCCAAAGGATTTGCCCTTTTTGTTTATAAGACAGTTGAGGGTGCGAAAAGGGCTTTAGAGGAACCGCACAAGGTTTTTAATGGGCATACACTGCACTGTCAGAAGGCTATTGATGGGCCTAAACCTGGGAAATCTGTTTATAGCGGCGGAAGTGGTGGCAGTGGTCATCAGTATCACCACCAACAGCATCATCAGTATCATCATTCGAAGAAGGGAAAGTATTCGTCATCGTCAGGTTCTGGCCATCTGATGGCACCACCAGGCCCTGCTGTTGGGTATAATCCAGGGATTGCTGCAGCGCAGGCATTGAACCCGGCTCTTGGTCAGGCATTGACAGCATTACTTGCATCCCCAGGTTTGGGCCTTGGGAATTTGCTTGCTCCTCAGGGTGGTCCGCCTGCTGGATACGGAAACCAGGCTGCTGGGGGATATGGCACTCAGCCAGGGATGCCCAGTGGGTACCAGAATCCTCAGATGGGTCAGAGTAGTGGTGTAAGGCCTCAGCCTGGCAGTGGTGCGCCGTATATGGGACATTAGTCTGCCAGGTACATCTTAAAGAATTTCCGTTGCTTTTGTTGTTATTATTATTATTATTATTATTATTATTGCCTTTACTCCTTACGTGTTTTTGATTAGTAGTTTAGTTAGGTAAATTGATTGGTTTGTCAGTTTCTTTTTGAAATGTATTGTCTAGATAGAGAAAGAGGTTATAGATTATAAAACTGATTATAAGGCCATTTATTGTTTTATAGTTCTAGCCAAGGAATTTAAGAAACAAACTAATGCTACTGGAATTATTTTGCATAACTTGCGATACTATATAATTTAGGTTTTTCAACGCTTTTTGAACATCTGTAAAAGTAAAGCGGTTGCAGGAGAAGAAGTCAGGAGTTGTATGCTGGTTTTTGAGGCAATTAGTAAAATGCTTTAGTAATCCATGTCAATCTTGGTTGAGGGATAGAAAACATTGCCAAGTATATTTAATTTGCCTAACCTTGTTTGATTCAGATTCTTGTGATTGAAGTTGATGACACATGCTGTCATATCCTATTAAATACTTTTCAGTATTTTACATAATAATTAAGGGCATTTTAATTTGCTTTCCCTTGTATTTGAGTGTTTATGTGTTATCGTCGTTACGGATCCTTTTAGCCATTGTCCTGATTTTCTGTTTTTTTATACTTTCATCACCAAAAAATCCTCTGTCTTGCATGTAACCATGTTATTTACTTGTCAACTCATTAAATTGGATAAATTTGTTACTCCCACCTCATAGTTATTACAATAATTTTTCCCTTGATTTTACTTTTGTTGACTGGTAACATGATGTTAAAACAAAAGTTTTCCTTCAAATTCCCAAAGGTACGAGCTTTTGGCTTTTTTCTATAGATATTTTTGTGATAAGTTGTTCGCTTTATAAATTAGTTTTTATACTCTATGTATTGATTGTGCAGATTCCCTCATAGATACATCAGTCATTTACTTTTGGACTCTGGTGATTCTTCTGAAGTTCCGGGCACTCTTGCAATTTGTAGTGAAAAGTTACTGTTTGCCTACTATAAAGACCAGGTTACCAAACCTGTATTTTGTTTCTGTTAATAACCTTTTCCCCCTTCACTTGTTTTTAAAACAATGTAGTATTTTGATTCCAAACTCTTGTTTCTTGAAAAGTGTCGGGGAGCAGGTATAATTTTCATGCAGAGAAAACTGTCACTCCAGGATTTTAAGTGTGTTAATTAAACAATGTCTTTTCCATACTTTTTCCTCAGATGGACAAATGCACTTGTTTAATAGTTACTTTTTTCTTCGCATCCTGTGATCAGATTGCTCTAAATATACTGGATGGCAAACTTTTTCTCTGTTAATTGTTTTCTTAGTCTTTGGTTTCCTAAAGCTATTGTTAATCCTACAATGTGTGCTCATAAATTGCTTAAATTATTGCATTGCAATTTTTTTATTTTGATTTATTTTACAGGATAGGATTTTGTTGTCAGTCATTGCTTATGGGAACTAACCATTATGAAGTTAATTAGAGCAACTAATTTTTTATGTCGGGTAATCCATATTCTATGGGATTTCTAACTGCAGGTAACATTTCTATGTGGTGCAGATAACTCTGTTTGCAAAATAATGCATATTGACATCCTTTTTCCTTTTATATCCATTTCCATTCCTTGGTCTTTTTGGGTTGGGCTTATAATATCTAAGAAAATGAACCAATGCAGTTATCATTGTTCGTTAACTTGGATTTGCAAATGTCATAAACTATTAGGAATTACTGCGTTACTGGGAACAAAAACTTTGTTAAAGTGAACTTGGAGCTGTTGGTTCTTATTCTTTTGAATTTGCAAATGTCTTATTTGAAATTCAAGGACCCTGTTTTTGTGATTATATTATTTTTAACTTGATCATGAAAATAATTATTTTCTTATGGGTCCTGTTTGTTTCCCTTACCTAAGTTTAGATCTTGGAGATGTTTGTTCCTATTCTGTTAAATATTTGCAAATGTCTTAATTGAAATTTGAGGAGCCAATTCTTATCATTGTGGTATTCAAAACTTGACTCTGAAAATAATTATTTTCTTATGGGCCCTGTTGTTTACCTCACCTAAATTTTGATCTTGGTGGCCATGTCTTTTACAGTGTGTGTTAAAAATGGATTTCTTTTCTGTTGCCAAATATTTAAAAATCACTTGGAGGTGCCAACATTTATAAATACATAAATTTGTGAAAACGATAATCCCTATTATGCTTTGGTAAGGAACTTTGGTCCTTGCAAGATTTGTGGTGCTAGAACGCCGTCTTCACAGCTACGAAGTCTGTATCTACAGAATTGCTAGGCAACTACTTGTTTCTTCCTCGAAGGTAAGAAGTTGGTTCTCCATGGTTGCTCTAGCTGGTATGTAAGGATGACTTTTCTCTGAGATCAGAGTTCCTCTGTAGATAAGGAAGTGCTTTGAAGTTAGCTGTCGGGTAAGAATTGACAACAACCATCCAGATGTCACTTAGGTGGAAAGTTCTCCCAGTGTCACCTCATTTTATGATTTGGAAAGTCTGATACAACTAGGGAGTAACAAACATTAGGATATTAATTTGGCATTTGACTTATATATAAATCTCCATCTGGCTAAGCCAAGTTTGTTCCCCTTAACTTTGCTAAATTGCTGGTACTTGTTCAAATTCAATATCCTTAGTTACGTGATTTCCATTGCTACTTTTACAAAAAACTGTTGTCCCGTATAATTTTTCTACTTTTGCCAATTCTTCTGTGTTTTCGGATGTGGTCTGAAATGCTGGCAGCAAATCTTGAGGGAGCCTGATTCATTTCACTGCCATTGCAACTGAACTATTACCAACAGTTTCATGCTGACATATGGTGAGACGCATCTGTCCTTTATATCTTCACTTTGATGTGAATTAATGAGGACAAGATGTTAGAGAATGCTTTGTTTCTCTCTCTTTTTCAAGATTATCTTTTGGAATTGTGTTTTTAGTTTTCTGGTAGTTGATATTGGATGTTGGTTTCTACGGTTTCATACAACATCAGATGTGAAAGCAATGAATATTGCGGCTCGCCGGAAGTTGGTTCCTAAAACAGGGAGTGACCAAAATATGTCAGCATTTTCTTGATTTGGAAATGCAATTATAAGCTACAAATGTGCTTTGCCATCATTAGATGAAGTTCGTGGTGTATTGTTGATACACATTCCTTGGTGGTGTTGGTATGATCATCGTGTGCTAGACATCTCCGTTTAGGCAGTAAGTTTGACGGGGTAAATCAAACAACCAAACATGTGAATTTATTTACAAGGTGTCAGCCTCCTTGCTTCCTTAGTCGGGAACTCATGTTTGTTTTCTAAGGGTATTTTCTAAGGGTGCATGTTTGATGTTTGACATGAAAAAGGTAGAGAAAATTTCATTCTAAGGTTAGCAAATTTGTGAAAAATGTATGGTTCTCACAACAGCCAAACACAAGTTCGTCTCGTTACATCATTAATCGGATTGATTGACTAGAAAACGCCATCTAGCCTGCCTTGTGTGGGTTTTTCTCATCATGTAATTGATGGCATTGATTGATTAAAAGACGCCGTCTCGCCCCCCTGTCAAAATGTGGCGGAAGGGTCAAAAGGCGTTGGGGGGTTAACCCTTGTAATTTGTCTTAAATTTATGTCCAATGCCTTCAAACAAGCCAGATAGCATTCATCGGCAATCGCCTAATTAATCAACGAGACCAGATTAATGAAAAGGAGAGGAGAAAAACGAATTGGTGATTGCCATTTTTCAATTAACTAGGCAACAATGAAGAATTTACAAAATAGCAAGATAAAATATTGAAACTTTAAAGTCACTGGAGATTGGATATTATATTTTTTTGGTCTCCCCGCACAAAAACTTTGTATAGCAAAATAATTTTTGAATTTTGATAAAACTAAGCCGTTTTAATTGTGTTTTTTTTTTTAAATTTTGCAAGACTATTAACTTCTTAACCCACAACTGACGTCCATTGCATACTGTGACAAAATGCCAACGTGGATTCTTTTTTTTTTTTTTTTTTTTTTTAATCGATTATGTTCATAATATATTTGTTACGGCATGATAATCCTTTAATACTTTACACAATTATTTGATAAATTTAATTTCGGGCATTTATTATATTTTATTTTTTTTGTGCGCGTATTTGAGTTAGAATATTGCTGTAAATTCGAAGTTATTATTTTGATTTTTAAATCTCAAGTAATTAAATTGAGAATACCACATAACTTTAATTATTAGTAATTTATAAATTTTCGTATAGTTTAACTCTTTACTCTTATGAATCTCTAATAATTAAAGTGACGTGACATTATCAATTAACTATTACGAAACTTATAGTATCATACTTAATAAGATATAGGTTTTTTGTTTGTGCCATAAACTAAATTAAAGATAGTTTCTTACTGTAGTAATTACATTTTACCTTAAAAGTAAAGTTATAAAAATTATTTAATAATATCAACTTTGAATAAAATCTAAACAATTTTATAGTAATATTTGACATTTATAACTTTTCTTTTTATTCACATGAGCTATGGCCATATCACAAAAACCGACCCTGAGTTTATGCTCACTATTTCTACGAAATTTTAAAAATTGATTATTCACTTAATAAATATGACATTCAACATCATAATACTGCAGTATTGCAATCCATTCAATCAAAAGTGAGATCCTCTAACACAAAAGTGAGGGCCTTACTTTTCGAAACAACCATCGGATTACTAGAAAATAATCAAATGATTGTAACAAAAATTTAAGACATATTGCATTATTGATTTTTAACTTTTTTTAGACAACTTAATTTCGCCCTCTTGTCCTTCTCTTCACACGAACGGGATCTACATCTACCCCCTTCATAAGAACTTCATGACCCACCGAAATATCATTATCACTATAACACATGGATTGACAGAATAACACGGTACAAGCCAAAGACCATTCTAAAATGAGTACCATTTCATCTGGCATAAAAGACTTATTCGTTTAAAAGGCTATAAGAACTCTGTGTGTCTAACAGATGATAGAATAATGCGTCAGATAACACGGACTTTCTAAATGAGTGCCTCATCATCAAGGATTGAAAGACATGGGATAATTTCCCTAGTGGTCAAAGGGACTTGAACAAATGTTCAATGCTGTGCAATTTTATAAACACAGAATTCTTTACAAACCGTGAAAGGCCATTCTTTTTCCCCTACAGAATCTGTCAATCATGAAAAGGTGAGATTGTTACCTTTTGAGTGGCTTGACTAGAACAACTGTAACATATTTGGACTGAAACCTATGAGTCAATCCCAAGGCAACCATAGAATTATTTTCCCATTCTTCCTGTACAAAAACGTGATTAAGCACCACATGTTTTGGCATTGAAAAAGAAGGTGCCTCATCTGCCTTTGAATCAAAAACAGTCAGATGCAGCTGGGGTGGAGCTAATATAGGTTCTTTTGCAAAATCTTCCTCTGAGGGAATTGTCTGACTATAACTCGAGTCTGGTGATGGTGGAGCTTCAAACTCGGCTACACTATCTAGATTTTCTGGCACATAAGTCTGCAAAAAATAGTTATTTTCATCAATGTCAAAGAGCATGGGCAAGGTGATAAAAACTAGTCAATATGAATCCTCCAAGTAAGAAAGAGGCAGGATTTCTTCGACTACATCTTTGCTTCTTGGCTCCATCAGTACAAGTTCTGTCATAGCATACTACAATTTGTGGCTTCCAAGCATATACATGTAACAGACAATTAACACAAAAATTTACTTATAACCCATTGAATGCCTGCTCATGACTAGCCAGACTCTTATTGTTTTCGAAATGAATTACGATGTGTAGAAAACCAGAAGGAACATGAACTAGATTATTAGCAAGCACATCATTGCCCATTATGTAGTTGAAGAATAGTATCTGCCCAGGAAACACACAGGAAAACAGTCAGGACAAAAAAGATAGAGAGAAAGATGCTCTCAATGTAAATTACTACTTTGATTGTGCTGTGTTTGAGTGTAAATGGCAATGAATTGTAAACTCAATTTACATTCAATGTAGGTCTCAGGTGAAAAATAATTTTGCGCTGTATTGGCACGTGCTGCTTCCAACTAATAAGCAGGCTTCGGGGATCATTCTTCCACATTTCATGCAATGATATTAACACTGGAAACCTTTAAAAATTGAAGTATAAAAAACATGGGAATTTTCATTCAGCTATTAACAACGGTATTCAATTAACTTTCTTGCACAGAACACTCAAATCTGCAAAAGAATTATTGAGAGGACATGCCGAGTCCAATATGGAAACAGAGACAGAAGCTCTGTTCTTTCATAATAATAATAATTTTAAAAAATAAATATATAAAACAGTACCCACAGAAAATTTAAAAATAATTACATCGAATATTCTAGCTTTATAAGTTGCTATTATGTTGACAAACATTGCTTCTTTCTTAGAAAATTTTAGATATTGCAATCAAACATCTGAAAATACATTTTGGTTGTTTTACTGCAAAATGCTTAATGGAGAAGCCAACAAAACCTACATGTAATAAGATGCCAGTCCTGTAACTTATTTTAACATATTGCACTGTTTTATCATGTATTGGTGCTCTCCTATGCTTACATTGAATAACTGATGTATGGCACAAAACATTGTGCATGCTGATGATCACACCTATATGCAATTTTCCTGTTTTATAGGTGTACTTAAATTGTTCCAACCCCCGGGGTCTCTCAAATGCATATCTAAGCACATATTACCATAAAATGTACATTTTACACATTACTATTGTTGTGATGGGCTCCTTATCTAAACCCAATATCGTCAGCTTTCGACCACCAACAAATTTATGGAGTCTGCTACTGTAACTCAAATTCTCATAGAATTCTTAAATCTGCAAGACCACTGGCGGACACATCAAGTCCAACAATAATGGAGATGATCACATTTTATTCAGAAAAATGGAGAAAAGTTCATTATTAAAAAATTCAAGACACGATTATATCAAATATTCCAGGTTCAGATTTTTCTCTTACATGAGTGAACTTCTTGTTTCTTAAAACATTTTAAATGCTACAAAAAATCCAAAGACATAATAAAACATACATTAGTTGTAAGTTGTCTCCAACTGAATTATTTTCACAATAAACTTTTCTATGGATAAATAAACAACACCTAAATGAAATGAATAAGATGCTCATCCGCCAACTTATTTGACAAACATGTTGCATGTTAAATTTAGTGTTCCTCTCTCTTTCAGGTTTAATAATTTTATTAATATACAATACAAATGGTTGTGCATGTCGATACACGTACCAACTTGATTGCTGACTTCAAAAAACTCGCTAAAATGAGGTATGCCCACCTTTAGACGCTTAGACTTAACAAAAAAAGAAAAAAGAAAAGAGAGCGAAAGAGAGTACCAAACTGTGTATTCTTATATAGTTAGCTCTTCTTTCAAGCAATTGCGGGCACTTATTTTTCAAGCAATTGCTGTTGATATCTAGAGAGAGAGAGAGAGCGTGTAACAGTCAACTTTTATGCTCTCTCTCTCTCTCTCTAGTTATCAACAGCATCCCACTTGCATGATTATTGACTTAAAAGAACAGAGTACTGAACTGCCTTTTAGATGTTTAGCCCTTCTTACAAGCAAATGTTGCACTTACATTTTGTCATAGTTGCAACTGTGCACTTTTATGGTCTTGTCTTTCTCTAGATATCCACAGTTTTCCCTTTACATGATTATTGACACGCAAAAACAGAATACACATGCCTTTAAATGCTTAGACTTAATAAACTGTGCACTTTTAAGTTATTTCTCTCTTTTGCTCTTTTCCCAAGCATTCTGTGCACATATTTTTCATCTTACATGCAACCATGCACTTTTATGCTCTCCTCAGTCCCTCTGCTACATGATTATGGACTTAAAAACAACTTAGCAGTGAACAGAGAAAAATGTAATTCAGGAGATAAGATTTAAGCCAATGGCATATACAGATACCTACGTGAACATCAAGAAGATTACAAACACCACCCAGTTCATCAGCTACAAAAGGCAGATCTGGAATATATCTCCACTCACCATCCACGATGAATTTGTAATGGAATACACCGGATGGAAGGACCAAAAGAATTGAGTGATCCTTACCTGATCTCTGAAGTATCTTCCTGTAAATAAAAGAGACCATATTTCACTTTCTCCAGGTCTGGGCTTCTGTAGAGAGTAGATTATTTTCTTACAATTATTTAAGTAAATATTATTGGTAGCTTTTGTTATCTGTGGACGTATCCATGTGGATACTTGCAATGAAGAACAGACTAAAGCCTGCCTTACCAGCAGGAAAAACGGACTAGAGCTTACCTTGACATCCAGTTGTCCCAAGATCCTTCCACAGCCACTTCATTACCACCATAATTCCATGTAATAACAGTGGGGATTCCTTTCTCTGGGGAAGTAATAGTAGCTGCATGAGATTCATTTTGCCTTGTTAGATTGTGTAATGGAGGGTCATCAGCCCTTTGCAAGGGAGTAACAGGAACCTGCAATGGTGGAAAACGACCATTGTAATGGCAGATAGTTTCTCAGCAATAAGATTATAGGCAATTGATCTTCAGTTATCCTGTCATCACTCAGAGTAAAAAGAATTGATTTTTCCTTTCCTACTTTTTGCACTGTGAGATTTTAACCTTAAATTTAACGGAATCCTGCTTTGCTCTTTTATTGCTATAGCTAAGAAGAGCTTTCCAAAACAAAAAAGTTAAGAGTGCGTGTTAAATGAACCAAACTCCAAAAAGGTCAATTGCTTAAAAAACTCGAACTTAAGATTCAGTTCAATTTGCCAAGGTAGAGTCTCAAACTAATTGGATAAGTATAGCATTAGGTTATCTGTTAGCACATCTTGTGGCTTATTTGCTGCCAAACTTAAAGATGAAGGTTACGCTTAGAATACAAGTAATGCTAGGAATTCCAAGTTCCACCCCAACTTTTGGATCCCAAATGATGTGGCAGCTGAAACGGTGGTGTCACATCACTTTAATCATTAATCCAAAAGTCCATAAGTCTTTAATGAATGAAGTGATGTGGAAGTGCCAACTCAACTGCCACATCACTTGGGATCTGTAGCAATAATTTTAGAATATTGTAGAGCAAATTAAAAGCACAAACAAGGGACTTCTTTGACCAAATAACCTCAATAATTGTAATGAAAATATGAAATCTTCTATGCTTCAGATTGTACTTGGATAGGCTTTCAACTTCATCAAATCGCCTAACTTGCAGTCACATATAAAAAATACACACTAATATGGTGATTAATTACCTTATCTAGGATACTTTAGAAATAAAGTAATTGTCACTGAAAGTAATTACCTTATCCAATATATTCTAGAAATAAGGTAATTGTTACTGAATGCAGTATCAACTTCAAATAAGTATGTCTTGTTAAGCTCCACATCAACAGTCACGATATTGTCCACTTTGGGATAACTATTGCCCTCTCACGGTTTTAAAATGCGTCATGACATGTTAAGTGCTTTTACCTTATATAAGCATTTCACTCTAGATGGGACTTACTAATGTGGGATCAAATGCCCCCAATTATCCTAGTAGCTTACTAGAAGCTGTCCCTTTCTCAAGCTTTTGCCTCATCGCCCCTCCCCGCCCACAAGATATTGGGTCGTTACATTCTCCTCCACTTGCCAAGGAGTCGTCCTCAGCTTTGATACCATTGACAGGCCCCACACCAATAGTCATGATATTATCCGCTTTGAAAGAACCCTTGCCCCCTCCTAGTTTTAATATGCGTTTTGATATGTTAAGTGTTTTCACCTTACATAAGTACTTCACTCAGAATGGGCCTTACCAATATGGAATCAAATGCCCCTAGCCATCCTAGTAGCTTGCCAGAAACTGTTTCTTGTTTAGGCTTTTGCCCCGTTGCCACTTTCCGCCCACATGGAACCGCATCATTACATGTCTAGAATTAAATCAGCCTAATTCTCGTCCCGGGACAAATCAAACTTTTAAGTCCACAGTCATGAACAAAATCTGATTCAACTAAAAATATTTAATGGAAATAAAAGTTATGGACACACCACAAATTAAGGCGCATATCGACATATTTCGGATTCATATATGATTTGATATGTAAATCCATCAACTGGCAAACGGATGGTCATTAAATGGCTGCCAATTTATATGCCTTCAGCATTTCATATTATTTTGAGAAAAATTGCCAGCAACAACAATTTTAGTGGCTCTTGTAAAGTAGCACTGCTCAAGAGAGTGGTTAAAAAGGTCAAACTTACAAAACCTATTGTATGGGACTAATCAATTTCCAACAAAAAAGGGATGGTCTAAGTGGAAACATTATACTCAGACTAAATACATCTCCAAGAACACTGATATAAACAAGAAACACTTATTGTATATTTATTTTTATGCATTTACTTGGGAAAAAAGAAACTTGATCACCACATAATAGAAAATGAATGAGAGTAGGTAAGTTTATCCTCAGAACCTCAAGTGTCACAAGGAAATCAGTCACCAATCAAATTTCAAAGGTTTTGAAAATTTTTGCAACCTGTTTTCTTCTTCTTCTTCTTCTTCTTCTTTCCCTTTTTTTTTTTTTTTTTTGCGTTTGTTCATGGAAAGGGTTTTGCGTTCAACATTATATTTCATGTAAAGATCTGTTATGTCCTCGAGTTTCTCCTGTGTTCTGGGAGCGGGTCAAAGTTTCCACACACCTCACATGTCACGTCTAGCATTGGTTAAAGGATCCTAGGTTTTTGGAGCGAAAGGCCTTACGAATACTCAAAGACAAAGGTGTAACTTTTTGCACTATATAATCTACAAAGATTAACAAGTATCTGTTGAATTTTGATATCTTTTCTGGTTAAGAAACCAATGGCAACTTCATCTTTTGTCTATTGCAACTAAGGAGAAGTCTCTATCTTCGCTATTGTAGATTGACTGATGGAAATATGTCTATCCCATTTTCAATTTCTTTTGTTAAGACATTTCTCAACATTTAACTCATGCATCATAAATTATTGCACATAAGACAAATCTCCAAAGCATTATTAGGCGCACTTATTGCAACATTAATCTCTTTTTCAGCTAACATCCATATACACTTGTTAGTAAGTCATTAAAACATAAAATATAAAAGGAAAAAAAATATTAAAATTATTTAACAGCACAATCATTCCTAAAGAAGGAAAAATACACAGTATTCTCCCTTCTTAAACATCCATTTCACATATTCAATGAAAGAAATTTAACAAAGCAAAAGATCAAAACTTGACACAAATTTTACCAAATTTTCTTCTTTCTCTTCCATCACAAGTTCAACATACCCAATTATCCATAGCTTCATCAATCATCACACACAATCAAACTCATCAAATCACATTCTTTCTCAACATTTCAAATCTTGCAGAAAAAAAAA
Organism: Trichilia hirta; assembly: GCA_035221805.1. Lineage (NCBI taxonomy): Eukaryota > Viridiplantae > Streptophyta > Magnoliopsida > Sapindales > Meliaceae > Trichilia > Trichilia hirta. The sequence goes on along the minus strand of JAWDEX010000007.1, from coordinate 533,919 downwards.
ACGAAAAGAAATCACAGACAGCTGCTTCAAAACCAATAAATCAATCAAAAGGAGCCTAACCTGAGGAGCGAATAAGTGAGGAGATCGAGACCGTCTAGGACTAGCAGGCGGACTATTGCTCATTGACTCATCACCGTTCGATCTTCCCGCTCGATTCTCATCATTCGCTCCCTCTTCTCTCCCGTTAGCATTTCCCATCTCCTTATCAAGCAAAACCACCAGCCTTTTCTGATTCACAGATCGATCTCTTTTTACACCAAGAAGCCATAAAACGCAATGCAGGTCGTCGTATTAGAGACTAGATACGGTTTCAAAATCAACGCTGGGTTTTGACTTTATTCACCGCGATTGACACCGCTGACTTCCAAAGGATGGGCTAGCCACCAGAAATTCTTGTATCGTATTCGGATTTGTCTCTGGATAAGTTGGAGAGAGATAGTTAGCCTAGTGAGCTCGCCGTAACGTGACAAGTAACAAGTCAGCAGAATACGCTGACTTAACAGACAAGCCGACGTGCGTCCCAATTTTCTTTTCTACGGTCTTTATCATTTACATCCCTAATTTTATTTATTTTGCAAATGCGTATATATTATGCTCATTTCGTTTGAAAAAGCCACAAATTCTATTACATTACTGAAATATTCTTTACATTTTACAAGTAAAAACTAGAGATGACAAGTCGTGGATAAGATAAAGATTAGATTACGTTGTATAAATGAAGTAATAAACAAAGAGTCAGGGTCGTGGACAAAGATTTCTTTTGCTCAATTAGAAAATGCCAGCTCATCCTCACCTTTTATATTTTCTTATTGTCTTTTAGTTCACCGATAGCTTAGGATAGATTGCAGGATGAAATATTTTCATATTAATAAAAGAATTTAATAATTTTTGGTAATATTTTATTGAATTATAAAAAAATATAACTTTTGTCTTCTCCTAGTATGAACTTACCTTAAGACAGGAGTTTATCATAGAATTATACAATATTAATCCTAAATAAAATTAATTGTTAAATCAAAAGTATCATTGCTTATTTATATAAGAAAATTGCATTCTTAAGTTAAGAGGTTCAATAATTTTATATTATTTATTGTAAATAAAAGTATTACCAATTTTTTGTTTTTTTATTTTTATTTTGTCTTTTATATATATTAACTTAACTTTATTTATTTTATTTATGAAATTTAAAACCAATTAAAGTTTGTAAGTCGTTCATCGCTCCCTCCCCTCCTTGGATGTTTGTACGTAATTGGCAGGTAGTAATACACATCCAACAGAATTTTGTCTCCTTTAATGAAAGACTTTTTACAAAGACATGCAGAACATTGCAATGTACTAACCATTTGTGCTTTATTATAATTATTCCCCAGGATTATCGAATTATACATTAGTGCAAACAAGTTGAAACATTATAAAAATACTCTATATAATATGATTGTATAACACTTTAGGACGATTTCTAGGCACAATCATTAGGATGACAACAGGAAAGAAAGAAACTTTAGGACGAATGAATGCATTAAGCAATAATCTTACAACTGACAAGTGTCAAGCTCTTATTCTCTTCTCACTACAGACTTCAGAGGCATACGCCTAGAGTGCAACCAAAGAGATGGACTTTAGAGGTAAGAGGAAGTAATAAATAGTTAAAATAATTGAACCAAAAAGCAATGTCAGTAAACCAATTTTCTGATATTGCTTCCACCGTCAAAATTTATATGCATATAAACACTGGCAAATATAGATCATACACTTACTGTGCCAATTAGACTATTGAAACAACCAAGAAGAAACCTTATTGAAAGCGCCATCCAGGAGCTTGTGCTGAGACCAAAAAGAGCATTAAATGCCACCCTGAAATCCGAAAATGTTTATAATACGACTATTGAGAACAAAAAATGTTCACATAACCTGACTTCATTTCTTCAATTATAAGTTGAAATGGCAAGTCAATTAGAATTGCTGACACTGAAACTATGCCTATCATTACAATAGGTTTTACACCATAGCGATCAGCAACTACGTCCCAGAATATGTACGTTAAAGCACTTCCAAGTTCCAACCATAAAAGAAGATCCTGTGGAAAATGAAAAAAGACAGAAAAATGCAAGGAAATACATTTAGCAAGGACTCTGATAGGTCAGTCTGAATCAGAAACACAACAAAAGCAAGCTAAAGCATAATAATATATAGCTACACATTACCCACAGATCCAGTGTAGAAACCAATATCCTCCTCTACCTTGACAATATACAAGTCTCTGGTCTGAAGAATAGGTTAATAAAGTAAATACACCTAACCAGGTGAATTTCTTTCTTTCAACATAAATAAAAAAGCTAACAGATTAGAGCAATTTGCAGAGAATTCATGATTGAAAAGGTTAAATCCCTAAGAGCTTTTAGTCCAGTCAAGATACAATTAAAAAGAAATGGATACGTCTAAAAGGTTTCTGAAATACATACATTAAGCAATAAACGATATGCAATTTCATCATGAAATCCATGTAAGATAGTTTATCCAAGACAAAAATAGAAATTAATTATTAGAGCCGTGTAAAAGCCAATACAAGATAACTTCAAGAATAGTTACGAGTAAAAAGGTAACACATGAAGGGATATCAGATATTCAGACTGGCATCTATTCAAATTACAATAAAATCAATACTTTGGCGATCATAAATATATCATTTCATGTAAGATTAAGCATTATAAATACCTACTTGGCAGCTAATATTTAGCTGCTGCCCAAAATAATACCACCTCAATCTCAAACATTCTGTCCAATTTTTATTTTTTTATTTTTTTAAATTTGATTTAATTTATCAGATTTTAATTAAATTATTTACGTTAAGATTAAACTCAATTTTATTATATACACATTTACGTAAAATTTAAAACGGAAGAATTTTTCAAAAAATACAACTCGTAAGAAAGAGTCAGAAAATTAGACCCGTAACGAGAGAGGAAAATGGGAGAAAATGTTCACATGACAAGATTTGGTGAGTTAATGAGTATTTATATTTCAAAAAAATTAAATACAACTAAAATATTGGCAATATAATTATATTTTATTATTATCTATTTATTTAAAGATACTATGAAGTTTATTGAATTATTACAACTTTTGTATGATTTGCTATTTTCTGCAATTTATTTTGAATAGTTTAGAATCCGTATGTATGGTATGCGACAAACATCCAAACAAAAACTGAAAAATGGAAGAGAGGTAGGGGCTGGAAACCCCTTTTCTTTGTGAAACCCTAATATTTGATTTTTTTATAATTTTGGCCAAAATTCAATTTTATTTTCGAATTAGTCAAGGTTTATGTTTTGGTATTTGTGCTTTTGGGTCAAAAATTTGAATTATTGTCAATTAAGGCTAGTAATTAGGTTTTAGGTAAAATTTATAAACTTTTAACAATCTAGTCCAAAAATAAAAATTTAATTATTTACAAATTTAGACTAAAATTTTTTATTTACTTAAAAACTAATAAAATGAAATAAATTTTTTGATCTTTATATTTAAAAAATTAAATTGACTAAAGATTAAGGTAGGATATTTAAGATATATCTTACTATTTTGTTAATTAATTTTATAAATTAAGTTATTTTTAACCAACAACCAGGTTAGACATCTAAAATGCATATTTTCATCTTTTGGGTTAATCAATTAACAAATAATAATAAATTCAAATTATGTTAAAATTATTTGAGATGGAAATAGGACATTAAAGATGTCTATTTTCTTTTTTAATTAATAAAAATTTAATTAATACAATTAAATTTTAATAAAAGTAAAGTAGGGCATTTGTAACATTCCGACTATAGTCAGGATACTATTGGTAGGAGACAGGACAAAACTCCTCTCTCTATAAGTTTATACTTATTTTTGAATATAAATTTGTGACTTGTAGTGCGAATGCTCATATGCAAATACAATCTTATATGACTAATTAATGATAACAAGAGCTTAGCTCATTTTCACGTACAACCATAAATTAATATAATATATACAATATATATCTCAGTACATTTCAAATTATATATGTGTTCAAAATACAATAATAAGCACATTGGGCCTATACTGATAACTGATACCAAAACCAAAAGCATGTGACAGACTACGACTGAGATATCCTTCTTCTTATACGCTTTATCTTCAATTAGTTGAAGCAACACAATGATATAATTGCTAATCTACAAAACTAAAATTATTGTTTAGGGTGAGCTATAAAACTTAGTAAGTAAACTCATACTATATATAAACACATACAACCCATATATGAATAATAGCTATAACATATCTGTAAATATATATATATACTTATAATTTATATAAATTCATAAAATACATCAAAACAAATCTTACCAAATTCTCACTAAAGTCTTAGATATTCTTAATTACGTATTTTAGAATAGGTATAGAATAACGTCCATTGAAACAAATTCTATTTGGTATTTATAATACAAAACTCATATATAACAAAACAGATTATATTACAAATGCATAATTTAGAAAACTTATTTGAACTTAGAAATTAAAACTAAAATATATCTGAACTTGAGTTTATCAAGAGATTGAAACTATAAAGGGCCTACTTATATCAGATAAATATTCACACTTTTACTATACACTCTGATTATAATACAAACTGAATAAGTCAGAAAATATATTTTTGAAAGAATTTATCATATATATATATATAACAAAATACAGCAAAATAAATAAGCTACGCCTAGAAGTGTCTCAATCGGTCATCAATAAAGCAAAACAAACAAGTTATGCCCAGAAGTATCTTAATCGTTAATATACTACGTCAAGAAATGTTTATCTAAAGGTGAGAAAGAAAAGAACCAAGAGCATTCCCTGAGTTTTTTCTACTACAATTTGTGCATGTAGTTAATATCGAATACTCGAGAAGGCCTAAAAAACATAAATTTATTTATCAAATAATTTTCAAACTTATTTTAAATTTATTTTAAATGCTTAAGTTTCAATTCAATAATCTATAATAAAATCATGATAATAAAACATTTATGGCTCTAGTATTATAGCTCATAAAACATCATAGATGGCTACAGTGTATTCTCTAAAATAGGGGTCATACCTATATCTTTAACTCTAAGATAAGGGGTCGTGCTCTAAATTTTTAATACATATACACATAATTGTAAATAAAGTATAACTCATCATTAAATCATCAATATACAATTTCAATCACCGAGAGAGAAAATCACAAATCTCATAAGTTAATAAAATCTCATATGTACAAACAAATCTACAAATAAGTGAGAGCTTATTTTGGTCTTCCACAACATAAAAATCTAGTACTTCATAACTATCACAAATTCATAGATAAATCTATTATATCATACTAATACATAAAATAAAGTTTATTCTTTACAATAAAATTTTTATGAAAACAAAGAGAAAAATAAAATATTTTCACTCACAATATATGAAATAAAAAATCAATGCTACTATCTCAAAATCTTTTAAAACATTATGATTTTATGACATTTAAAAAAATAAAAAGATCATAACTAGATCCATAAATTTATATTTTGGCACATGCATGTATATACAATTATGTCCATATGTATCATACATAAAGACATATATTCAACATCAAATTAGGCCTCCTCCTAACCTTAATACTATACAAGACATCAATGCTTCTAAATATTCTCAACAATACAATACAATATTATCATATACATAATTATAAATATTATATTAAAAATATTAGAATTTTCACTCACATCTACTTATTCCCTCGTAAATATATTTATTTATATAATACATACACACATGTTAGTTTACATGTACATAAACATATACATTTATGGATTTATACATTTTAACATATAAACTCATATGCATACATATAGATAGTCATGCACATACTCGCTAACTTATATTCATATATCGTACGCATATACATACACGTTTCATTTATATGCTTATAAATAAATATACACAAATAAATATTTGCTTATTTATATAAACTTATAATATGTCAATCTATACATTTATATATACTTATAACCATATATGTAATAGATGCATATAAACACTTGTTCATAC
>JAWDEX010000007.1:445925-500500 GCA_035221805.1 Trichilia hirta | reverse complement strand
AATAGTAAATCTGTGTGATGTGCTAAATTTTTTCTCTTTCTAAATTATGGGCATCATCAACAAGTAAGAAAAAAAAAAATTATAGATCGGAAGTCTTGCTAATTTGTTAATCAAACAGAACGAACAGATATAGATTTATTTTTTCTGTAAGAATATAATTGATTTAATTTTCAGATTTGTACGGTGAGGAAACCCATAAATTTTTAACCATGTTATGAAAGTTAATGGCAGTATTATATAATATATAGTAAAAAATTAAATTCAGGATGTAAACAAAAATTAATATTTAACTAAAATTGTTAGAGCAGGAGAGTGAACCTTAAGTTTGAGAAATGAGTTTCGTTTTTATTTTTTTCTTGGTCAGACTCTTGTTGCTCAATGGAAGAGGGCAATACGACTGTTCTTCGGCAGCGCAATTTAGCAACGGCTCTACAAAACAGTGCAAGTTAAGAGGAAATGCGCACCCAGATTTTGCATGTTCTTCCTACAGGCTCAGGATTGCAAGTACAACAGCATTTTTCTTCGTGTGTGTAGTTTCCTATGATTGATTGAATTTATGTAAATCAATGCATGAAAAATTATTTACATATACATTTTTTGTTTGCAGAGTCTGTTGATTAATGGAAGAGGGAAATACAATTGTTCTCTGGCGGCGCGTTATAGCAACGATTCTTTAGAACAGTGCAAGTTAGAAGAAAATAACCAATGTGCTCCTGATATTCTACATGTTTTTCCGAATAAAGCTTACAGATTCAGGATTTGCCAGTAACGCATCACTTATACAACTCCAGTTGGCTGTTGCTGCAAGTTTATATTAATTATTAAATAATATTTAATCAAATTCTTTTTCAATTTTAATGCTACCAAAATTTAAATCTTCTTAATTCAATAAATTAGCACTTCAATAAAAATATAAAACTTATTTTTTTAATTGAGTCTTATACTGATAGAACTAAAAAACTGATGTGTTTTTAATGTGTCATGAAAGAACGAAAGATAAGTTATTAATAAATAATAAATTTTACTTAATAAATATTTTCTTAATTAATTAGTCATAAAGAAAGATAAGGTGGCTTAATTGATGAAGCCAACAGGGATTGAATGTTTGTTAGTTTACGTGGTGATCAGAAGCTCCGATTGAGGTTAAAGCCTTCTAGTGCCAGGATATATAGATTTTCTTGTGTCCCGATAGATTGGGTTATCCCAATTATAATTTTCGTTGACTTTTTAATTTGTCTAAGTTAAGTTGTATACATTATTTTATTGGAATGATCCTCTTCCGATATCCCATGCTTTTTGAAAAACTAGCTAATATTTTCTTAACATCACAAATTTAATCTAATAAAATCTCTGGTTACAAATGCGTATTGCCTATTTTTGGAAAAAGTTAGAGATATCGGAATATTAGGTCAAAAAACTGAAAATAAGGTTCCATCAATTGTCACCTTTTATATCTTTCTTTTTCCTTTAATATTGGTTATCTCTTGAGATTTATTTAAAAACAAAAAGATTATCTAATTATATTCAAAAAAAAATTAACCTTTTAGAATCACAAAATGTTTGTGGTGGGAGCAGATAGAAATTACGTGCAACCATTTACAGTAGAAAACATAGACATTCATAATGGTGAGAGCTACTCAGTTTTATTAACAACAAATCAAGATCCTTCAAAAAATTACCGGGTTTCATTTGGTGTAATAAGTGGAAGAGATCCAATCCCTCAAGCACTAACCATTCTAAACTATCCAAGTTCTTCTTCTCTACTTCCCCTAACACACCTCCTATAACTCCAGAATGGAATGATGAACGCCGAAACAAAACAGTCACCAAAAATACTTTTGCCCTAATGGGATCCCCAAAACGTCTGAAAAATGTTCGGAAAAATTGATCAAAGAAAGTGTCAAATGGGTTGCCAACAGTATTGCATTGGTTTTAGCTCCTACTACTTATTTGGGAGCCATTAAATTTGTTCTTAAAGAAGCTTTTGATCAGAATAGTCCAAACATTCCTGAGGATTATGATATTATGAAACCGTCTGCAAACCCTAATGCAACTTACGGTAATGGGGTTTACATGCTTGGTTTGGATACTACAGTTGATATTATACTGCAAAATTCGAATGATTTGACCCCAAATGTAAGCGAACTCCATTCCCGGCATTCGCATGAGCATGATTTCTGGGTTTTAGGGTGTGGTGAAGGAAAATTTACGAAAGAAGATGAGAAGAAATTAATTTAGAAAATCCGCCATTGAGAAATAAAGAAATTGTTTATCCTTCTGGTTGGATTGCTTTAAGACTTGTAGTTGCTAATCCTGGAGCTTTGGCATTTCGTTGTCATATTTAATCTCATTTACATATGGGAATGGATGTGGCTTTGCTGAAAGGTTGACCGTGTTGCAGAGATACAAAATGAAGCTCTTGCTTGTGGTTTGACTGGGAACAAATTCTTGAAACCTAAATTAAACCCAAACTAGAATTATAAAAGAAAATTAAAAATGGATGATAGCAAATCAAATTACTCAAAAAGTATATATGATTTCAAGTTCTGTTGTCTCTCAAATATTTGTGAAACACTCGTTTTTGTTAAAATAATTTTATGTAATTATTAATTAATATTCTTATTTCACTATTGCAGTTGTAAATTAAAAGTCACAAATTCTTAAACATATTTTTAAGATACTCATCTTTTATTTATTAATTAAGAAGGTAAACATCTTCTATTTCATAAAATTTCGTGTATATGATTTGAGAATGTTCAGAAAAATGAAGGCAATGATCACATATTAGGTTAACATAAACTCATTTCTCAAATTTAAAATCTCAGAGCTTATTTTTAGGGCTTTCTAATTGGTACGTTATCATGTAGCGCTATTATATAAACATTTGTAGCAATTCAACTACTGTTCAACGAGAGTAACTCCCATATCTTTTGTTTAAAAGAATTATTATGTTCCTTTCTTTTTCTTTTAATTTTTAGCGACCTCTAAGGGAAGCTCTTTGAGAAAATATTATTGACAACACAGAGGAAGAAGAGAGTACAAGTCAATAGAGCTGAAGAGAAAAGAGTCACAAAAGCAGAAGTTAAGAACACCCGAGCAATATTAAGAGTGGGAGACAAATTTATTCACTAAGAATAAAAATTACAAAGTTTTGTAATCAGTCACTTTATTGCCTTGACGAAAAATTTGGTTTGCCTTGAAAACTATTTTTCCTAAGAGGGTTACATAATTAGCCATCTACTACTAATTATGCTGCTAAAGAAGAGAATATGATTAATTTCAATTAAAACAACAAGCCCCAGATTGAGAGTTCCCTTCGAGCATAAATTATGTTCACTCATAATAATTGAATTGTTTTCAAAAACTGTAGAAACATCAACATGAATAATTTGGACAGTTTGAGTAAACCATGGTAGTCCTCTCTGATGGACATAGTTTCTTCATTTTGTCCACTACGATCATTTAAGAACAAAGGCAAGCTTATCCTATCAACTTGATGTCTCATACTTAATCTTTACAATTTTTTGTGCTTTTCAAATGCTTTCATGAATCCCATTCCTTAACCAACTCCATAGCTACTATAAACTTTCAATTCTTGCTAGCTAAAACTATTCCAATCACAACTACACTGGTTTGTTTTATATCTCCATTGTTGTCTTAACTCAATTTCGATGATGTAGTTAATAGTTATTTATTTGTATCATTTTACTTTTGATAATTATTCCTAGTAAATTATTCTTTTAATAATTTTTAAATTAATTTTTGAAGGGACAAAATAAATATCCTTTAAAATTATATTATTTTTTACATATTTTATTAGCAGTCAAATTTAATTACTTTATCAATTGAAACTTAATTTCACAAATGTAATTAATGTGCATGTAAGGTTTAACAAAAAATATTAAAAAAAAAACATAAAATTAAAGAGTCGTGGATCATCCATCACTTTTAAAATAAGACTAGAGGTACTCGATTAGCTCTTAACTAAATGATCACATGATTTTTAAAAGTTTTTTTTCTTTTTAAAAAAAAGAAATGGATATGTCAATATCTCTTAAGATAATAATAGGCTACTATAAGAACTTTTGAGATCGAGTCATCCTCACTTCAGTGATAATAAATAGATAATATATACAAACAATATTTGCATCATTCAGTTTTAGATTGACCACTTCAAACTAAGGCAAGCTTATTATTATAATTTGTAGTATAAATATGGCGTATTCTCGTATACTTCAATATTACTAACACTTTACATTTTTAATACTATCTTAAATATTTTTTACTTTGAGTGATATGATATTCATTAATCAGATGGTAAATTTTTATTATTTTTAAAATAATTTTCACTTTTTTTTTTCTTTTTTTTGTCAATTCTCACAACTATTTTATTTTATTAGATATTTAAGTCCCGATACTCCTTAACTAGTTTTGTCTTTGTATAAGGGTGGCCAAAAGAGTCATGATAGCAGAATACAAAATGAATTTGTCACGAATTAACAAGTTTGAATTGAAAAATGTGACATAATTAACAATCGTATTCTATTCATATCGCCTATTAATAATTGTCTTATTTGTATTTTGACTCTTTAATTAACCAGTTTGATGAAAACATAATTAAATATTTGAATAATTGTGTGAGTTTAAACACATACTCTTTACATCTTATAAAATTTTAAATACATAATATTATTTTTGTAAATAAGGCGAAAATAAAATTTTACTTTTGAGTCATTATATATGTGTTTTTACACACTTTTTTGTCTAAAAAAATTATAAATTTATTTTATTTTACTATTTTACTCTATGTTAAGATAGATTTAATCTGTATTTATTTATTATTATTTATTAATTTTAAATTTTATATTAAACTTTAATGAATTAAATTAATGTCTAATCATGTAAAAGAGGTTCATCTCGTCTAACTGTGTTTTAACACAAATACAATCTGTTCAATTGGACCTTAAATATTTTTTTTCTCCCTTTCTCATTCATATTTATTTACTTCGTAGTAAGAACAGTAATAGGGCAAGTAAAATGATAAGTTTCAAACTTAATGACATAGAATTGATGACTAAGATAACAGATTCCGGACTGAGATGAACTCATTCATTCATAAAATATGCATGCGAATACCGGTCAACTTGAGCGTCTCAGATTATTAAATACAAACAATGGTGGGTCTACTCTTCACATGGGACTGGATGATCAACTACAAACAATCCATGAAATGACAACTTGTTTTGTTTGCCCCACCACCATCCAAACCCATTAAAAGACACCACATTTCGACGTCAGATTCCTCGTTGCCCACATGCTGAATTGATTGTTGTTGATAATGTTTCAAACCCAACAAAAATACTCTTCTTATCTATCTTACATTTCATTTCATAGACATAATTTAACAAGAGGTTTTTACCTTCGAGAATGACCTAGTGAGAAACGTCGCTCATCTTCTACAATACAGTTTCATGTATCATGTAATTCGGTTACCATAACACCAGGCATGTCGCTCACTAGATCATTTCTAGGTTTACTTGCTTGCTTCAAGATTCTATAGCTACAAGGAAAATAGACAACTAACAACAATTCTGTAAGTAATTCAAGTCTTCATCAGATCATACATAAGCCAAGACCAAAATGGGTGAGCAAAATTAGTTAACGTCTCCAAGCATTAATTGCCACTAGAACCACATTGAAGTATACTGCTGCTTTGGCAGAGTATCAATTCCTGCCGCTTCTAGATCCTCGTTATAATCGAAGGATCCTAAATCGAATGGAGACCCGAACATCAACTGAAAACTGTTATTGTTGTGGTTGGTCTTGAATGGAGAATTCATATTCTTCAACCTATCGAACTGGCTTTCTTCTTGAGAGAACATTTGGTGATTGTTGTTGCTCGTGTTTGATACTTCAAACAAGTTTCCATCCATTACAACTCCTTGACCATGGCAGTAGTCCTGTTGTTGATGCTGAACTTTTGACTGGAGAGGAGTTTGACCTTCTGTCACTACAGCATTGTTTCTAGGATTTATGGTCCTGTTGCCTTGGATATTGTTATCATATATTGACATGAGGTCACCTATCATTTTTTGCCCATCTTCTGGAACTCCAAGTCCTGATATGTCAAAGGAAGTTTGTACTGAGTTGAAAGATGGACCAGCTGGCTTGGATTGCACAAATGTTTGAGGGTAGATAACTGGTTTCACTTCATTCATATGAAAATTAGACCCTCCAAAGTTTGAGGCAACACCTTTATATGGGCATACCAACTGATGGTTGTCCCTAGAAGTTCTGTCATGATACCCAAGACGAGGATCACTATAAGGACACTGAATGCACTCACATGTATAGAGCTTTTGATCCATCTTCATACTTAGATCATTGGATGGCTTCCTTTTATGAACAAAATCAAAGTTTGTGACAACTTCTCCCTTAACTGGATAAGATGCTTGCCCAATTGGAAGCCTTTCTCTCATTCTTTCCATCCCCAATTTGGAAGACACGAGATTCTGTGGTTTGAGCTCTACCACATCAAAGTTTGGTTCATCTTCGGGCCCTTCAACATCATACTCACTGCTATCATTAACGACCAAAGATCCACTTCCTCCAGCAGAGGACAAAGTCAGGCAAGATTCAGGATAAAGTTCTCGAGCCAAGCCTTCCTCCTGATTGATGATGGCAAGCCATGTGGCACTCTCCTTGGCAGTCATCTTGTCCTGCAAGCACTTAGACTGCCTCACAAGCTTACGAATCTTGGGAATATCTGGGGAAATATGCTTAATCACTGCTGTTAAGACACCCACTTTCCACACCTTCTTCAAGTCATGAGGCTTCTTGTAAGGTGGAGAGCCTTGATCCTTTGGTAAATCAAATTGCAGCCACCATTCCTCTTTTCCATTGGGCCACCACGGAGGGGGAACACCTTTCTCCAACGGAAATCGCCTCTGAGGAGGATCACAGTGCTGCATGAGTGCAGACAGGAGTGAACCAAGCGTTGTGTCTTGCAGCTCTTGCAAGGTATGTGGAGTTGAACCAATTGAATCACAGCCCTCATCATTGCCCGGGATTGAATTATCAGCTAGGTAATTAGCTATAGCAACTGGACCGTTACGATCAAACCTAACCTTGTCCTTCCACCATTCACGAAGATTGTCGGATGCTCCCGTCACAGGCTTTCCTTTCTCCGGAATAATCCCATAAACAAAACCTTGAGCTTTACAATCTTCCATCATCTTTAACATGTATTTCAAGATCCCATCTTGAGCCCTTGACATCTTCTTCCTCCTAGCCTGCTCTTGAGACTGCTGCTGCTTAGCCGTGTCAATTCCCTCCTTACTCTTATTCTGTTCTTTAAGACGTTTGAGACGCATTTTGTCCCTCCACATCCTCCTCTCAAGTTCATCAACACCAATGTCTTCATCAGTATAATCATCCTCCAGTGTAGCCTCCGGCTCAGTTTTGGGGGCAACCACATCTGCATCTCCCAAAGGGCCAGAGAAAAAGGTCACATCACTGCAAAACCCCATCTCATCAAGCATTATCACCATTCCCACAAAGTTAACTGCAAAGGAAACTCCAAATTTCTAAGATTCTGATTGGACTCAACCAATAACCCTGAAACACTCGAAACTACCTCCTGCTCCTCCTCCTTACAATCTGAAAGCACAATCTGTATTTACAATTTGAAGGTGCCAATTCTCACTGCCTTTCACCTGTAAACATCATGGTAATGGAAAATGTCATAAACTTATTACGAGTGACGCAGAAAATTGATTGCATAGGCACATCGGATAATTTAACTACCAACCGGTAGCAGTCTTAAGTTGCAAGCATAGTAGGTGCATCTAATCATTAAAATAACACCAATAGACCAAGATTTCAATCAAAATGCAAGGTATTATACAAACAAAGATCAAACAACAATTATTTGAAAGCAAAATATTATTCAGGAATATAACTACAAGAAAATCATGACTACAAATTAACATGCAGACGGTATTCGCTTAAAAACAATATATTTTGTCCGGGTCAGATACTCCCACGGAACAATCACCAACCAACGATCAAATTTAACCCAATAAAAATAGAAATCTGAAATTTTTCTGGAAAACAAGAATAGACAAGTCTGACTTTCCTAGGAAATCCATACATAATAGACAAAAGACAAAGTCATACTAATCTCAAAGCTAGCTGAATTTTACAAAGCACAACTAAAATTTTTTTATCCAATCTAAAAAACTCATATCACCGTTTTAGCAAGAACCAAAACTTAAATCCAGACAAATCCTTTTAAGTACAAAGAATCAAACACAACCAAAACAACCCAGAACAAAAATTCATCAGAAAAACCCAAAGTTGACAACTGAATAAAACATATAAGCTCAATTAAAAGTAGAATTACCAGAAAATTTAAGACGGCTCTGAAAGTCAATCTGCCTGCAAAGAGACTTATTTTTCCACGTAAAGAAAGAAAAAAAGTTGCTCCAGTTGGGAGGGGGGGGTTATTAAAAGGTAAATCTAAAGAGAAAGAAAAAAAGAGAGAGTACTAATATAAAATTATTAATTTTTTTGAGGATGGTCAAGTCAGTTTAATCCAATCTGAAAGAAGAGAGCATTGGGATGGCAGTTTTTTATAAGAAAGCATTAATACATGTGAATAATTCAGAGTGGGGATTCTGCCTCTGTCTCTGTCTTTGTTCTTTGCTTTTACAATGCCCACCGACCCCCACAAATTCAATTCCTGACCAGTTACATTGGTCCTATAAGTGGAATGAATTCTTATCATATAGGTCCTTAATATTTTACATAACTACACAAACAAAACAAAATTATTTTATTTGTATTTATTATGTTCCTAATGTTATGATAATAATTTGGTTATTTCAATTGTTTTCGGACTTGTTTAATATAAATAATAAAATATATTTTTATTTAAGAAAATATATAAAGTTTTAAATAATTAAATAATAATCCTTCTAGTGGGAATCCATTTATTTTGGGAATTTGAAAAACTCCTACTGTTAGAAATTCTCATTTAATGATATTTTCTATTTTACACTCTTAAAATCTGATCTTCAAATTGTGTAATTATGGAAATAGGAGTAGGATCCTTTACGAGTCCTCGATTTCAATGATCTTATCCAAATTTATAAGGTATTATTTTATTGGTAGTTTTTTATTTTTCTTAAAACGATATGTTTTGTATAAAAATATTATTTTTAATAAAAGAAGAAGAAGAAGAAGAGATGATATTATAATATTTATCTTCCTTAATTATGAATTTTTGTTTGTAAAATCAGAAATACATGTTATTATGATTAATTATTAACCCAATGTAACTGTTGGAATTATTAAATATAATTTAGATATTCAATTATACTTGCTGAATTTTTAGCAAATTACTAAATATAGTAATAATAATTAAAACATTCAATGATACTAGGTACCTTTAATTTTGAATAATTTTGATTAACTCTTGGTTCCATAAAATTAAAATAAAAACTAAAATTTTAATTTAAAACAACAAAATAAATGGAATTAAAATTTATAATATTTAAAAATTTTATTTTCTGACATATGTGTTAGTTATTTAAAATAATTATATTATTTATATAATTATTTAAATATTTAAATAAAAATTTATTATTTTGTGTCATACTAGAACTAAACAATCCAACCAAAACCAAGCCAGATATTTGATAACAAAGCTTACATTTGCTATAATATTTTAATTTTCTATCTTTCTTCTAATTGTGAAATTTAAAAGAATTTCATTTAAATATCACCAAAAAATTAAAAATGATAATAATAATTTAAAAGGTAAATTTTGCACACAATCAATTACTTGAGATCTTTTATTAAGGTTTAGGTAAGAGATCTATTCAATGAAAATAGTAAAATTATATCTTAATTTACAAAATTATAAAATTATTAAGAATTTAGATCAGAATGACTCAAGTGAGATTACATTCAGGAAGATTTAGTTTTAAAATACCCAATAAATTTTAATTTATTAAAAAATATATTAATTTAAATAAAAAAATATATTTTGTTATAATTATAGTAATATATTCATAATTATCATTAATTTAAGAGTTAAGTGCATCATATTAACATTTTTTTATTAAATTTTATGAATTAAGCTAATAAATTACGGTATTTTTAAATATTTTAAAATTAATAAAAATAAATTATATATTTAATCAAATTTTAAGAATATATACATTTTTTACCCTTCATTTATTTAAGGCATTTTGACTTATCCTACAATTGGAAATTTTCATTTAATTACATATTTTTGTTTTTTACACTCCTAATTTATCATCCACAAATTTGTTATTATAGAAAGACGATTCGGTACCATTTTTAAGGTGCTTTCTGGAAAGTTCTATTTTATTTTATTTTTTAAAAAATTACATTATATATTTTATGAGACTTTATTATTTGAACCCTCATTGTTTGACCAAAAGAAATTCAGAAGTCAAAAGTTTTACAAAATTTGCACTTAAGTCCTCTCAAAAATGTATTTTTCGTTTTAGTCACTGAGGTCAAGTCTCTAACCAAATCTGGCTGTACGAGGTTCGTAAGTATGTGAGAGTATTTTCATCAAATTATTGAAACCGTGGAGTCGAGTTTATGTGGAGGGAAAAGAACATCCAAATCCATTTGTGTTGACTTATATAACAAAAGGCCCCCATGTTATTCTGGAGTTAAGGTTAAGCCGTTAAGGGGACCCTTTTTGTTGATGTTTTGTTTCGTCTATTTAAATGGAAATTACTGCAATTACACAACTATCCTTAAGAATCAATTGCTGTGCGTTTGTCGGCTTCTTTCGCTTTTATATATTTCAATTTAGAAATATAATTTATACACTATTTTTAATTTATTATAAAAAATTATCTACAAATATTTGATTAAAAAAATAAAAAAAAAATATTGATTATAAACAACTGTTCAAAATATTATTACAAAAAAAAAAAAAAGTGTGGCTAATATATCATCACCACCCATCTTATGCATTATTAACGTCTCAAATTAATTTTTTAACAAATATTTATTTTAAGAAAATCACAGTTTATCTTAAATTTTATAATAGTTTAATGCCAACCATACTGAAAGATTTTTTTAATAGTTTTAATAAATAAAAACATTTTAAAATTTAAATAAACTCATAATCCAGAGCATGATATCACACAAATACTAATAAATTATGTTAGGCCAATCTCATAAAAATCAAGCGAATTAGACATCACAATAAGCTTAAAATTTTTCAAACCTATAGAAAATTGACAGTTTACAACTTTGATCCTAGAGTAATGAGAAGAAGCAATTGGATTGCCAATCTGCCATTTCTCTGCACCACTAATGGAAACCTGATGAATGCATTGGGATTAGTACAAGGTCGTTCAAAAAAGAACAATTTAACAACTCTTAACTCACCTAAGTTCACATTTTAGGTGTTATGTAACAGTTACAGTAACCCCAAAGAGAAGTAGTAAATCTGTCTCTATCTCTTGTTCTTCGAGTTTGTTTGCGCACAATAAACAGCATCACCTACCTCACCATTCTGATCAGTACAGTCCGCTAACTCTTCTTTGAGCATTCCCTACCTCCATTTTCTGGCATTTCCCAACTGGGGTTTGCATTTTGCTTCTTGGTTTGGTTAGTGTACTACTTCCTATCAGTTTAACGAGTTTTATTTGTTCTTGAACATGTGGGATAGTATTAATATGCATGAATTTTTACCCTATTTGGTTAAAGAGTACTGCTTTTCTCATATTCTTACTTCAATATCTTGATTATTCTTGTTTTCTTTGGGCATTAGGAATTAAGGATTAGTGTAGAAGGAATGCAGACAGTTAGCTTGATAATAATGTTGGTGGTGGTGGGGAATGCATTGGGAGAATCAGATTATGAATCACTTTTGAAGCTAAAGAAAGGCATAGAAAAAGACCCATCTGGGCAAGCCATTGATTCTTGGGACTCCAATTCTTTAGCTTCTGACGGGTGTCCCCGAAACTGGTTTCGGATAACTTGTAGTGATGGCCATGTCACTTCTATTATTCTGAATGATATGGGTTTGGTTGGAAGTTTTAGTTTCTCGGATATTATTGGCCTTAAAATGCTGCGCAATATCTCAGTTTCGAACAATCAATTGATGGGAACTATCACAAATATTGGTTCTATTCAATCTCTTGAATTTTTGGACCTTTCGCGCAATATGTTTCATGGGTTGATACCCACTGGCATTGTTAGTTTAAAGAATTTAGTGCTTTTGAATTTTTCTTCAAACAATTTTGAAGGTAATTTCCCTTCTGGTTTTGACAATCTTGAGATGTTGAAGTACTTAGAGTTGCAGGCTAATCGTTTCAATGGGGATATCATGAAATTTGTCTCAGTTGGCTGGTGTTGTATATGTTGATCTAAGCAGTAATCAGTTTTCTGGTTCATTGGATTTTGGTCTTGGAAACTCCTGTTTTATTTCTTCAATTCAATATCTAAATATAAGCAACAATTATTTAGTTGGAGAACTCTTTGCTCATGATGGAATACCGTATTTTGATAGTTTAGAGGTGTTTGATGCTAGTAATAATCAGTTAGTGGGTACTACACCTTCCTTCAACTTGTAGTCTCCCTTAAAATTCTTCGTCTTGGAAGCAATAAATTGTCAGGGTATCTACCAGAAGCTCTCTTACAGGAAAGTTCAATGATGTTGTCCGAACTGGATCTAAGCCACAACCAGCTTGAAGGTATGCTGATTCTAGCTGTTAATTATTCAAATACCATGAATTTTAGCGTTATCTTTTCTTTCCTTGGCTTTGGCGAACCATAATATGCATAATATGCCTCAATCAATTCACTTCAGCATCCATTTATCTGTTCCATTTACATTTCATTAGGATTCAGTCAATGCTAAACCCGGTTCATTTGCTAAAGATTTTGCCATAAACCGCTATTTCTTAAACATTTCTAGTCATGGAGGAGCATAACATTTATAGATTATATACTATTGTGAGGTTGATGTTAGATTTCATCTGCTTGTTAATGTAGAAAAGGCAACAATGATTTGAAAACTTTCAATTAAAAGAGGCTTTAGATTCTGCGTTGTGAAAACTGTAGTCTCACCCTTGTTGATTGGATTCTGGACTCATTGATTTTGGTATAGTACCAAAAAGAATGTATACAACTTATAGTAGGATTCAATATTAGTTGCATTGTGAAGACAATGTCAATTATCAGTGAATAAATACTAATCAAATTCTATGTTGAAACAGTGAGTTGTGCAGCTCACCATTAGAAAATGCGAACGATGAAAAAGAAAAGAATAGAAGATACATTGCCATTTTTGTTCATTTTCGGTACAAGAAATTGAATAACATTTAGTTATTCTTCCTCACCATCAAAATCTCCCCTTGTGATTATCTGATGCATCAAAATCTCCTGTTTTCAATATTTTGTTGTTGTTTTTATTACTTCTCATTCTTGGCAGGTCCAGTGGGAGGTATAACATCGACAACTTTAAAGATGGTTGATTTATCTTCAAACCAGTTTTCAGGTTCCTTGCCTGCTAAGGTGGGGTACTGCTCTATTGTAGATTTGAGCAATAATAGGTTCTCAGGAGATTTGTCCAGAATTCAGAATTGGGGAAATTATGTGGAACTTATTCGCTTGAGTTCTAACTCATTGACGGGAACATTACCGAACCAAACTTCTCAATTTTTGAGGCTTTCTTCATTTAAGGTATCAAACAACTCATTAGAAGGTGTTCTCCCTGCTGTTTTAGGATCATACCCAGAGCCGATAGTGATTGATCTTAGCCTCAACCATTTTAATGGAGCCCTTCTTCGAAGCTTCTTCACTTCCACAAAATTGACTGATCTTAACCTGTCGGGAAACAACTTCACCGGCTCATTACCTCTTCAAGAAATCGACAACAATCCTTCAATAGATTCTACTCAAAATCTGAGCTTGGTGTCCCTTGATTTGTCATATAACTCATTAAGTGGACATTTGCCATCTGAGATCAGTAAATTTCGGAAACTATTGTATATTAACCTGTCCAACAATGAATTTGAAGGAAGCATTCCTGATGACCTTCCAAGTAACCTACAAGGATTCAATGTTTCATTTAATAATCTCTCTGGTATGGTACCTGATAACTTAAGGCATTTTTCTGATTCAGCATTTCATCCGGGAAATTCGTTGCTTAGTTTTCCTCATTCGTCGTCACCACAAGGTTTAACAGACCTGACTTTGCGGGATCATCGAAATCATCTGAAGCCTGCTACAAAATTTGCCCTGATTGTGTGTTTGGTTTGTGGTGCTAGAATGATAGCTCTTTCATGCATAATGCTTTACTACCAAGCCCTCTGGGGGAAACATGGTAAGGACAGTTTGAAATGAGATGGGGAAGAACAAAAGGTCTCACAGGGGGGATCTTCCCATTCTCATTCATCAGTTATTAACAAAAAAGTGGAAACTTCATTATCTTCTGCTAGTTTACATCAAAATCCCAAACCATTTTCCCAACTGGAGTCGGCATTTGATTTTGCAGAAACTTCATCAATTTTAATGAAACCTAAAGATCTTTTCCATCCCGAATCAATAAGAAAAGGGGAACGATTATCTTCCCCCATGTCTCTCTTGTCATCTTCAAGTCCATCACCATCTAAAAGCCAATGTTCGGCCAAGAATTCTAATGTGCTCAATGTTCATTCTCCTGAAAAATTAGCTGGGGATTTGCATCACTTTGACAGCTCACTGATGTTCACTGCAGAAGAACTTTCACATGCTCCAGCTGAAGTTATTGGAAGGAGTTGTCATGGAACTTTATACAAAGCTACACTTGACTATGTTAATGCATTGGCTGTCAAATGGTTGAGGGAGGGGATATTGAAAGGGAAGAAAGAATTTGCAAGGGAGAGAGAAACTTGGAAACATCAAACATCCAAATTTAGTTTACCTTAGGGGTTACTACTGGAACCCAAAGGAGGATGAGAAGCTACTGATATCAAATTTTGTTAACGCCCACTCGCTGACCCTCTATCTTCAAGGTAAAGTTATTGTCCTCGTTTTTACACCAGTATTCTAGAAATTTTCGGATTTTTCTTACTTAAGACATACATGTTCAAAGTAGCCAGTTCAGATTGTGGCCAATGGATCTGATAAACCTCAAAAAGTTAATTATATAACAATTAACGTAGACCATCTGTTTTATATATTTTGAGTGAGTGATCAGTCTAAAAGCAAACTCAGGTTGAATATACTGCTATCATTTGTTGCTCATTCATTCACCTCCATTTATTTTATTGTTCTTTGACACCTGTATTACAATCTGCTTGATCTTTCATTTATTTGCATCAATATATCATCTGTCAATTTGTTTTATCATTTTGAATTATGTATAGCCTTTCATTGTTGTCAAAGGTTCCCCACTACTGATGCCTGCACTGCATATTTAGATAGACAGATAGCCTTCATCTCACATTAGCCTTAAGCAATTGGTGTCGTGTTCACAACTTAGTTTGACATTGATTTGAAACAACTTTGTTGGACAGGAACTGCAGTGGTTGAGTGATTTTAGATTTTGGTTAAATCTGTAACTTTTAGTGCCTATAAAGCTTTGCAGTCAAACATTTTAGTTATACAAATTCTTTTGTGATCTTGTCAAAATCCATTCCCCGTTCTTTCCTGTTTTCTGTAAACCTTTTCTTCCTCCATCTTCTACTGGCTGTTTTGGCTGTGGGAATATAATTATGTCATTGTTCAGATGATTTGTGATTATGAACATACAATCTCTTGAAGTCGTTCAGTATTAAGTAGAAGTCCAATGGTCCAATTTAAATAAAAGTTTTGTGAGTTCTCATTTTAGAATTGAATTCATGTAGTTCTTTTTTGTCCTATCAAATTTACATATATTGTCAGTTAACTAAGATGTATATGCAAATTGTAATGAAATTTGAGATGCAGAATTTGCATCAAACGGTGGTTCCCAAGTTAGTGTACTGAGTTTTAGTTGTTCCTTCAGCGCTCATTTAAGTCAGGATTTTTATTCTCTTGTTACTTTTCACGTCTTCAGCGGAAACCAATCCAAGAAAACTTCCACCATTGTCTATTGAAGAACGGCTCAGAGTTGCAGTAGATGTATCTCAATGTCCGAACTACCTACATAATGAGAGAGCAATACCCCATGGCAACCTCAAATCCTCTAACATTTTGTTGGAAGCTCCGACCATGAATGCACTCCTCACCGATTACAGTCTCCACCGAATACTAATGTCTGCTGGTACAGCCGAGCAAGTTCTGAATGCAGGAGCTCTTAGCTATCGACCCCCTGAATTTGCAAGCTCAAGTAAGCCATGCCCTTCACTGAAGAGCGATGTCTATGCATTCGGGGTTATCTTGCTTGAGCTTCTCACAGGTAAGAGTTCCGGGGAGATCATTTGTGGCGACCCTGGAGTAGTTGATTTGACAGACTGGGTTAGGATATTATCTTTCAAAGATGAGTATGGTGACTGTTTTGATCAGATGATTATGGATGGACATGATGGGGAGAACCCCCCAAGAATTCTTAATGATATTTTACAAGTGGCTCTAAAATGTATCCTACCAGCATCCGAGAGGCCAGATATGATGTCAGTTTTTGAAGATCTCTCAATGATGGTCAGTCAAGGTAAATAGCAGCTCTAACTGTTTGATCACTAACCCCCATTAATTGGTTCCTTCCTTTGATAGTTTTTGAGTCATATTTTCTGACAATTCCATCAAACTGTAAGTCAAAACTGTATTTCTCCGTTAGTTTTAAGTGAATAATGCCTATGAATAGACATGATCAGTAGTAGTCATAATGGAAGGAACTGAGGTTCCTTGTATATTATGTGTAGGGTTAACCATTCTTTTTAACCTGAATTTAATTTTGATCTTCAAAACTTTTGTTGTTAATTTTTCCTTGGAATTGACCTTACCAATCCTGCCCATTTTTTTCCCAATATATATTTAGCAAATGTTAAACATTTAATATAATTTGATCGGATCAATTTATCAGCATGCAAACTGGACTTAGGGCTTGTTTGGTATTGTTAATTTTTACTAAACTTTAAAGTTAAAGTTGTGAAAATTGTTGAAAGGCACTTAATTTTTAATGAGATTCGCTCATTTTGTAGCTAACATTAAACGCTTAATGACTTTTTTAGTTCAAAAGAATTGTCAAGTTACAACAGTTGTGAGGTCATTAAATACTTATAATTTTATTTTTAAATATTCTTTAATGAAAATTTTGATAATTTTAGTAAATATAATTTTTTTTTTTACAGCATACAAAAGATTTTAATGAGTCAATTTTTATTTTTAAAATATATTGAATAAAATACTTAAGTATTTTTACAAGATTTTTAAGTTTAGATAATTAAATTTTAAATATAGTATATTTTTTTGTTCGGAAAAAATTATAAAGAATTTGTTTCCTTCCCCAATTCCATGCTTCAAATAAAAGAATATGGTTTCTTTTTAATTTTCTTTCTCTCTTCTTTTTTTTTTTTTTTTTCCCCCGTACTTCAAACCAAACAAACCTTAATACTATTTTTTTATAATTATTTTTATGTTGAATAATAATTTTTATTTTATATTTTTTTGAGTAAAAAACAATTATCATGGAACCAACAAAAATCTACAAGAAAAGAAGCATTGAAATTTTTAAAATGATATTTTTATTCAATCTATAACAACTCTATAATTAATTATAATGTGTTTAAAAGATTAAGAAATTAAACAACAATTAGTTAATTGTCATTTGTCATCTAAACCTAATCTTACAAAGTTCATCAACTGCTCCTCCTCATTTGATTTATTCAACAACTCATCCAAAGAGTTATTATTATTCGAATCCTTATGATTTCATGTTAGAAATTTGAGAAATGATGTATATATGATGAAGTAGTTATTAATTGAATGACATATTTGAAAAAAGAAGAAGAAGAAGAAGAATATTTAAAATTCTACGGTTTAATTAAAAAAGATATTTTAATTCTATTAAATTAAGAATACCCCTTTTCATCTTTGTCTTCCAATATTTTTTATATTTCAATAATTTTTCGATACTCTATTATAAATACTAATCCTATCATCGTGTAAATCTCAAAATTTATAATTTAATGGTACTAATAAAAATTGAATCAGTTGCACCGAAAATGTGTAAAATAAAAAATAAACGTGAAATAAGTTTTTTTTATATTTTTTAAATTAGACTGGTCTTTTGTTTAAATTCTAGAGATTTTAATATTCTTTATTTTTTCATAAATTTTAATATATTTATTATAGTATTTTATCATTCGATTAATAAATGTCACATTATTTTAGTTGTTAAATTTAGAGTATAAATTTGAATTATAAAAAATTTAGGTAGAATAAGCTCTATCTAATAATTTTTAGACACATGTGCATTCATTTTTAAATTAATCGTGGGATAAAGAAAAATATTGTTATTGATTGGTCCTATTGAGATTGTCCCACATACATATTTTTTTTCTCTTATGTTTTTTGTATTATTGTTTTTAATTTTAATTTTAAATTCTAAAGAAGAAGAGTTCAAAAACACGTGTGGACAAAGATGTGAATGGAATAAGTGAAAATATCAGATAATAATAATAATAATAATAATGGACCATTCACAATCTCATTCATTGAAGTAATTGGGTATATAATAATAATATATTTTTTATTTTATTTTTAAAATATAGAAACAAAACCTACACTATAATTTCAAAAACAAAACCTGACTGCCGTCCAAATATAAAATTTTTGTATAATAAAAATAAAGTCACAAAAAATAAATAAACAAGGAAAATACTTAAATATTTTCATTTTATGTGTATCACTATATTTTTTATTTAATGAAATTCTATTCATGTATCTATTTATTTTAAAAAAAATTTAGATAAACAAATAATAGCTATATAATATTCATTTATTTATTTAAAAAAAAATTTGGGTATTTTTTGTGGAGCATTTAATAATTTGAATTGTTTGGTTTAATTACTATGATTATATATACTTCTGAATAGAGAATTCAATTTATAAAAATTAATTTTATTTTGGGTAATGGGACATGAGAAATAAAAAAAAGAATCATTCATTTAATTTTATCCAATGACGATCTTATTCTTAAATTCGTTAACTCCAACAACATTAGACAATAGCATAAAAGTGCATGGATGAATTTATAAAAAATAAAATAAAATTGAAAATAAATAGAAAATAAACCCTATATACAATTTTAGCTAATAATTATATTATAAGCAAATTGAACCTAACCGTACAATTTTCAAACAGTACGTGTAAATATCATCCTTCCTCTATATTATAATGAAAGTGAGAAATAGAGAATTCAAGAAAGAAGTTTCCTTCACTCTTTCTTTTTCTTCCAACTTCCTCAAAGACCAAAAGGCTGGCTGGAGTCTAGTAAGTTGCCATTTCTTGACATCAAACTATGAACTGTAACTCATTTTATTTTTTTTAATCATACAAATAAATATTTTACTCATTCAAATATATTGTTATATATATAATTGATTTGGTTCTTAGCTCATTCATTCTCTCTTTCTTCTCCTTCTCCACTTGCGATCAAGAAGGTGAGCAGACGATCAAGAATCGATCGAATACGTATGTTCATTACTTTATCGAGCATTAACAATTCATTCTCTATTTATTAATTTGTTAATTTTAATTTCTTCTACAATTACTTGCTTTTAATTGATGGGTTTGAATTGATTCGATGAATATTTATGTAATTTTAATTCTTTTTATAGGTTATTTATTTTAAGAGTAATTAATGAATTAATTTTAAAAACCTAGTTTTGTTTCATGTGCTGTATGATATGAAATCACAAAATTATTTTGAGTAGATAGAAAAATTTATTCCTCAAAAATATTAATTGCACTGAGAGAACAATTTTCGCTTTTTTAAAAATATTTTTATGACATTAAATTTAAATATTTCTCATATTAAATACAATTTTTTTAATATCTAGGTGTCTAAACCTTGCAAAATGTGTTAAAACTCCACTCAATAATTAAAATTAATTAGGAAATAGTTATATATCCTAATGAATGTATATTTAAAATTATAGATTAAGAAATTAATCTATAATTATAATAATTTATTTAAAAAAAAAACATTGCACGAAGAATATGATATTTTTTTTTTAGTTTTTTAAATTACTATATTTTAATTTATTTAATTTTTAATCTGATCCAACTTATAATGGAACATGATCTTATGTCTCATCTCGTGCGACGCATTACTTTTTATTTTTAAATTATCTTTTTTAAAAAAATATTAATAATTATTAACGAAAACTGCCAAGTGCTTTGAAAATGGGACATACATATATATCGTACATCGAATTCCTGTTGCTGTTGGAAGATTAATTAATTATATATCTTAATTTATTTTGTTGAGGCACGTTATCTATCTTTCTTAGCTGTCAATGCGGTTTCATTCCATTTTTATTTTCTAACTGACATAAAACGCGAAATACCATTAATATCTCTCAATTTGCTTACCTTCAAATCCCGTGAGAGTTAAATTACTTTTATTTTTTTATCAAATTTTGAGATTAAATTAATGAATTAAAATTTTTGTTAGTAATTTTTTATAATAAAAGTTAAAAATACGTAAGTTCTTTTCTCAACAATTTAATTAAAAAAGAAGACAACAATAAAACATAGTTTTAAATATAATATAATCAAAATATTTTTAAAAAATTACATTTTACTATTTTATTTTATTTTATAATAAAAATCTCCTTAAATTTAATAATTTTTCAATTGATCATCAAATTCCATTGCACGAGACCACATTATTGTACATAAATCAAGACACACACGGCTCAAATTTGGGGCACGTGGTAGCTTACGCGGTCTTACATTCACTACAAGCGTACACTCAATATATATACGAAAAAGCTCTCTGCATTATTCACATTTCCATTCTCATCCTCCTTTGAAAGCATCACTCTAAGCTGTTTTGTTTTGATTTCTTCGTCATTCTTCTGCATACTCTCTACTCTAGCAGATCAAATGGCAGAGAAGATCCATCCGAGGGACGCAGAAGAAGTCTCCCCTCCAAGGCCTCCACAGGAAAAACCGATACCTCCACTGCCGCCGGCGGGGACATACGTCATTCAGATCCCCAAGGATCAAGTCTACCGAGTACCGCCTCCAGGAAACGCCGACAAATTCAAACGTCTCTCAAAACACAAATCAAGAAACAGAGGTTGCTGTTGTTGCAGATTCTTTTGTTGCTCTCTGTTCATAGTCATAATCCTCTTAGGTATAGCCGCCGGTGTATTCTACCTTGTTTTCCGTCCGGAGTCGCCAAAGTATTCCGTCGAATCAGTCTCCATCAAAGGACTCAATCTCACTACCTCAACGTCCTCCTCCCTCATTTCGCCGGAGTTCGACGTAGTCATTAGGGCTGACAATCCGAACAACAAGATCGGGATTTACTACGAGAAAGGAAGCTCCGTCAAGGTTTATTACAAGGATGTCAACTTGTGTAATGGCGTTCTACCGAAGTTTTACCAGCCGACTAACAACGTGACGGTGTTCAAGACGGTGTTAACAGGTTCCGCGATCGAGTTAACGAGTTCTATGCAAAACGACCTAGTTGCTGCTGAGAAGAGTAAGACGGTGCCGTTGAAGGTGAATTTAAGAGTTCCGGTGAAACTTAAAGTGGGGTCCGTGAAAACTTGGACAATCAAAGTCAAAGTGAGATGTGATCTAACGGTGGATAAGTTAACGTCTCAGTCCAAGATTGTATCCAAGGATTGTGATTACAGTGTGAATCTATGGTAATGAGATAGGGGAGTGTTTGGTCGTAGGATTAATGTTATTATTCCACGGCTTGTAAGCTTATTCTAGTATCGTCATACGGAATTCTTTGCAATTTGGACTTGTTCTTGTTGAGAGGAATATTTTTTTCATATCAAGTACAGAACATAAAAATAAAAATGATATGATATGATAATTATTTTCTTTAAATTTAATCATGTTGCGCCAGATCAACTATTATTAGGTAATTATTCGGCATGAACAAAAAAGACCAAATTCAAAGGACTAAAACATAATTTGTGAATTTAGAAAATTTAGGCTATAAAATTTTTACACAAATTTTTATTCTGTATATTTTTATAAAAATAAAAGAAAATATATGTAAATATTATTATGTTAATTTATATAAAATTTTATATTTTTAATAATATTATTTATAAATTAATTATATCGCGTTCATTTTATTCGACGGATTATTTAATATAATTGTCGTAGGGAATAAAACGGTCAACTATAAAGTGGAAGTCTTAATCATTGGATTGGTAGCGCTTATTTTCTGTGTAATTTTTTAAATTAAAAGATATATTCCTAATTCTTAATTTTAAATTTTCGAACTCTTATTTTCAGTTGATTATTTACTACAATTGTATTATATATTTGGAATACTATTCTTCCCATACATCTTGTTAAGGGTACGAGTCAAATTGTCTCCTTTTTCCTTTTTTTGTCCAGCTCCTCTAATTCATGTGCTTGTCAATGCAAAATTTAAGGAAGAAATTATGGTAGAGAAGTGAATAATTAGTGGAAATTTGTGATTTGCTTTTTTAAATTCCAAATCTGAATTCTACTAAGTCAATTCTCCGAATTAAAAATTAATTTTTACTTTTTTCTTCTATCAATTGATGATTGTGTCATGTATTGGTATGGCCATGTCTTTCTTGATTATTATTATGATGATGATGATGATGATGATGATGATGATGATGATGAATAGGTCGCACAAAATCATCAATTACTAAAGCATTGGCATTTGGCACATTGCTTTGTAGTTGCAGAAGGAAATTATATTAAATTATAGATAATTCTATTCATTTTAAATTAAATATTCTCAAATTGAATGGATGCATTGCATTACACGGCTTCGTCTGCAGGAGGATCTTGTTTTGTCCGATTGTATCCTTATATATCCCACATCAAAAAAAGGATTTGATTTTGGACTCATTCCAAGCATTTCACTTAATAAAATAACAAAAAAAATTATTAAATTATTAATCATAACATAAGATAGCCTATAATAATAATAATAATAATAATATCTATGAAAGTTTTTTAAAAAAATAAAGAAAAGAAAAGGTCACAAATATCACCTACACCTAACCATAAAATTATAAATCATATTAATTATTTATTTGACTGATTGGTGATGTTATTGTTAGGTAATATTTATGAATTATTTTCTTGAATTATTTATTATTTTGACCAATAGTATATAGGCTTTTATTAGATGATACATCAAGGATTCTTTTTTTAAAAGATTAATTTAATTAACATTAATTATGATCCTTGAAAATAATACAATTTAAAATGAAATAATAACAATTCAATCTCTGAATTTTGTGCTATTTACAGATTATTCGATTCTATATGAAATTATACAAATAAATTTGTACAAAGAATTTATGCCCAGTAAAGTTAAAAAAAAAAACAATAAATATCAGAAAATAATTATGAAAATTTAATTCTAAGATAATAATATTTTTTTGAATTAAAAATAAAACTATTATTATTTTATCTCAAAACTTTGGTAAATTAATTTATCTTAATTAGATAATAATTAATTTGCACGTTTTTATCTTAATAAGATATAAATAATTTATTTTATTAGAGTAAGAATTAATATATATTTAATTTTTTTTAATTTGTATTTAGTTTTCTTAATTCTTGGGTTTGAAGTACTGTATTTTCTGGTTACAAATTTTTTACAAGCTTTTAGACTTTAGTTTCACTAATATATTTTGATTTTTCATCAAGATTTACTTGAAACGAAAAAAAAAAAAAATAGAGAACTATTAGTTTATTGATAAATTAATTTACCTTATTTAACATTTTTTTTAAACTAATAATACAAAAAGTATTTTCAGTTATAAAACTACTTAAAATAATACTATGTAATAATAATAATAATAATAATAATAAAAGGACAGTTACTGAGGCTATTGATTTAAAAGTAATAATACATAAATTTAATGTATTGAAAATCGTAAGGCACTGTTTTAATAATTTATTATATTTGATATTATATATTATTATTTCATTATTGCTATATTTTTAATAAAAAAAGCATTTATTATATATTTTTTCAAATATTTTTTGTATTATTAAAATTCATAGAACAATATTAATATAAAATTTAGCCCACTTAAAAAAAAATGCATACATCTCTGTGTGTGATATTATTTATCTTAATTTATAGAAAAACAATGGAAAAAATATTTTATATTTTATCAAATAACTTAGGGATTAATTCAATATTCAAAAATAAATAAATAAACCAACAGAACCTAGAGCATGATTTTACTCATGGCTAAAGGATTTATTTAGATATTTTTTTCACCAATCATGATAGCAACAATTATGATAAAAGATATTAATAATTATGATAAAAATAAATGCATATTATTATTGGATTGTCACACTCAAACTGTCCCACCCAAGTTCTTCTTATAGCCATACACAACAAACCAACTAAAATGGTACACAAGGAGCGGAAGTTTATACAAATCTCTAAAGCTAAATTTACACTGTTCTCTCTCTTTTACAACTCACTTGAACAGTCATTTTTCTCCCACTAATTACAGATTTTGATCTAATTGCCATATTTAAAGGGTTTATAAACAGCTTCCTTTATTTTCTGCCTTAATTTAACTTAAACTTAACAACTAAATGCCCATTTATTCATTTCTCCAAACAAAAATGCCACTTTAATTTTGACTCGTACCTGAAATACTTCAAAACTTAAGATTGTGACTTCAACCGATTATGATGACTCTTATCTTCTTGGCTGATTATTTCATTGTACCTAATCTTAGCTTCTTTGATGGCCTTTTTGAGGTCTTTATACATATTTACAGAACGCTCGGCAAAGCTGCTCAACTGTTCAAGAAATCCCTTCAAGCTTGATTGGAAGCTATCAAAGCCTAAAATAAAGCCCTCTGAAGCTTCATCTATCAACATATTAACTGCTGAATCACTACCACTCTTCCCTTGATTTTTCTCTTGACGTGGTAAAAGATGACTTGTTTCAGTTGCTAAACTCTTAATAGAGTCAGTTAGGTCTTTACTAGGCCAGTTATTCAGCAACTCCAACCAGACATCACAGGTCGCGTATATTGGAGGCCCAAAATTTCTCAGGGGAGGAGGATCTATACGCCTTTTTCTCCTAGAAGACTTTTGAGGAAGAGAGACACACTTGACCAGCCAATTGTTTATGGCCTCCAGATAAAATTTCTGAGCACTCATCCACTTTGTAAAACTCGAAGACAAGGAGCTTAGTTCATTTACTAGACGAACAGTAATCTGTCGATGTGAATCTGATTTTATGGAGATTTTACTGTGACCATTGATGTCTGCTACAGAGATGACATGAAACTGAAGTTTATGGCATTCCAGCATCACTTCCCACATCCGGCTTAACCTGTCATCATCACAAAAAGAATAACACATGAAGTTTGCAGGCGAAACATCTAGAACCACAATAGGCAACTCTATGCCATTAGGCACCTCAATAAATTGAAAGAAAGAAAGGTGCCAATTTGATCACTAGTTGAGTACATTTTGAGGACCAAACGATTCATTTAAACACTAATGAAGAAAATATCAAAAGATTAATGATTCATATACTTAACGGGAAATGCCTTGAATAAATCCAACAGGTAATTAATAAACCAGTTAGACAAAAGGGTAGCTATCATCCCCCTTTCTGATGAATCATATAGACTGGTAAGTGTAATGGCTTCCTTCCTTCGAGATTATTTCTGACATGAATAAACAATACACCACACATGTTACAAGTAATCTCATCTATTCAGGGTACTTGGGTTTAATGATCTACAACTTATGCCATAATTTATTTAAAGAATATGGGGCATTGGTCCTACCCAGCTACATAAATACACGAACAGCCGTTAATTTTTAAGTTACAATTATGAGTTAAATTGGGACATACATTGTCATTCATCAATTCCATGCAACCTAATGGTTAAACGCTAAAACTAAAAAGAAGTATTTAGTATTGCAAGCAGATTAATCCTCTTTAGTATGAGGCTGCAAATTTAGTAAACCACTCAGTCATTCATTTCAGTAGAAAGATCCCTACCATAAGAAAATAATAACGATGACAATAACAAAACGTGTACCCTTTAATCAACTCCTCAAGTTGAGGCTGGAGCTCTTTGTCCCGTAATTCTTCAATCCTTCTTGATATTGAGTTGATTCTGTGAATTGCAACCCAGATTCTTGAGTGTAAGTCCTTAACTACAGCACGGGTTTTATCTATTTTGCGGGAACTTTCTCCTTGTGATTCCAGCTGTCTTAAGGTTCTACATTTTGAGTCATACTCTCTTCTTACCATCTCACTCGCCTGCATTTAAGATCATTCTGTAAATTAATACATTTATGACAGGGACAACACCCATACTTTGGGATGCTTCAGGAAAATAGCTACTTGAGAAGAAAGACAGTGTCTGAGAGTCAGAAATAAAGAATGCCCGTGAATTTGACAAACAGCAATCAAAATTTATATTGCAATGCATTAATTTGGAACTAATTGAAATCATTGCCTCTCCTGGTCAACAGATTTACAAAATCAAGTATCTACATTAAAATGCAGTTGGCCTCTTAAAGTTATACTCGAACAGCATCCTCTTGCATCAGTAGCCCCACACCCTTGGTTATTCTATCCCCTTTGAATTGCAGGGCATAATAACTATAGTTGAACTAACATTATTTCAACCAGACACAAAGTAGTGCAGACAATTTCAAACATTCTGGCGGAAAAAATTGATTTCACAATGCAAAAAATTGATATTCTTTCTGCTTTAGAAGGAGGGGGATATCAAAGAAATAATGTCAGATTTAAGTTTTGAAAGAACGATATCATTGCTTAAAAGGATGTTAGAAAGAATTTGAATGTCCAGGTTTCCATGCATTAACATAGTTCAGTGAATAACTAAATTACGACATCTATATAATGACTTCTAACCCTAACTTCCCTGCAATATTTAACAAACCTCTCCCATTATTTTACATCTCATGGAAGATATTTGCTCTCTTTTTTTCAGCTCATTCCATATAATTTGTAAATTGATTATCAAATAATGTACCACTAGGAAATTAACACGAAATACAAAGTTCCAGAATAAAACCTTTACCACAGCAAGAAATCGGTAGTACCTTTACTTCATCGTAAAGTTTTCTCTCCCATGCATATAGCCTATCCAAAGTTGACGCATGACTGCTTGAGATCATGTGAAGATTATCAAAAATATCACTGGTAAGGTCCTCAACTTCATCCTTTGAGTTCATGCCCAAAGGATTCCTAGAAGAAGATGATCGAGATGATACAGTCCTATGCCAAGTGAGGTACTTTATCTCTGTTTCAGGGGGCTCTGAGCAAACATAGAAAAGAGAGACTCAGTGATGAAGAAAAAGAGATCAACCACAATTTAGAGATAATCAACTAAGTGGATTACACAGGAAAGAGCCTATATCAGATATTTAAACATTTCACAAGTACGAAATGCGAGTCTAAAGCTGGAAATCTAACTATTCATTCTTAAATATGGCAATCAACTGTCACAACTGTTACTAGGATTTTCGATCAGTTCAAGTGATTCATGTAAAGATAGGTATATTAAGGTATATTTATCAACCTTAATAAGACAAAATTATAAAGAATGCATAAAACCCCATACACAAGCACATATTGTTCTTTAAATAAATAACACTTTACATCTTAGGATTGATGGGTCATTTCGAGTAGAAATGCTAATTTATCATAAAATTGACCTGTTAATTCCTATAGCTATTTTCATATTAACTCTGCAAGTGATGAAATTCCCAAGCTATAAATATCTCAACCATGATTGTCTATACAACTAACTTATGATTATCATTGAATTAAAAATTATTTATTTGAGTTTTAGCTCGAGATCATTATTTGTTAAATTTTCTTTTGTTAAAAGGGTTCCCAAGTGATTTACAAATTCAAATTTTAACAGCATTTTCTTTAGTAACACAACAGTTTTTGCTATTTGTGAATCAATAGAAAACAGATTTATGTCAATTGAAGACATCTGAAAATGATTATCAACAAGATGAGTATGGACTCCTACAGGTAAAAAGTAACAACCAAGATTTGAGAAAGCATCTCCCATACTTTATGGCAAGGATCCTGGAAAAGACAACCATTGCAAGAACTAAGAGATAGTGGGAGGACTGATATTACTAGAATTATAGATGTGCATCTTTACACCAGATATTGTGAAATGTCAAATCAAAGGAGCATGTTGAGGATATCCAGAGTTAAGAACATAAGGTTAGAGATACATCACATAAGATCTCTAAAAACCATCAAACATTTGCAGTTACATCATTGCATCTCAATGTCAGATATCATTAAACCATCTGTCCAACTCTAATATGACGCATTATACTTGGTTTCGTCAAGAAAATAGAATTCTTTATTTTCGCCTTTTTGTAGTTATTTTAGTGTTTAGTTGCAAACATAAAGATAAGAGGGCCCACCTTCTTCTTTAACTTGGCTAGGGTCTTCCCCACAAGAGAAACAAGCCTTCAAGAATGTAGATGCCACTGAACCACCTGCCAATGAAATTTTCTCTTTATGAAAATAATCTAAAAACACATATCAAGGGAGTAAACATCAATTAATTAGTAATTTCCATTCATCCAGAAAAAAGAAAAGGGAAAAAGAGATGAGCTAGATTTTCTTATTGATAATCCATAAGACATCATACTCTTATTATTGTTTCCACGTTAATCCCATGAGTAGGGACATGACTGATCAATCATAGCAAACGTATTTTAAAAAAATAATTACTGAACACTGGCAAAAGTAAATAATACAAAAAATGACAAAATCGAATGCAACACTTTATTGGATATTTAGTAGTAGAAGTCGACTAGTCGTTGTGTTGTCTTCTTGTGTTATATGAATTTATACAATCCCTTTCCTTATGTTCAGTTTATCCCACACCACTTTTCATCAGATGAAACTGTGTTTATATTAATATGGCCATAGATTCATACAAACACAAACACAGCTAATAAATAACAGGCAATAAATCAGATTTTAAAATAAATTTTTATCTGACAGAAATTTCAAATAGAGAAAGAGAGAGTTCATACTTTCTTTCTCGGGGAATATTGGACGAAAATGCAACTTATTTGCTTCCAGCATCCTTGGAACTTCCTTCCCGGACTCAGATGCTTTTATAAAGAGAACTTCAATGTCTTTTATCCTTGAGATGAAGTCCTTTGCAGCAACCTTACTTTCAATACAATCTTCCTTCACTGGTGTCTTCACTTCAGTCGGAAAGGAAGCTGTAGAGGAAGTGGCTCTTACTGGTGACAAATCAGGAGACTTGCTTTTCCCCACATTCACGAAATCACTTTCAGAAGCGACACTTTGTGCAGAAGGCATAGTTGGTGAAGCAATAGGTGCATTATGATCATGTAGCCTGTTTAGATTGTCAAAACTTCTAACTAAAGTGTCTGCGGCGGGCTCATCAAATTCATCCTCTGAATCCCGAGACTCTTCACTCTCATGAAACGAAGCCTTCTCTTCTTCACCTTCCAGCTCAGGTATTCCTTCCTCTTCCCTAAGCTGTCTTAAATACTCAACGTTCTCATACCCATGGTTCATTCCTTTTCCTTCTTGAAAAGAAAATTGATTGTCAATTGGATGAAAACCAAAGTAATCCCATGGAGGGGTTTCTGGTGAGAGGGGTGAATCTTCAAATTGTGATGATTCTGCCTGTTCAGTTGAACGAGGTGTGGCATTTTGTGGGGTACTTGATGATATTACTGTCTCAATAACAGGCGAAGGAGGTTTCTCTTCAACTTTTTTGGAGGAAAAGCCCCTAAATTTCATGTGATTTTCCTGAAACCGATTAGAGGTAGGAGTAGATGAAGATGGAGAATGGATTTTAGCCACATCTACAGGTTGCGAAAATTTCGGAGAGGAAAATGATAAATGAGAAACGGACTTCCCAGTCAAAGAGAGCAGTTCTGGCGTTGCATTGGTGGGAGTGTATAAAGAAGATTCAATTGGACCTTCAGGTTCAACAAACTCTCTGAGAGCAGTTCCTGTATTTCTCAATGACTGAACATAAGTAACATGTGTGGCTGCTAGTGAGCACCTTCCATCAAGTGCTTGCCTAACAAATTTCTTCCTTTCACGACATAGCTGCAAAGCTTTATCTTCTTCCATTCTAGAGCTGGAAACCCCCATTTTCCCAGTTCTTGATGTTGAGTATCAGTTTGTCTCACCAAAGGGGACTTAGGCTTTCCCTGGAAGTAACAAATTTCCTCTACATTAGATAAACAACTAAATACCAACTTTCAAGAATGAACATTATTTGCAAAATGTAATAAGACAAGTAAAACAACTTAAGTTTGAGAAAGATCAGGGCCCATTTATCAAAACAAAAATATGAGAAGATAATAGCAAAATTCTCTTAGAAACAAAGAAATGAAAATTGCATCAAATACAACCAACTACAAAGAGATTTAACAACCCTGAGCATTCAAGTATCTCTTCTGGGTTATTAATGCAACTACAAATATTCCTTTAGCATACCATCTGAAAAGAAAACTTTTCATTTCATTTAATTTTCAATAAACAACCGTTCCCTCTCTCTTGAAAAAAGAAAGATAACCAGAACACACAATTTCTAGCCATCAACCAGTTAATAACTCACAAAAATCAGACACAACACAGTTTTTGGCTATCTAATACGAAAAGAATTTACATCATTAAAGTAAATCCTATAGTGTAATCAATAACAGCAATATTCACACCATCTCTACCACTGCCAAGATGACAAAAAAAAAATAAAAAATTCTTTCCTATGCAACCAAGGTAATCAACGAAAATATAGTAAACTCAGTTTGCAGTAGATACGGATGTTACCGTTGTGTTTCAAGATAGAAATGGGTGAGACCTCTCAGAATCTACACGAGGAAACATCTTGACATTTGTAAAATTTTGCATCTAAGATATTATGCACATAAATAATACGACAATGGTGTATTGTTCTTTTTTTTAAAATTTTGTCGTCAAAGAAAAATGGAAAGTAAAACAATTATCAAGCTTACAAGTTGTTAAAGTAGCAGTAGAAAATTTGAACAGAACTTTCAAATATAGGCCACTGAATGACTAATCTCCCATAACTGCAATATGATTGTTGAGGACGAGTGTCATATCACTTCAAGTGCCCCACATACCAAAATTTTTAATAGAACTGTTGTGTAAATCATAGCTCGAAAAATATAAATATCAACATTTTAATGAAAATGGCCACAGACTTTTTGAAATAAACCTAAAAATGTCGAATGATAACAGTTTGGAAGAAAATGATCAATTTCAGTAAACCATAGACCTTCAATTCTCAAAGAAAAGCTTAAGAGCAGAAATTAGAAAGAAAAGAATGTTCACAAATTTTATTTTTTTTTACGGAAGAGCTAAAGCAAAGCTGCTGAGCTCAAAGTTAAAAATTTAAACCTAAAAAGAAGAAAAAATGAAAAGATAAATGGGGGAATCTCTAAGAATATAAAACGATGCACAAAACCAACATAATCACATCACTAAAAGCTGCAACACAGCAAACTCAAATGAAAAGTAAATCAATTCTCAAAACCCATGCTAAACATAAACTTCAATATTACACCATCCTCAGTTTCTTCTTGATCAATTAAACAAGGGGAAAATACAAGAGACCCACCAAGAAAAATAAAGAATTTACATGGAAAAGAAGAAAACCCAGTTCGGTGAGCCAAAGTTGCATATAATTCAAAACTCAGATGATGGTTACACCTGTGGGAATAACCACGAACAAGCAAAATTAGATTGAACCGCAAACACAGAGAAGATATCTACTTACTGAGTATCATAAGACCCATCTCATTAATCCAATCCAAAACTCTTTGTTAAAAAGGAATCAACCCAATTGTAAAGATTAAAAAAGCAAAAACTTTGTAAAAGGAACACCTCAATCAAACCCAATAAAAAATAACTACCACCTAAATCATAAAAACGCTTGAAGAACCCGAATCCCATATGGAAATATTAAAAAAAGTTTACCTGGGAAACGAAGGAAGACTTGGTTCAATCAATCAGAAGTGTTCAGACAGAACTTGGCTGCGTGGTTTTCAGAGAAAATGTTGCTATCTTAAATCAAGTGAATCATCCAGATAAGTATGTAGTCTGTACTGTACGGAGAGAAAATACGAAATTACTTAAAAAAAGAGAATTCTATTCTGAAAAATAAAAGGGGAAAGAAAAAAGGAAAGATAAAAGAATAGTCACGAAAACAGAATCTGATGGAGTTGAGTCATCAACAATGGCTGGTTCCATGCAAAAGACAGATGGAAAGCGAGGCATTAACACGACATTTTGTGGATTGTGGTTCCCACCTCCTTCTTTGTCCTTACCTTTCCTTTTTAATTATTTTTTTAATCAGTCAATAATTTATATATTATATAGTACCATGTTTTCACAAATAATTATATAATTTGTCCATTTATATCAAGTAGATCCCTATTTAATTTATTCCTTATTTAAAAAACCAAATTACTTTGATCATATCCAATTTTTGCCATTGTAAAGAAAGATGACCTATAACGTCAAGGTTGCTCGGAGACATATTTGATATATTTGAAAAATATGTATTTTTATTTGTAAAAATGTAAAAATTGGGAACTTGAATATTATTTTCCAAGACAACTCCATTATCGTCAGGGGTGGTGGACGGCGTGACCTCCTTCCCATCTATCTTTCTTTCTGGTAATAATTTATGTTTGTGTCGGTTGTTTTCTGTGTTTATCTAAATTAATATTAAAAAAAATTATGTTTTCATATTTTTGTAAATTTCTATGTTATAATTGATCGTATTATTATATGAAATTATTTTATTAATTTATAATATTAACTCTAATTGCGAGTAATTATAAAATCATGCCATGTCTATCATTATACTAATTAAAATTATTCTTTTAAATGTTTATTGAAATAAAATATATAAATAATTGCCCATTTATGAGTAATTTTAAAATCATGTCATGTGTACATACCGTTATATTAATTAAAATCATTTATACAAATAAATTCCATATGCAGTTGCACAAAAAGAATATTAAATTTTTATGATTTTAAAATTTTAAATAGTAGTTAAAATTTTTTTAATTATAAACCATATGACTAATATGTGAAACCAAAAATTTGTGTTCATGTGGATGCCATAATTGAATTTTAACAATTTAATTTGTATAATATTAAGGGTTAATTTTTTAAATGGTTGAGATCTAAAATTAAAAAAAAAATTTAATATCAACAACTTAAAATTCATATTTATCATTAAATTATAAAAATTAATGATTAAAAATTTGTGTTTAAATTTAAGTTTAAACTCGTCTAATAGTGTAAGAATTATTTTGTGAACATTATTCTCTAATTAATATAAATATGATCATCTAAAACTTATCATTCATAATTAACAAGAAGTAATAAAAAATATTAATTAGCACTTATATCTTTATTTCACTCAAAACTAAATAAAGGCCAAGTTCACAAATATAAGAGAATTTTAAAATAATTAAAATTATAATATTTAAAATATATTTAAGACAGATAATCTAAGAAAAAAAATAATTGACAATTTAAACATATTCTTAACTTGAAAGAAATCACACACACACACACACACACACACACACATATATATATGGTATTAACAAGAAGTTTAAATAACTTTTGCCAATAATCAAGAGCTTTTAGTCTTTCTTTTTCTATTTTTCAAAAAGAATATTTTTTTTAATTTAAAGTTAATAATTCTTTTATACGATTAAAGCAAATATCCCCAAAAGAAAATAAACAAATAGATCAAGATTTGGATGGGTTTTATTGAAGGGATTTAAATTATTAGAATGGAGAATATAAATTAATAAACTTAATAGAAAAGAATAGTCTTTTAGACAACCTTAGCTGTCACTTTAATTTTCCCTTTTTTTTTTTTTTTTAATCAAGTAACTATAAATGCCAAAAATGATAAAGAGGACTTTTCAACTAGTAAAGTGCTTTTTCAAGAAACTTAAATAAATACAAATTTCTTTTATTCCTTTAACATTCGTTATAATTTTTAAAATATTGCGTAAATCCCTAAATTTTAGTAAAATCTCAGTGAAATTAATAATTTATTCATTTATATTAAATAAAATTCCCAATTTTTTACGCATTGACTATAATAACCCTTCGGTGTTAAGTGACTTGTGTTAAAATTCACATCAAAGAAATAACAAATCATCATTTTATCAAAGTTTTGTAATATAATAACATATTGAGTATTCAAAATTTAAATTTTACGTTAAATTTTTTAAAAAGAGGTCAATTTATTATACCGTGACACGTGTTATTACAAACATTAATTACACATTTATTATGGCCAAACCCTAAACCCCTAAGTAGTTGTATATAAGTACAAGTAACCTAATTTCATTATGAAAATGTGAACCCTTAGAGAAAATTAGGTATGCCTTTCAATTGTACTTTAAATGTGCTTGCTATTTAATTTTATTTTCAAAGGAAAAGGACGTACTCATGAAGTTTAATCAAATATATACAGATTAGTAATTCTGTAAAAAATTTATTAGTAAAATATTTTTTTATTTTTTTTGTTATAATTACAATAATACATTTATAATTATAATTATTTTAAAAGTCAAATTATCAAATTATTTTTTTATTTTTTTAAATTTATGAATTTAATTTCTTTGTGAATAATTCTTAAAAATTGTAGAAGTAAAGTGTATATTCAACTAAACCACAAGAGTTTTATGTATTCTTTGCCCCTTCATCCCTTTTCTGGGTAAGATTCCTGGTTAAAAGATTTGACTTTTCACAGTCCATGGTTTTAGTCTAATAATTCATTAGATTACAATGCTGCCGTTTTACGTTATACTTTCAAATTTTTTTATACACTTTTCAACTCTTATATTACAATTTTTAACTCTTTCATTACATAGATAACAAAAAAGTTGAGACTTGTAACTCAAAACTTTGAAAGTGTAACAAAAAAATTAAGTTATAACTCAAAACTTTGTACAGTGAATACATCATAGTCTTGCCAGCTCTAGGATTAAAATTTTACATAGAATCTTTTTAACTGTAGCAACACAAAGAAATGTCAGAGATCAGGATTCTTCCCGCAGCCCACAAAGTTGTATATTAAAAGAAGAATGACAAGAGGGCAATTAAAAAGACTGATGTCAGAATTTTTTTTATGGTCAATTTCAGTTTAATTCCAACTAAGTTTGACAATCTTTAAAATACATTCCGATTTAATGTTAGGTAACTATCAAATTTTCTGCAGTTAAGTGGGTGGTAAAAAATCAGTTTCATATATCCAGAAAATGTGAAAGACTACAGCACCTCAAAAAGATTCCTGGTTCCATTCAGTTGTTTTATCCGTAACCATAGAGCATCCAAAATGAAGAGTTCTTCAGATTCTGCAGTATTAACACTTGTTCCACAATGTTTATCCACAAAACAGAATCTGTTGAAGGAACAGTTATATCCATTTCCATCTTATACTCCTAAAATAAGCAGTATTTACCTCTGGCTTGCAGAACGCACAGAGCTCCCAGTCATTCTTCTAAAATCAGAATTAGGTAGAGACGATTGAGAAGAACTACATCCAACAGAATCTGCATCATAACTTTCATTGATTCTAAGCCTCTTTCTTTCGGGTCCTGGAGGTAGTTGGCTCCGAATTGATTCATTAGGAGGCTGCTCGTCCTATACGAATTCTGCTTTTGGTACTTGATTCTGTCACTGCAAACCATAGCCTGGACAGTCTTTCACCCTGAAATTGATTATCAGATTTATCTACAAGGAATCAGTTCATAGTCTTTCACCCTGAAATTGATTAAGTAATCAGATTTATCTAAAAGAAATCCATTCATAGTATGTACGAGACAAAAACGAATGTATCAAGATCGATATTCAGTACCTCTTCCTGAGGTAACTTCTTCAGACAGTGCTGATGAATTCGAACTGCACTACCTTCATTTCGGCACAATTCTCCCTGTCAAAAATAGTTGTAAACTTAATATCAGAAGTAAACAATGTTGCAGCAATTACTCTTAGACTATTGAGCAACGTCTGCGACAGTTGGAAATTTAAAGTCTCAAATTTTTCGTTATTATCCTCCAGAAGTATGAATATCTATAGCAATTTTAACTCCAACTAACGGACAAATGTAAAAGCTATATAAACGTTCAACATTTTTAAGTCGGTTTCTATCCGGTTAAAATTGGAGAAATTGAAAAGGGCAATTATAAAATTTTTCAGGGCATCAACCTTGACAATAAATAATTGATAAAAAAAATTGTATTTATTGAAATTTTGATACATGAATATAAGGTCAATTTATAAGTAAGAAGTATCTAAGATAACTATTTTAATATAAAATAAGAATATAAGATAACATAAAAATAAAATAACTCTTAAATTAAAAGAATATAAATACTTAAAATTAAGAAATTTTAACATTTCCGGTCCCTTCCAAAATAGCTTTGTCCTCAAGACGAACCAGTAATAAATTTGGAAAACCGTTCTTACATAGACTCGTGAGACTTTCAAATGGCATCTTCAATAAGTAAATTGGTTCACCTGCACAAAAATTTCAGTCAGTAAAAATATCATAATTAAGTCTCAGTTATGATTGGAGGTCAATCTCCTCAAAAGGACCTTAATTGTTTTCTGTACCCTAATCCCTTTTTAATTTCTCCAATTTTAACTGATAGAACCTAGGGCTCTACCAGTTCACTTCTCGAAAAGTTAGTCGTGCCTTTTCATTAATCATCTAGAGCACAGAAATAAACTTCCCAATTAAGGCTACTCAGGTAATAATAAAGGGTTATCATGCGATAATAAATAAAAAAAATAAATAAATAAAACAAACGACATAAATAATAAGACTTGCACAAAACAAATATCAAACAGACTAGACAAGTCCACTAGCGTGGCAAAGAAATGATTGAAAAGAGCCTTGACTACAGCTGCATTGCAGACTTCACAAGATGGAACATCCGAATTGCAGAGCCAACCCCGCAGATCAAGGTAAGATCTATTGCCGAGTCCAATTTTTCCATCTGGCCTGCGATAAAGCCATCTGTCCTGCACAGGTTCATTCAGAGTTTTCTCCTTCTGAGACATCGTGAAATTTCCGAAAGCGGCAGGAATATGAAGTGGAGCATCGTGAGATTGTGATTCCATACCGGCCAAAACCTGAGAAACAGACCATGCGAATTTTCATGTACAAAGTACCATAATTTCCTTCTTTTTTTTCCCTGTTCTTTTACTTACATTTTTTGTGTCCTCTGATAATAAACATGAATTTATTGATATATAGAAAATAAGAGTATGCCATAATATTGATAAGCAGACAGCCAAAAATATTAATAATACAGAAAACAACGGTAAAAAACAGAGAAAATCACAAACAAGCAGCATCCTGCATCCGAATTAAATGGAAGTAAAAGGGGAATTCCTCAAAATTCACTAAAACGGGAATCCCAAAAGGAATTCCGAAGTAAACACCATCTTGTAAAATTTGGTACTCTTCTTCCTTCGTATTTTCGCTCATTTCATTCCAGCAGTAACTGCACACTTCCACAACAGTAAAGCCTTCTTTCTGTGGTCAAAACAAGAATCTTTTTTCTTTCTCTTTTTAAAGAATAGAGAATTACGAGGAAAATAAACAACCCTACTCATAGCGACTTGAAAAAGCACTTAACACAAAATCCATGTAAATGGATGATTATGTTTCCCACACTCATTAGGATTGTTCAACTAAATTTCTCCATCAAGATGTTTGGCACCCTTTTTACTATTTATAAAATTTTGAAATCTAAAGCACTTGGAAACAAGTTTGGTTACAAAAATTAGAGAATGCTTTTGTGAACAGAATGTCAGTTTCTCAAAATTCAATTCAATTTCCAAAACCATGATTTCAAGTCTACACTAGTCTTGATAAATGAATGTCAAGGTTGCTGAAAACGATCTTCTTCATCATATTCTATCACCCCTGTCCCTCCAAGAAGCTCGCGGGAAGGAATCATTGGCACTAGTGGTGGAGAACGCAAATTTTATGAAGTGTTGGCGGTGGTGACGTAGGTTACAAAATAAAGGGTGACTAGGGATGGTGTACCTCCTGGAGAGGGCATACTCAAAAATGTTGGTAAACGAATAGATCGAGGACATAGTAGGAGGTGGAAATAGTGATTCTGACATATTCCTTTTACCATGCGAATATTTAACAACGGATTAGAATTTTGTAGGTGGTGCAGGCAGCCACCAACGGCTGAATTTGGGGCTAGTATTTAGCAATCACAGTTAACTTTTTCTCGACTTGTTCTCAACTTTTCATCAGCTAAAATAAACGTAAGATTTCTATTTTTCTTGGATTATTCCTCCCTTAAAACACCCTACAAAAAATGGTTTTACCATTCTCATCTTTGAAAATTGGAAATAGTGTCTGGAAAACAATAT
This sequence comes from Trichilia hirta, assembly GCA_035221805.1. Lineage (NCBI taxonomy): Eukaryota > Viridiplantae > Streptophyta > Magnoliopsida > Sapindales > Meliaceae > Trichilia > Trichilia hirta. Next base: position 461,823 of record JAWDEX010000007.1, on the reverse strand, counting down.
TGCCGAGAACCATATGAATCCACCCTAGAGAGATTGTTCGGAAGGAAGAAGTACACGAAGCAATCTCATGCTCAAATTCAACGAACTGTTAGATCAAATGTTAGCCTGGTACAGAAGAGGGCATTCACTCCATTGTAACATTAACCACAATACATATATAGCAGGATACTAGTTGGAAAATAGAAATCATTAAAGATAGATCAGTTTCCTGTGTAAATGATCACCAGAGGAAACCAAATTGCTATCATGATCGTGTTCGTGATCATGAAACATTAGTGTCAAGATTCCAACCAAACATAACACTGAACCGACAAGAAGTTTGTCATACTGCTCCACCCAATGAAATTTGAGCTGGCTGGCACCGTAGAATGATAGAGCCACCAGCGAGGTCATCACAGTAATAGTGCTGCAAATACAATATTACCAGGTATCAAGCTTTACGTTTGGAAAATAAGCCACAGTGTCTGTAACTTTACACCAAATTGATATTCTTATCAAAAAGAACTGTGGTTAACAAAAGAAAGAACCTGCATTGTATGCTTGACTATCCAGTTGACTGGTCAGCAATCGAGTACATAAATTTGATGGTACAATGGATTGAAATAACAGTAACAGAAACAACGATTGATACACACATAACAGCCAACAATAAAGGAATAAAATGTCAGGTCTAGTAAACCTAGAAAATCCAGCGAGTAAAAACACTTCTAGAAAAACTCTAAGAGTTAGCTTAGGACTGTGGAGCTTCTAATGTGCTTTTGGAGCACAAGAAGTAAAGTATTTGGTAAACACATATTTTTACTCACTTGCTTATACATTTACACTTAGCAACTAGTGATTTTATTTCAAGGCAGTAGTAGCTTCAAAGGCCACAACAGTGTCAAACAGAGCCTAAGCTGGCTTATGATGAATATAGAAGTGAAATGCTCAACATAGTGAACTATTTAAAATTCAAGCATCTCAAAACTTTAAGAAGATTTTCAACTGACTGAATTGACCTTAAATTGTTCACCTAGCAAGAGCGTGGGAAGAAACGTACAATTTAAGAAATTAAGCCATGAAGCTTTCATGTTGCATATGAAACTCATTATGCCTTCTTTGCTTTGAATTGTTTTTTCCTCAATCTAACAAATTAAACACCCCCTTGATGATAGTTTTTATTAAGTTGCTAAACATAAATCTCAAATAAAAAAGAAATTGAAATTCCAATGTCTTCAGTCTTGATACCTGAATAAAAGCACCATGATGGCTAGTACCATCATGGAGGATGAATTCCCAACAGCAAGAAACACTGGAAGCGTGGTTGCACAAGGAGATAATGCAGGAACAAGGACAAGCCCAGCAACAGCCATTTTCTCCATGGGTTGGTTGTGGGAATGACTGTGGCCACCCTTCCCCGTTAGAAACAACACCACATAGCTACCACCAAGAACTAGAAGCAGAAGTGAAGCAAGTTTATGCACCATTTCTTCACCAGCAATAGTGTTTGCCATGGTGATTGCAATTATTCCAAGAAGTGAGGTGGATATTACATGCAAAACTGCTCCAAATGCAGCTGCATCAAGGAAATATTAAACTAAAAATGAGTAAGAAAAGTATTACAACATCAACATTTGATAATTAAAGGTTAAAAAAAAAATTCCTAAGTAAATTCCTAAGGCAACAATTTCAGATTGCAACTTTTACAGGCACTCTATATGTTAATGGATAAAGGCCACAAAGGAGCAAAATTAAATCAAGGATAATGGCATAGAAACCACAAAACTAGCCATACTAGCTTCAACCATAAGACTTATGTGGTAGATAGAAATATGACATTCAGATCCATACCATATCATAAACAAGTTAAGCCATCAAGAATATCCAAAAGGTATTTCTTTGAAAATCTACATCCGCATTGCCTATCACTTAAAAATAATCCAAACCATTTCATGTGAAATGCAAGTAAGATGTATCCAACAGATACTAAGTTACTAACCAAAAAGAAGAAATTACATCATGATATGGAGCCACCGAGCAAAGGTTCCCCATTGTCTCATTACTTCATCAATGCACAAGAATTTATTTTAACAGATATCATAACCATTCTATCTTTTGAAAAATCAGAAGCTATCTACTTTGGACATGTAAAACTCTATGCAAAATTATATGCCAATTATAATAGCACAAAATTATTAGAATGATTCCAATAGTCTAAATAAATAATCATAGTTAGCATTATAGTTATAGCAACTGAAAAAAGTGAATAAAAAGAAAAAAACATTTCTACATATACGTAAAAGTTGACAAATAAATAAATCCGATTCTGCCGAGCAGTTACAAAGTCAAGTCAAATTACTAAAATGATTAATGTTCAAGCTCCCATAGACCAATAGATGAACAAGAAATCATAGAATCAGATGCATATACCAGCTTACTAACATTTACAACACCAAAGGACAAGAAGTAATATTTACGCACTATAATTTCTGTAAGATGGCAAGCCCCTTGTTCTAGTCAAAAAGCCTCAAACAACTCGATTGTCCCATTAATTACTCTTTGATTGAGCATTTCCACAGCTTCCCACTTCGACGAAAACCATAACCATACAGGTATATATAAATCCATGCAGACATATACATTCTTAGCATTATTGTCTAAAAGAAGTCTCCACAAAAGTGATGTATGCTTAAGATCTACTTTGGAACGAGCAGTGCTATCAAGCAAGAACATCAAGAAGCACCAGCACTTACAATACGACAGGGTACACTCGATTCCAAGCACTCCACTTTCCCTTTGCATAAGCAATATAAATAAGTTCAAGAATCCTCCAAAATTTGACTGCCCATTTCAGTTACCTTAATAATCATTGGAAATAACACTACCATTTACCAGATATCGATCTCGATGTGTGAAGAAAATCATAAGCAAATACGTGCAGAGTATTAAGGAGGGAAAGAAACAGAACAGAACATACTGACAAAAAGAGTTCTGGAGAGAGTCCATTTCTGGGCACGTCCAACAATGGAGAAAGGAAGCCAATGGGTTGGAATAAACGAATGCAGAAGCGAAACGGTGGCGATACCTCCAATCGTCGACAGATCTTCCGCACTGAAACCAACCATTTTACCTGACCCAGATAAGATTACTACTCAATTCTTATTTTCTGTTGTTTAGAGATCAGCGATTTGGGAAATGCAATTTAGTGGGTTTGCATTAAATTACATTATGTTTTAGTTTCCCTGTTCTAAATTCTGATTGTTGAAGAAGGAATATTGAAATGGCGAAAGAGAGCAGGCGATTGAATCGCCGAAAGGAAGGAGATGTTTGATGGGTACTGGGTAACCACTTTGCATACGGATTCAAGTTTGGACTAACCACCCTTTCGTACTGGATAGTCGCGTTGGATTCATTTAAAAAAAAAAATGGACTGAATTTGATCATCCAATAATAATGCGTTATGTATTATAAATGTTAAATTTTATTATAATTATAATTATAATTTTTAATTATATATGTAATCAAAATTAATAAAATAAATATATAAATAACTTGATATGCACTTTATTTTTAGATTTTTTTATAAATTTAAAAATATTTTATATATCAAAAATTGAGTATGTAGGACTTTAGTTCAAAAAATTTTAATTTTTTTTTTAATTATATTATGGTGATAATTTTTTTAATTAAACTATCCCGTAAATTCTTAGTTATCTAATGAAAGAAAATAATTTCATGGTTTCTTATTTATTGATAGTTTTTGTAGGTTCAAAATGTAGCCCCATTCTATGTTCGATATATGGCTCGACCCAAAAAAGTGGTATGTTGCAAGAGAAATATTACTGAACATAAATATTGACAAGCACGTTGTATCTTGTATACAATTTTATTTGTAAAATGATTAACCCAATCCCTAAAATTTAAAGAAGTAATCCTAATTTTACCGGGCATCCTTGACAATAGGGAATGACATAGCATAATTGGGCAAAAGTATAAGATTCGTCTGACTAAAATCCCTGGCAAAAATCACAAAAATTTATTTATTTTTGGTCTTTATTAAAAATACCTTTAGCAATAAAAAAAATCCACCAAAACCAAATGTTGGTAATGAATTTGTTACATGAACCAAGTATAATAGAGAAAAAAAAAAAGGTATATCAAACAGACTTCTCACATAAACCAAGCCCTACAAAGACAAGAAAAATGAATATTAAACAAGATTGTCATGTAGATATCGTCCAACGAAAGCAGAAGAGAAAATGAAAGTCAACAAGACAGGTTCTAAACGATAGTATTAAATTTTAACAGTAGAAAATAATATTGATATAGGCACTCAATAATTTTAGACTAGTTACCTTTTTCTTCAGCAATCTTGATCCAAAACCTAGCCAAGGCTTTTTGATAAGCACCTTGGGCGTCAAGGGATGTTGAAGCCGCGTCTCTTCTATGTTTTCAAGAATGACGAGACTTTGTGACAGGTTTTGATCCATGAACCAGCACAGGGTTCTTCTTAGAAACTGATTCGTATTGCAGAAGCAAATGACTCTTACATTATTTCAAACTCTCAATATTTAGATCCAAGGAACTCCACTCAAAATTCAAATATGGTAAACTCTATGCTACTAAAGATCTGTCAACCTAGGTGAAGTTTAATTTTAAAGAGCCACCCAAATTGAACTCAAATTATTGATGTGCACTTTTGAGTAAGGTACCCTTGCAGCTGTACGATAATGATTTTTGGCACTTTGCGTTTCAATGGTTGAGTGTTTAGAAAAAGAAAAATTAGCACAAACCTTTTAGATGTTCATATCTTAAAAAGCCTCACATAATCCTACATATATAGCTAGCGGTAACTGGTAAAGTTGATCATCCAAGTTGTCTGTCTTAGGATCATAGGATTAATTGTAATAAGTTAAGACGGCAGTTAAGAACCATGCTAAGTTGCTTAGGTATACAAGCAGCAGGCGGGTTAACCATGCGGAGAGACCATCTGAAACCCGCAATAAATCAACTAAAATCAAAAGATTCTTGACAAATAACTACAATTTACCAAATAGGTTATCTTAATCCACCAGTGTTAAGTGTTAAGGCATTGAAACAAATTGGATTATTGAAGTAAACATAATTTCCAAACCAAGCACATGCCAAAAATTAAAGCTTAAAAACACCTTTAAAAAGTCGTAACAAAACTCAAAATATATTTTAGTACACAGCACCGTATCAAATTATGTCTCCATCAAAAAGAAAAAAAAAGGCTACAAAGCAGCTTGCTTCAGACCCACATACGTTTTACTAGTCAACAAAATCAAACCTTGCCACCTAGAATAAATTTTGAGAAAAATGACAAATTCCTAATTAAGATTTTTGCTATTATTCATGGCTCTCACTCATCAATGCTCACTGGGCATGCTCTTGATGATATCCGAGTCACCTAATGAAACACAACATTACCACAAAATTAACAATGTTACAAACTTGTGTAACATTTAAAAGGGCAGAAAAAAGAGTTTGAAGAAAAGTAATAATCATACCAGCATCGATAATGCTGAGGCAGCAAACTCTGTAATATTTTCCACAAGCAGTACCCAAGTCTACATTGTCTGAAAAAAAAAAAAAAGAACAGCACAGACAAATTTTTAGCAACTATGTTTCCAGGTAAGCAAACAAAAAGCTGGGTTGTGTCATGTTTGGCTTTGCTATTGTAAAGAAATCATATTCACACAAAGATAATATATAAGCAATTTTTATTAAATGCTACATGTCATGCAATCATAAGTAGATCAGTTCAGAATGTAAAAGAAAAAATAGTATAATCAGTGACAAGTAAAGCGCATTAGTATTCACTGACCTATAACCTGAAACACAAGTCAATCAAATGCGACCTAAGTTCATACAGAAGCCAACTATTTGAAATCTGAAACATAAAAATTAGAATACTACACAAAATTCAATCCCATTAGCTTATTGTTCAAAGGCAACAAACGCAATAATTACAATTTAATATTAGCATAGTTCTTGAGTTTACATGCTAGCAAAATTCATAACCTAATCCAGAGTATATACTTAGAAAATCAGAAAACAATATATTACGAAACCAGCAACTAACCAGAGCATAAAGTTAAGAAACTTACTCCCATTGTAATGGTGGACTCCAACCTTTGCCAACATGGCATAATACTCAATCTCAGACTTCCTAAGAGGTGGGCAGTTGTTCGCAATGATGACCAATTTCCCTGCCAAAAAACAAATTAACGAAAAATCCTTTTTCAGCAAATATTCAATTGCTGAAATCTTCGGAATAAAAAGACTAAAGGCAACACAAGCAACCTAAAATCAACAATCCCCATAACTAGAAAATGAACCAATACGTATCACCATCTTAGTATTTTTTCATATTCTCCATAACCTAAACAAATGCCCATTATTGTAATTTGCATTCTGCTACGTACATACAACGTCTTCAAAACTCAAATTTACATTTTGCTAAAGCAGAAACTTAACCTTCTAATGTTTCCTTCAACAGCTAATTTCTGGTTAGATCAAGATCTTTCGAACGCTAAAAAGTACAAAATCAAAGAAAAAAAAACTACCTTTCGAGTTTCTTAGGGATTTAAGGACGGTTTTGTACCCCAACGTGTACTTGCCACTCTTCATCACAAGAGCCAACCTGTTGTTAATGCTCTCGTGGGTCTTCTTCTGCAATATTTCGAAAACGATCCTATTTCAACGTTACACGTAGAGAAAAAGAAAAGGGAAGGGATGAGTACAGATAACCGCCGAGAAGCAGAGAGACGAATGACTTACGGTTTTCTTGGCTGCCACCATTGTTGCTTGCTAGTTGCTTCCACTGAAGATAAAACGTGCAGAAGATGAGCGCTCGCCACAGCCAAGAAGCCCTAACCGTCGAACGAAGCATATATATCTCTCATCGAAGCATGATTAGGGTTTTGTCAAAATTTTGGGTCAGTTTGGACGCAAGGATTATGATACTCTAAACGCGGTATAGGAGTCGTATGACTTCGACAAGTGCAACATTAAACTAGATTAGCGGAGACCCAGATTTTATTATTTAGATTTTCCATTTCCATTAAATTTGCATAATAAATTTGTATATGATATTATTTTGGGATTCTTAATGTTTAGAATTCATCTAATTATTTATAATAATATATATCAAATCATTTTTTTTAAAGATTTATATTCAAACGTTATAAATAATTCTTACTTGTAATTATTTAAATTTATACGTTAAGATAAATTCATATTTTAAATTTATTTAAATTTAAATAATGAAAAAAAAAGAACTACCTAACACACGCACGAACGCACGTACACATGCAGCAGCACAAAAAGCTCTAACGTAATATTCTGGCACAAACTTTAAAATTTTTAACAAAGAAAATTAAATTTATGATCTATAACAATGAATTAAATAATTACCTAAAAAAACATAATTTATACTATGACTGATAATATTATAATATGTTTGATGAATAATGTTATATTAAATTATTACAACTAATAATGAAAAAAATAATAGAAATTATATAATAAGTAATATTATTATGCCAGGTAAATTTATATTTTTAATATTATTGTTAATAGATTAATTACACAGCTCTCTTTTGTGGTTCCATTTATTTGCATTAGTCTAAAATAAAGTTGAATGCTTATATTATTTTTTCATATATTGTTGAATAAAGTTTAATAAATAATTAAAAAAATTTTAATAACAATTCTGAAATCACAAATATTAATTTGATTTTATAGACATTATTTTTTTTTTGTCAAATAATGAAAGTGTTTAAGAATATATTTGATATTGAATTTTTGATCGATTATAAGTATTATAAAATAAAATATTTAAACATAAGTATGAGTGATAGCAGCCTAGCAAGAACAAAGCTATAACTAAAAAGTTTCATTTCACATATAATGTATGAGTTTGTAGTATAAATTATAAAATACAAAATTGATGCGATGTTTTTATATAATTATTATAAAATATATATATATAATGAAAAAGATAAATCCACTATTACCAAATAGAAAATTAAATTAAAGAGAAAATAAAGAATTAATATAATTATATAAATAAATTTTTTTATTATAATATTATATATTGCTTTACATCGTTAATTTTTTTTACTCATAACCCTATCACTTAATAACAACATACCAATCAAATTCTTTTAATTATCTTTTATTTACATCCTAAGTTAATATTTATAACAAACTTAAAAATTTTATTAATTTTAATTCAATTTTTAATTCTCGTAAAATTGAAAAGAATTGAATCAAACCGAACCGAACGGTTCGTTCAATCGGCAGTTTGCTTCCCTCTCGTACGATACTTAGCCAAGTCATTAAATATAATCCCACTTCTCTCGATCGAAGCCCAACACAGTTCCCATTTCCCAAATTGCCCAAACAAACGACATCAAAACAAACCCCTAAAATAAAAATAAGAGGGATAAAAAATAAACAATAAAAAAACATTTCTCGTTCATTTGATTTCATTCCTACTCCAGTCAAATCATCTCCTAGGGTTCTCATACTGATGGCTCGGGTCATGAATATGGCCCTCGATTCCCTCGACCGACGCCGGGACTGGAAGGACAAATCCTCCGCCGGAGACGACAACGACGACGACGACAACAACAACAACAACGCAACTCAATCTTCTCCTCCTCCGCCACCACCAACAGCTTCTAGAAGGCGAGAGAGAGATTCCCGAGAGAGGCGTGACGATAGAGACCTGGACAGGCCGCCGAACCGACGAGGCCCGGAGCACTACGACAGGAACCGGTCTCCGACGATGGGGAGGGATAGTGATAGGGAGTATAAGAGGAGGAGTACTGTCAGTCCTCCGCCTCCGCCCATACCATACAGAGATAGAAGGCACTCTCCGCCTACGAGAAGGTCGCCTCCGTATAAGCGGTCTAGAAGGGAAGATGGAGGGTACGAGGGAAGGAGAGGAAGTCCACGTGGGGGGTTTGCTCCTGGAGATAGGAGGTGAGACGTGGTTGATTAATCGATTTGTTATTTATGGTTTGTTGCTTTTTGATGATAATTACGAGTTTGAATTCGGAAAATGTGGGAAGTGCATGAATATTGAAGTTTTGTGTTGTCTATTCGAAACTACGGAAGCAAGTACTATGGAGAATTCGTTTGCAAAGTTTTCTTGTAATTATTTTTACGAGTTATGCAATGGAAAAGATATTAATTAAGTCACCTCTTCATCGAAACCAAATATTGCATGAGCATGCACTATGTAAGTATGTGTAAAAGTTTTCAGCGTCATGCGACCAGTTGCCATTGAAGAATAACATTTAGAAATTTCCTGCCAAATATGTTGCTGAAGCAAGTTATAAGGAGTTGAGAACTTTTATTGTTAATATGATGTGTGCTGATGCTGATGAGATAATATCGTTTTGTAGTGAAGTGGAAGATAGTTTAATGAAGGACAAGAGCATTTTTGAGGCTGATAGAATTAATAGTCTATGTGATATAGATAGGATGATGAAATATCTCACTTTCTATAAAAAAATTATATGGCAGTGCTACTGGTATTTTCATTTCTATCTGTAGCATATGCTGTGATCACTTTGAGAGCTTTCTACATTTGTGAGACATAAGTGTCTTTAGGATAGATAAAATGTCATGCTTCTGAGTAGAAACCCTGTTTTTGGAAAAATTGCAGACAAGGTCATGATTATAGCAGAAACATACCCTTAAAATCCCAGCTATCAAATACACGAAAACAGTAGTTGTAACAAATTCCTTGACTCTGCTGGTTAGTTGAGATGTAGAGTTTCTATCATATTGGTCATTATTGATATCAGAGATACATAAGCACAATAATATACATTCTGAAGGAAAGCTGCAATTACGTAGTTATTCACTTAGAAATCCAAGAATTTCAAGTGCAAATATGCTTACTTTGTTAGTATAATTCTTTTTTTCAAAATAAATATGTAAGAGGAAAAGGTTGGTTACATAAAATGTATGCAAGAAGCCCTATAACCATGAGTTTCCTAGAAAACTACAATTTTGCCTGTGAAACTCAAGACATGCCACACTATGTATAGTTTGCTTTGATTATTGGAAGACCACAGCAATAGTTTCATTTATAGAACCTTATAGGTTTTAATAGGTTTCAAAATCATGATATTAGTAATATTATTGGAAGACCATAGCAATAATTTCATTTATAGAACCTTCTAGGTTTTAATACCTTTCAAAATCATGATATTAGTAATTTTATGCAGAAGTGCCATGACGGGGGCTTTTCTTACAGCAGTGCGAGTGTCCATACATTTTCCCAAAAAAAGCTATAGAAAATCCCTTATTTTTCAATAGTTTTTTTATTATGGTTCTGTATACTCTTCATGCATAGCGCACTCCCTTGGTTTTTCTCTTAGGATCATTTATTTAATTTCTTTTTAGTTCATATCCACAGTAAAAAAATAATTTGTCTATTTCTTCAACACCCACCCTCCTTTTCTTTTCTTAAAATTGCTTAATTGGATTATATCAGGTTGTTTTGCACAAAATTTCTCGAGTTATGTAATCTGGTATTTTGCTTTTTAGATTTGGCTATGATTATGCTGGTGGATATGAACGTGAGATTGGGGGCAGGCCTGGCTATGGGGATGAAAAACCTCATGGCCGGTACATGGGTCGTTCTGGTGGCTATCAAGGTGGTCCGTCTGGTAAGTGCTCAACTGCTTATGACTTGCTATATTTTAAGTACTAGAACTAATTTTGATTAGCCTGATAGATTAGTAATTTGTCAAATAGTTTGTAAAATATGAACCTCATCATGCCTTATGTTTGAAACTCTGGTATCTCTCTACAATCTCAAATACACAGGGGATTTTTTTTATGCACTAATCACTGACTCCTCTCCAGGTCAAGACCCAATTAGGAATAATTTTATGCAAATGCTTAATTAGATGTTTTCTTGCTTTAGTGCCTTCTTGTACAATTTTTTGAGAAGAAATTCTACCATCTACAATAGCATGGTAATTTTTATGGCTCAAAGAAGCACGTACTTGCTTTATGCCTAATAGACCTTTGTCAACTAACAATGGAAAAAGGAGTTGTTTGTGTAGAAAATGTGTTTGTCTATTAGACTCACAGAAGCAAGTTGCTTTCATAAATGTATTTAGCAGCTTACTATGCCTTTGCTGTATTTTTTCCAAGTCTTATATTGGTTTGATTGCATGCTTCCTGTTGCTGATTTTAGTTATATGTGTAATGAAGCTTAGAGAGTAGTGTCATCAATAGCATTCTGTAGCTTTTCCAAACCCAATTTTTTGTTTGTTTTCTTGCACTACGTGTATAAACACTTGCACTATACATATTTATTTGCTTAATTCATATAAGACTCATTTCTTTTTTTCTAGAGTAACCTATTAGCTTCTATAACTTCTGTAGAATGGGATTCAGGTCGTGGTGGTTATGGCGATGCTTCCAACATAGGGAGTAACCAAAGGTTAGCATTCCATGATGACTTGAGGTTGGGTTTATTCTTCATTTGATTGTTACTGCATAATGTTTGTTCTGCCGATATTTTTTAATTTTTTAAGTCATGGATTGAATGCTAATTTGATTTACCTCTTTATTTACAAGGCATGCTATCCGTCTTGGGAGAGGCGGTGTAGTAACCTTGTTGAACTATTTGAAGAGTTAATATAAGGAGTTAAGAGTGTTTTAATCTGAACCTGGATATTGGGGAGCTAGTTGAATGAAAATGAATAGTTTCCGGGTGTGTAACATAACTATATGTGCACAGCTGCACCTGCATTCAACATGATGAAGTTATTGATTTTCATATAGAGGAAGGATATTGATTTTATTAGTTTTATCAAAAAATGACACACCGCTGATACTGTTTAATTTTGGGTTGTACATCGTACATATCCTATGTCGTATTGTTGCGAAATAATGAGAAATAACAACAAAGAATAAACCAAACAGATGAGACACCAGAGATTTTACGTAGTTTGGTAATTTGCCCACGTCCATGGGTGAGTTGCTATTTCTATTATTCACCTTATGAAAATAAGGTTACTACATAATACAATTATATTAAAACCCTATTCACATAAATTACATAAATGCTCCACACACTGTCATTGGCCCCACCTAATGGACCCAAGAATGAGTGTAACTTGACCCCTAATAAAATATGAGCCAATCTACAAGAAGTATTACTGCAGGGGTGTAGCCGTGTAGTACTTATAAAAATGAATATTTTCTAATACGCAGATTGGATAACTACATGAATTTCAAACTGTTCGGCAGAAACAGATTCATTCATGAGATGACTTTAGTGGAAATGAGGTTTTTCATGACGGCTTATTTCCGGTTAGGAGTTCTTACATGGTAGAATTGACCCATGTTAGTTAAAATTTAGGTTTAACATCAGTGAATAAAGGAACAAAATAATTGAGATGTTTGAACATGCTTCTGTCCAAGGATTTAACTAGTAAGGAGTGGTCATGTGTCTGAGCTTAAAAGCTCCATAAGGATGAGAACTCCAATCAATGTATTTGTGGAATACTTATAACTTTGGCATATATCATAAACAAGGCTATGAATGGAGTGGAATTGAACAAACATATCTGTAATACCATCTCTTATGATTGAGGCTGTGGAAGGCAGATTTCTTTTAGTGGTTGGTGTACTTTAATCAGTATCCAGATTGTTACAAGTTTTCAATCCTTTTGTTAATGGAACGTCTGTGAAACATTGTAGTTTAACCATCTAGATTCAATTTGGCATTGAAATTTGATTAATATTTAGTCTCTAAGACATTGGCATTAGTGTAGGATCAATTGTTTTGGGTGTCCTTATATCTAGTGTATAGCAAGTGCAAATATTGCATCGAGAAATCCTTGCTTTCCTGCAATTTCTGTGTCTCTTTGAAATTAAATTGTATTTAATCCAAAATTGAGAATGAGTGATTCAAAGAACTATCGTGTAATATAATTGTATAATTTCGGGATTTGTTAAAGATACCAGCTGTATTTTTATAACTATGGTTACTTAACCATGGAGAATGCTGAGAGAAAAAAATATGGAAAAGTTATATGTTCCTTTGTTCTGTTATTCTCTTTCTTTTCTCCCCCAAATTGTTTTCTTTTGGTTTACACTTCAGCAAAGATGAAATCTATTGAAGTGTATTGGACTATTTGGAAAGAGGAAAAAAATGTGACATTCTATTGAACTTTTGAAACTCTTAATACGGCAATGAATACTGTGACATACTGATTAAATAATTTTCAGGGAAGGCTTGATGTCATACAAGCAATTTATTCAGGAACTTGAAGATGATATATTGCCATCTGAAGCAGAGCGGAGGTACAAAATGAGGATTATTTTAGTCTTTCTAGATTTTGATTTTGTGGCATGCTTGTGATCTAAGTTTCAGAAAAAATAAAAAATAAATGATGCAATGGTGATCATCTTTGTAGATATCAAGAATACAAGTCGGAGTATATTTCAACTCAGAAGCTTGTGTTTTTTGGTGATCATAAAGACGAGGAATGGTACTTATCTTCCTTCATTTTATTTCTTCTTTGTGGTTCAGTTCATTGTTCTAATCAAACATGCTTGTGTTTGTAGGTTAAAAGACAAATATCATCCAACTAATTTACTTGCTGTGATAGAGAGGTGAGGACTGCTGCTGTCAATTTTAAGTTGCTTAGTAGAAAATATGCTAATAAAATTTTGTGACACCACATATAACAGTCACAAATTTTGTGTTGATTCTAATGTTTTCATAACCATTTTGTGTTCATCTCTTCTCTAGTTTCTATTATTATGATGTTGAATTAATCCCATTGGAAAATTTCTCTTAGGCGGAATGATCTTGCTCGAAGAGTTGCCAAGGATTTTTTGCTTGTTTTACAGAGTGGTACACTGGATTTGTAAGACTACCCTTCTGCCGTTAATATTTGTATTTCAGGATGTTACCCTGGATACCAACCTTTTGTTTTTATGATGGTAAAAGAATGTTTTCAACACTAATGCAGTGGTCCTGGTATCAATGCCTTATCATCAAATAAATCTGGACAGACTAGTAATCCCAATTCTGATGATGAAGCAGACAACAGTGGTAAAAGAAGACGGTATGGTCGGGGACCGGCTAAAGAAACTGATCTTCTTTCTGCTGCACCTAAGGCTCACCCAGTTAGTGCAGAACCCAGAAGAATTCAAGTTGACATTGAACAAGCTCAAGCCCTTGTGCGCAAACTTGACTCTGAGAAAGGGATTAAGGAAAATATTTTATGTGGATCTGATAGCGATATAATGAACCGGGAGAAATCCCATGGTAGCTCTACTGGTCCAGTTATTATCATACGAGGCTTGACCTCTGTCAAGGGCCTGGAGGGAGTTGAACTGCTGGATACAATTATTACTTATCTTTGGCGCATCCATGGTGTGGATTACTATGGGATGGTTGAAACAAATGAAGCCAAGGGTCTCAGGCATGTGAGAGCTGAGGGAAAGAGTACTGACATAGCTAGTAATGGAGCTGAGTGGGAAAAGAAACTTGACTCTCGTTGGCAAGAGAGATTGAGGAGTCAAGATCCCTTGGAAATAATGACAGCTAAGGATAAGATTGATGCTGCTGCAGTTGACGCACTTGATCCCTTTGTCCGAAAAATTAGGGATGAAAAATATGGTTGGAAGTATGGTTGTGGAGCTAAAGGTTGCACTAAGCTTTTTCATGCTGCTGAGTTTGTGCACAAGCATCTTAAACTGAAACACCCAGAACTTGTGATGGAGCTCACCTCCAAAGTGCGTGAAGAGCTATATTTCCAGAACTACATGAAGTAAGTGCTATCTTTTGTTAGCATATTGGTTTTGTCTATATGTTGTCTTTAAAGACTTACTGCAATTCTTTAATGTCATTTACAGTGATCCAGATGCACCTGGTGGGACTCCTGTTATGCAGCAACCCATGCCGGTATGAATTATCATAATGGTTGTTTATCTCTCTGCCTACATACATTTATGCGTTGCTATGTGTGTAAAGGTTGATTTAGCTCATCTCATCTCATTGGAAACAAGTTGGTCAGAGTATGTTTACTCCTCAGATAGCTTTTGGTAACTTTTAGGAATAGTTTGCATTGTGCTGAAATTGTTGAAATAGGAATATGTGGAATTCAAATGGAACAACTCTATTTTTATAGTATTTCTGCAAGAAATTGTCCTGGACCTATTGCTGTTCATCAATTTAATTATTTCTTTTGCTGGTATTACTGGTATTTTCTCATAAAAATTTTAGGAAGGTACTGGGCCAAGTTCCAGGCAATTTTCCTAGCATTATCTGCTGCCTGGTAGCATGAATATGTGTGCCTTTTCAAGAATTGAGGTTTGCCTGTTTGTAGCTTCTGAAATCTGCTTTATTGCTTACCTTTTGGCAATGTTTGTGAGATTAGTTTCTTGTTTTTCTGTTAATTCATGTAATAAATGAAGAAATAAAAGAATTTCTCATTTTTAATCGTAGGCTGCAAGGCAAAAACATGCATTGTATGTCATCTATGTTGGTTAAATAGCACTAGTTTAGTATGATCATGGGCAAAATTCTAGTCACCTAAAGACTTTGGTAATTCAATATTGTTTCTCTTGTCTGGCTCTCAATTTTGGTTGTAAATATTAAATATGGCGGTGCGCTCACACACTGACATTATATGACTTTTTTCTCTGGAATGAGACACTCCTTTTGTTTAATTGTGCTGATTTCTGCTTGTGAATGCCCAAAGGGTGCACACGTTAGTTTCTGTTATCTTAAGCTGTAACTCACATCCATTAACTCATTGAAGCACACTCAAAATAGCTTACAGCCATGCTCTACTACTGAAACCCCTCTTATGCCATCATAGACCCAGGTTCTATACTG